>CM070497.1:3706493-4046493 GCA_036324585.1 Champsocephalus esox | reverse complement strand
GATCACCTGTAGCTCCGCCCGCTGTGACGGGCCGGTGAGCGGAGAAACACACACACTTCAAGTTAGACCTAACACGCTTAGCTATTGTATCTACCTCTGGAACTAGCTAAGCTAGTTATGATAAATATGTTTATTCTTCACTGTCGGGTCACTCATTACTGGATCAGTGAGCTGCATGAGACGATGCTGACAGGCTGTCAGGAGAGAGAGGTTCCGTTTATTTCTCCCGTGTTATTATCCAAAGATAATGTAAACTTTTGAATAATATACTTCATTACTATAAGTAGTTTGTTTGAATGTAATAATCATGTTGTTTGTTGTTTGTGGAAGCGCATCATTTATTGCTAAATGAATCTGAAATTTGAGGGCTTTACTGTCAGGATTATTATGTCATGTCACGTTTCTATGTCTAGGTGTGGGTGTTTTTCCGTTCTCCTTGTCATGTTTTCCTCCCTGTGTATTGTCTGGTCTCTTTTCCCCGTGTTTTCATGTCTGTCGTTAGTTTCCCTGGTGTGTCTAATGTCCTGATTGTTTTCACCTGTCATCCCTTCTGTGTCTCCTGTGCTCATCAGTGTTGGCCCCGCCCCTGATTGTCCCCACCTGTGTCTAGTTACCCTGTGTTTAAATTCCCCTGTCTCCCAGTGTTCAGTGTCAGTTCGTATTGTCTCTTGCCATGGTCAGGTCTATGATCTTTTGTGCTCAAGAATAGTTTTGTTCCTCACTACGTGAGCGATTTTCCTTTTGGTCTCATTTTTTGTCATCTCATCCTGAGATTAGTTTTTTTTTGGAAAAATAAAGTATCTTACCAACACGTTACCTCTGTCTCCCTGTCTGCAATTGGGTCCAACATCCTAAGTGCCTGAGATCGTAACATTTACAACACCATTCATGCAGTGACATTTTGCACGGACGGCATGACCGGTGAAAAATTCGACATTGTGGAGTCGATGGGTCAAGAACGGATGGCCGAAATAAAACAAACTTTTTTTAGACATACTCTGGGGGTGACTATGAACTAAGATTTAAAGTGTCGAAACAAATGCAGAATGTGGGCGTGGCCTATACATTTTTTTTACATTGCGATAGCTAACGTAAACTCTGCTACACAATTATTATTATTGTTGAAACATGACCGGTAAGTTTCACATTTGTCCGGTAAATTAAATTATTTCCGGACATTTGACATGCGGCGGACAGACAGGTCTCAGTTGGTTTGCTTTCCTCTGCTTACTTTTAATACTTGTAAATACAACTTTTGGCCCGTAATTTCAATTCCCCATGTAGCGACCAGAGAGGAGTCTCTGATAGTGTTACAGTACGTTTTTATGCGAGTGCTCTCATACTTGTTTGATTCTGAAATTGTATATATATATTTATATGAATATATTAGGGCTGTCAGTCGATTAAAATATTTAATCGCGATTAATCGCATGATTGTTCATAGTTAATCGCGATTAATCGCAAATGAATCGCACGTTTTTTATCTGTTCTAAATGTACCTTAGAGGAATATTTTTCAAGTTTTTAATATTCTTATCGACATATGAGTGGACAAATATGCTTTATGCTAATGTTTATTATCATTTGAACAATAACACAACAACCTCTGAACATTACAAATATTCGCCTCAATTCAACCTGGAACTATGGAAGCAAACAAGAGACAGAAGTATTTGAATTGTATTAGACACCGAATTTATAGCATTGCAAATGATTACTTTGAAAATCATGTATCTGAATGTTTTTGCTCCGAATTTACCTATGTGAAATAAAAATGTAAAAATTCAAGTGAAAAAAATTAAAATGTTCAAATTCAGATCCCAAAAATTCAAGTGAAAAAAATTCGATGTCAAAAAATTCAGTGTATAAAATTCGATGTCCAAAATTGCGATGCAGCATCATCCTGGCTACTCAGACAGGAAAACCAATGGAGCCCTAATGCAATCAAACCGACTTCTGGCCTATCAGAGCACGGCTTTGTCAGTCATGTGATCACAACAACCCGGGAGAAAAATGACGGAGAACAGCAGGGGCCTATACTGCGAAGCTGGTTCAACCTAACCTGGATATGTTTGAGTTAGCCGGTTGGCTTAATCCAGAGCCATTTAATAGAAGAGTTACGACATCGGAAGTCCAAAAACGATTATCGTCACGTGGTTCATGTAGACGAGGGATCGTTCCCCGGAAGTTCATGGCGGGCAATGTGAATGCATTGATAACAGGAGATAGAACTACGATTTTTGGTAATTATTAGTGAATAGAGGTTTTGATTTGAAATATTTATACAACAAATCGATATGTGTATGTATTTACATCAATATGTTTTCAAAAATAAAATCGAATTAGCTAATATTAAGTGATAATATTAGGATTATTGTGAACAACTAGTTTACATGTTAGGCTAACAGTGCCTTGGTTAAAGAGCCTGTTGCTGTTTATTTATAGCTTTGAATTCTTTCAAACCAATAGTATCTTCTTAAACTTGTATGGTAGTCAGGAGCATCACTTTCTAATGTCTATTGATACATTTAGAGGGAGGGGATCTAAAGTAATGCTTTAAAATTCAGATTGGATTCATTTCTACCATTTTCTTACCAGTTTCAGTAATCCCCTGGTAATTGAGGACACACGTTATCTCAATGACTAATGTCATCTGTATGGCTTTCAGAAAGGACAGGAGACCGACAGGTGACTATCAAAGGACTAGAAGCAGCAGCAGCAGCATGATGATGATGATGATGATGATGTTAAATGTGTTGTTTTAGGAACATCCATTGCAAATACATGGAATTCAATAAACATTGAATAGCATATCATGCAGTTTGTCGGTGCCTTTTCCTCCGTGTTGTCCTTGCTTGTTTGCTGTGCTGCCTCCTAGTCGCCATCATGGTTTGCTGTGCTTCCCGGGGATGCTCAAATCGCTCAGAGAAAGGAGTACGAATGTACAGCTTCCCCACTGACACAGAGCGGAGGAAAAAATGGCTGGCTCAAGTCAGCAGGAGCAATTTCACGACCAACAGCAACAAAATATGTGATGTAATTATATACAAACACTGCATTTGCAGTTTTTCACAAAACGAAAACCACACCATTGGGAAAGCTTAATGTTTTGTTTAATACAAAAAAACAGGGAAAGGCTTGAAAAACACAGAGTTGAGACTCAGGGTGCAGGGTGAGGGTCTCAGTGCAGGTATTCAGGCTCCATTGAATCCCCCTCTGGTTCTTGTGCTGAAAGAGGGAGTAACAGACAGGAGAAAGGGTTATACACACCTATATAGCACACATATTGCCTTGGGGAGATAAGGTGTTTACTTATATAAAACAGTAGTATTAAACGTACCTTGTGTTTTCACTCTCACTTAAGTCCCTCTCCCTTTGCCATCAATCCAAAATCAGCTGGGCTGCAACATTATACAGACAGGTAATAATCAACAGAATCACAAGGACACAATATGGCTCTGCTAAAAACACTGACTCTTACACGCACCAAAGTTATATTTATCTAATATTTAACTCCCTCCACCCCCCGCATACAATCCCGTTTAGAACCCCCTCTTCTCTAATTCAACATGTTGGACGAAATGACAGAGAGAACGGAATGTACAATTAAAAGGCTGTTCAACGTGTGTTGCTAATTTGCTTCGGTATGCTAGCTTAATCTGTTATCTGTAAACGTTCCCTAAATCTACTAATTTAGGGATAATCCACTGACATCCTTTAATACACATGTTCATTTGAATCAGATGTACTGACAATATCCGCAATATACATCTTTAAACTTCTTCTTACCTTTAAAAGTCCGTCACGAACTGTGTATTATGCTGCAACTCCACATCTCTGCCAGCCTTGGCGCTAACTTCCGGGGAACGATTGAGAGGCTCCACGATCCGCCATTGCTGTAAAAAAGTGGTCCATTGGAGTGAACGGAGATGTCGTAACTCTTCTATTAAATGGCTCTGGCTTAATCCAAAACATACGCGCTCTCGCTAAACGGTACTACGACGCTGGTTATCAAGTGGATCGCTCAAGCCAGCCGTGTCCTATCTTGTTAGGTGCGCGTTCACATGAGAGGGGTGGTATCTGGAGCATTCGACCAATCACAAACATGGAGAAGCTCACTGACAGCGCTGCGTCATACTTCCTGAATGAAAAGTGAACTTTAATACTTGTCAAAAATGAAGAAGTTAAACTTTAAACATCCATGACTTAAACACTTTATCCAGGATCAAAGCCTCAGAGCTGCACCTGCAGGGCACAGCTGGCAAAAGAACAAGTGTTTGAATGCATACATTAACAGGTTTATGATATCACTGCCCCGTCTAAAACACGATCTGACTTTCATTACATTTGACTCGAGTGTTTCATCAACTTAATGTGTTGCTTAAAATAATACTTCTGCATACAGTATGTGACACTGTGAGTGTTGCACGGCCAGACACGGCTCAGCTGACTCAGATATATGACAAACACTTTGATGTGATATGCCGCGGACTGTACTTAATGTTACTCTGATCCAGTTACTGATGTTGTGGCCGATATTTAAGTAAGCTTTCTTAGCGCTAATGTTATAATAGTCAGATTGCTCTGAAGATGGAGGTGATATTCTATTAATGTTCACGTTCACACGTTGCCGGCCGTCTTTCCTGCGACGGCAGTTTTTCTGTATTTCCTTTCTCCTGTAATATGACTTGATCGCTTTAAACTCCGCACACTGAGCTCTGATTGGTCAGCAGGCGGTGCTTTCACTGAGTTGAGCTCTTAGCCTGCAACCTAACCTGGGGCCTATACTACGAACCTGGTTCAACCTAACCTGATATGTTTGAGTTAGCCGGTTGGCCTAATCCAAAACATACGCGCTCTCGCTAAACTGTACTACGACGCTGGTTATCAAGTGGATCGCTAAGCCAGCCGTGTCCTATGTAGTTAGGTGCGCGTTCACATGAAAGGGGTGGTATCTGGAGCATTCGACCAATCACAAACATGGAGAAGCGTACTGACAGCGCAGCGTCATACTTCCTGAATGAAAAGTGAACTTTAATACTCGTCAAAAATGAAGAAGTTAAACTTTAAACATCCATGACTTAAACACTTGATCAGGATCAAAGCCTCAGAGCTGCACCTGCAAGGTGAACACAGCTGGAACAGAACAAGTGTTTGAATGCGTACATTTACAGGTTTATGATATCACTGCCCGTCTAAAACACGATCTGACTTTAATTACATTTGTCTCGAGTGTTTCGTCAACTTAACGTGTTGCTTAAAACAATACTTCTGCATACAGTATGTGACACTGTGAGTGTTGCACGGCCAGACACGGCTCAGTGACTCAGATCAGGAGATATGTGATACATTATGAAGTGATATGCCGCGGACTGTACTTAATGTACTCTGATCCGGTTACTGATGTTGTGGCAGATATTTAAGTAAGCTTTCTTAGCGCTAATGTTATAAGTACAGTCCGCGGCATATCACTTCATGATGTATCATATATTTCCTTATCCGAGCAGCCCGTCCGGGCTGATTGGAGCGTCCAGTAGCACTTTTCTGGCCGTCTCCGTAACAGACGCCTATTTCAGCCCGAGGTGACGCTGGATCTGTGTCACCCACGCGGAAATCCTCGCCTGGGAGACAGCAACGGACGCGCACAGACGCCGTGCTGCCGCCTTGCTGATTTCCTCTGCCTTGGTGGTGGACCGCTCTACCAGTGTCCCCACCGAGTTGGAGAGCCGCGATGTTATTCGCCGCCGCGCTGTGGTGACGGACAGGGGGAAAGCATGTTCGGCCGCCAAGCTGGCACCCTGCTCCGACTCTGTCTCCCCCGTCCGGAGGAGAGGAGGGAGGGGAGAACCGAACGGTGAACCGTGGAGGGAGGCGGGGCTGGAGTTGTTTTTCTTCGGACTCCTGCCCGGCACTCGGCCCCAGGGACACGAGGCCCCGTCCGTGGGCTCGTAAGCCTGGACGGGCCAATCGTCCTCCTCGGCCACAGCAGCAAGAGCGTCCGCTCTCCGCTTCCTGTCGCCCGAGGGGAGGGGAGCGCAGTGTGTGCATGCTACCAGCTGGTTTAGAGCCGCGTACGCGTGCTCTGACCCCAGGCAGGATTCGCATACTGTTTTCTGTGCTTCAGTAACTGCTGGTTGCTGAAGAAAAGAGGGAGCAGATTGCCGGTCTCCCTTCCTATTTATACCGGAAGGAGGCCCGAGGGTGGGGCCCATCTAGCGGGTGGGCGTGGACTACAAGTGTTTCAGTGCTGCACGGGGGCGCAGAGGGATAACCCAATAGCGATAGCCTTAATTTTCAAGCGCATCAAAACAAAGGCAGAGTACCGGTGTTGCAGTATAACTTGAGTCATGACAACTGGCGACATTCTATTATTTTCGTCATAGGAATCCGGGGCGTGTACATTGAGGACCCATTGTTGACTTACCATGTCGATCGCCTCGTTTGTCGTTTACGTAAAATTTTTGCTATATCTGCCTTCCTAAGATCACTTTGATGCACGTTCAGTACTCGTATGTGAGGTCGTGGGTGAGAGGTGGATATCGTGACGCTTACAGGGAGGTATCGAACATTACAAAGTAGGTGACTTTGTGGATGCCTGTTCAAAATATTGAACTTGAATAAATCATTTAAATTGTATATTTGTGTCCGACTTTCATTTGTACATCGTTCTTCATGTGATGTATAGTAGCGCTGTCCATACCTTCAGACAGCCTCAAAGTAAAACACAAGTAGTTTATTCACAGCCCGAACGCTCATCGAGATGACTGGATCACTCATGACAAGTTGTGATCAGCTCCGATTAAATTGTGATATAAATGATGTAGCTATTCTCCAGGGAGCATGTTTTTTTAATGAAATGCCTGTATCCCTCTCATCACAACAAGACTCTACACTGTGCAGGAAAAACAATTACATACATGAAAATAACCTTGATGCATGGGAATGAAACACACAAACTATCTTCCGTGGCTATACTGATATGTCACAGTAACGGTAAACTACAGAAAAGTAAGTCCAGCGGGGCACACGTTGAATACATATAATACAGTAGTTCTATTATGCCTTTAAGCCGATACGTTTAACCCATAAGAACCCGGACCCATTTCTACTTTTGAGGAAATTAAGGGGAACGTCATTTAGACTAAATAGACCACCTAGAACACATTTCTGACAAGTAGGCCAACCATATGTCACATATCTGAAATGTGACATATGTGTCACATTGGGCTTTAATGGTAAAGTAACTCTTATTTATAACTCAATTAATGAGGATGATTTTTTGGTTTACATTTGTTTGAACATACTTGAATATTGAATATTGATAATATTGAATAATAAAGAATATGTTAACTAAATATAATTGAATCAGCTAAATTAACTGAGCAGATCATAATCATATTTGTAATTGTGCATATATATGTCACTCCGGGTTTACTGTGAATGTTTAGGGTTAATGTCCCGATGTGACATCAGTGTCACAGCAATATTTATGGCATTTGTTTCATATCAATTTCATAACTAAATGTTTCTACAACAGGTTATATGTAATCAGAATCAGAAAAGAGCCGAAGACAGCTTAATGTTTAACAAATGACATGTCATGTAAGCATTTTTATTCTTAAATGGCTTGAATGTTAACTTTAGCAACAAAAAACCTTTCCAAATGTAGCTAGTTCTGTCACATGTGTTAGCCTGGCACATGGACATCGTGCACATGTTGTTATGGGAACACAAAAGCAAATGACAAGGACCATAACCCACCAGACTGTTCGTGTGTGTCACTTAGGGACTTCATGAGATCAAAAAGGCTAAAGCTGTATAAGGAACTTTCCAGAACATTTAAAGTTCATGTGACACCTGTGTCTAAGCAATTCTGTCTGCCTTCCGTGTTGCACCATGATATAAAATGCTTAACTGTCTAAGTTGCAACCATGCACTTTTTGGAGGGCTAAGCGCCAGCTTGACATATTGTTGCTTCATTTATAGAAGGAAAGACAACAGTGATAGTTATGTTTCAGAATAACATTTATTGGCAATTGTTAAAACAATCTCACTGGTCACCGGCTTGAGCTTCAATCTCAGGATCCATGTATTTGTGATCAAAAGTAGGCTAATATAAAAGTAAGTCATTACATTTCAGAGACAGTAATATTGTAAAGTAACGTAGCCTATTACTTAAAAAAGACAGTAATAAGTAATGTACTGTATTACATTTTGGAAGTAACTTGCCCAACACTGCAGATGATCCAGTCATCTCGATGCTGCTTTCGGGCTGAGGACTTTGAGGCTGTCTGAAGGTATGGACAGCTATCAGAGCTACTCTACATCACATTAAGAACGATGTACAAATGTTCTATATGTATTCAACTTGTGCCCCGCTGGATTTAGGATACGTTTCTGTGGTTGACCGTTACTGTGACATATCAGTATAGCCACGGAAGGTAATTTGTGTGTTTCATTCCCATGCATCAAGGTTATTTTCATGTAGCCTATGTACAGTAATTGTTTTTCCTGCACAGTGTAGAGTCTTGTTGTGATGAGAGGGATACAGGTATTTCATAAAAATAAACGTGCTCTCTGGAGAATAGCTACAGCATTTATATCACAATTTAATCGGAGCTGATCACAACTTGTCATGAGTGATCCAGTCATCTCGATGAGCGTTCGGGCTGTGAATAAACGACTTGTGTTTTACTTTTAGGCTGTCTGAAGGTATGGACAGCTATCAGAGCTACTATACATCACATTAAGAATGATGTACAAATGAAAGTCGGACACAAATATATAATTTAAATGATTTATTCAAGTTTGCAATATTTTGAACAGGCATCCACACAGTCACCTACTTTGTAATGTTCGATACCTCCCTGTAAGCGTCACGATATCCACCTATCACCCACAACCTCACATACGAGTACTGAACGTGCATCAAAGTGATCTTAGGAAGGCAGATATAGCAAAAGATGAACGTAAACGACAAACGAGGCGATCGACATGGTAAGTCAACAATGGGTCCTCAATGTACACGCCCCGGATTCCTATGACGAAAATAATAGAATGTCGCCAGTTGTCATGACTCAAGTTATACTGCAACACCGTAACTCAATTTGAGCGTTCTGGAGTGCAGCGAAACAAAGACAAAGAACCGTAACTGATGCTACGGGATTCTGCCTTGGCTTCTCTAGGCTTTTTGGAAGTTACGGCAAAGAGCACACACTGTTTTCTCCCAAAAAACAACAACATTGACTCAAGATATTTGTCCACATGATAAAGCAGTTATTTAATGTTCCAAAAATGACAATAACTCATTTTCGACCAAAATCGAAGTTACGGTCTTCTGCCTTTGTAGGGCAGAGTAGGCGACACACCCGTTCTAAGCCGTGTCCCTCACTCCTCACATCCCAAGCTGCATCCCCAACAAGTGTATTATGTTGTTACATCGTTTCAGATGTTATGTTTCAGTTGTGCTCTGTCTATAGAGGCTTCCTAATGACGTCACGGGATTTCGCGTCAGACATCTTGGAGTACCACTCTACTGGCGGCAGCGTTCAAAAATGGCGAAAATGAAAGGCTACTACGAATCACTAAACCCGGAGGATAAGACCGTTTACAGAGAAAAATGTACGTCGATTGGTTCGGTGGACCCTTATTTGATTCCCGTTAAGGATTACAGCACCGATATAAATTCATGGCCTTCACTTTCCAACTGTGATATCGTGAACTACCTGTGTTTACTACCTGTGTTTACTACCTGTGTTTACTACCTGTGTTTACGCCTGTTCCATTGTACACCATGGAGGAAATGAAGGCGTACAAAGGACTCTAGGCACATAAAGAGTTCACATCCGGGTGGATCCGCGACGTTTGCGTTGCATATCAAGGAGATGTGGCTGTAATAGCTGCAAAAGTGAGTAAATATTTCTTGAGGTCCTCTTCAGCTGGCTTTCTAAATATCCCTAAAGTCCCCCAAAATAAAATGGGTGAGGCTGTTTTATCGACTACGCTACCAAGAAATATCAGAGGCCAACTCAGTGGACATTTTTAAACACCAGCTTTTATTTGTGTTGTACCTATATCTATATGTTTACTTTATTTTATAGGGTTTTATATTGTTGCATCAATTAACTTTCTAGTCTAGTCTTGTGTCTTATCATGTATTTTTATTATCATACCTTTTACCTCGCCGTGTCTCTTAACCTTTTAAAATGTTATATGTAGAGCCGGGACTCGATTAAAAAAATTAATCTAATTAATTAGAGGCTTTGTAATTAATTAATCGAAATTAATCGCATTTTTAATCGCATTTTTAAAAATCGCATTTTTAAGCACAGGGCCATCTAAGCTAATTTACAGATGGCCTTGAGCCCAATAGAGATTGCCCTGAAAAATGCATGCGGACGAAATGGCACGAAGGGTTTGGGGGGCCTCCGTCCCCTTAGACATTTTTTAATTTTTGCAGGTCTTAGATGCTGTCTGGTGCATTCTCTAGACTGAACTAGATGAACCACCACAATATTATACAATTTCAATTGTATTCTTCATTTCACTTGTTTGTTTGTTCTTGTTTGTGTTTGCTCGCTTTCATGCCCTGCATAGCTATAAGAAATACTTAAGTTGTTGGTCAAAACACTTTCCATCTGATGAAGGCAAATGCCTTCATCAGATGGAAAAAAGTAGAAAACATTACATTCAGTTATAACTGCCAAAACAAACATTATTTACACTATTATGGCCCCTGTTAAAAAAAATTGTAATGTTAACTACTGTAAGTTGGTCGAACGAATGCCTCCTCATCCGGAAGCTGACCGAGCAGACCCGAGCAGCAGTCGAGAGGAGCCGAGCGCATCCGCGAAGCACACGTCAGAGTTCCCGTTAGCCGGCAAATCTAAATCTCTTCGGTCAAAATAATTTCCCTTTAGCGCAATACTGCTTCAGTTGCGCCACTTATGTGACAGACAAGAAAAGTATGAGACAGACAAGAATAGTCAACTCTAATGTCTAACACTTACTGTGGAGAATGAGATGTCCTGTGTGGGTTGATTGTGCGTTGATCTGTTGGTAATGCCTCGGGGTTCCGGTGGGCATGTAAACAAATGCATAACGCTGCGCTATACTTTGTGGCCTCATCCAGTTGCATAGCGACACTTATTGTTTAGGTGTCTTTTAATAAGCAGGTAGTCCTATCATTAGCTAGAACTAGCTGGATCTGATCGATATGGACATAAACGCGAGTGAAGTCTAATCTGAGGGAGAGAGAGATCAGCTGCTGCTGACGAGTCGACACGCAGCTCTGCATGATCACATGCAGCGGTGAGCGGACAAAACACACACTTCAGGTTAGAATATCACACGTAGCTATTTTAATTACCTCTCAAACTACCTAAACTAGTTATAGATATGTTTAGTTTTACTGTCGGGTCACTCAACCAGCAGGTGAGGCTTCATTGCCCGAGCTAAATACTAGATGGCCCCGGGCCATCGGGCAGTCCTTAAAGAGCCTGTGACACCATCCCAACAACTGTTGTGCAATGAAATATTGGGCTACTAGTAATCTCGAACCGTCAGTTTAAAAAAGAAAAAGCGATACCGTTCCGTTAAATATCAATAATTTCGAACATCGCGGGGAAATTCTTTCGACTCATTTTGAAGTTTTGGGGGAAGCCGGAAGTGACGTCAATGCGGGAACGCTTCGAGAGCCAAACACGGACAAAGTAGGCTTGTTTGAGACACATTGCGGCTCGCCTCGAAAGTAGACGAGAGTAGCCGATCGCAGCCGGGGGAGGTGTCAAAAAGCTCATCTTAAATCGGACAGCTCGGACTTGGAGTCGGCTTGACGGGCTGGGTTTGCAATGGCGGAAATTCCATTGTACCCACTGTAGACAAAGGTGATCTCAATTGCTTTATATAGGTTTGTTAATTCAGTCATGATGATGAACCACACCAGTGACTGGGTTCCATAATTAGAAATGCTCCTCCCTCTTAATGTTTGCAAAACTGATAGGTGGACAGGCTAAATGATCAGTCCCTTCAGATGAACATGAAGCTTAATGAGCATGAACTGAACAGACCTGCTGCTGTGTTAATGCTTTAGCTGCCACTTTAAGCTTTATGATGTGTACAACATGGATGTAATTTGATTTAATCTTGCCATTTTAAATGATGTATTCAATAAATAAGGTTAAACCAAATCATTACAATATATTTTATTTTAATGATTTGGTTTAACTTAAAGAGAAACTTTATTGTTATTGCACATATTACAGGTACTGAGACAACTAAATGCAGTTTAGCTTCTAACCAGGTGCAACAAGCAGAGAGTGGAAAGTAATGTACACAATCTACAGAATAACATATAGAATGAATTGAATGATGAATAAACAGTGGGGTATGAATACACTAGATATCAGCCTGTGAGCAGTATGAACAGTGTGTATGAATACACTAGATATCAGCCTGTGAGCAGTATGAACAGTGTGTATGAATACACTAGATATCAGTCTGTGAGCAGTATGAACAGTGTGTATGAATACACTAGATATCAGCCTGCGAGCAGTATGAACAGTGTGTATGAATATGCTAAGATATATAAAGTATGAAAACGGTAAGCAGTATAGTATAAAATATATAGATATTAATTTCATGATGATAAACATTGTGGAACAATGATGAAAAATGGGAATGGATGTGGCGACGTAAAACTGACACAAAACAACAACAAACTTTTGCCAGCCAATTGGAGAGTTTCATCAGCAGCACGTGGTAAAACCCACCAATGAGCGCTCAGCTCGAGATACCAGCGAGCCGTTTCCCATCAAGCATTTCGCTTCCGCAGCTCGTGGAGAGCAACTGCGCCAACTCGCCTCGCCTCGCTCTAAAGGCTGCGGGCGTCTTTGTCCCGCGAGATTTCAAAGTCTCATGTGGGCGAGCCTCCAGAGCAAGGCGGACAAAATGACTAACCATCATGCAACGCACCAGCAAGACGTTGATCGCAATTGCACAGGTCTGCGCAGGTCTTGCTTGTCTCAAACAAGCCTAGTGTGTTGTCATGCGTAGAAATGGTGAATTACTGAGATTAGGCATGTTAATAACGTTGTAATGAAGGTGACTACAGTATATTCATATTTGTCAGTGCTTTCATGTCAATTCAGTGACATAAACATAAATGATCGTGGTGAAGATGATGATTACATTAGGATTACAAATCGGGAGTGAGAGCTGCTGAATTTCCTCCCGTCGGATGTGATATAAAAACAAATCGATTATTTTTGTGGTTATAAACTCAAGTGGATGAAACTACATTTATTAGTGCTTTCATGTCAATTCGGCGAACATATGATACATTAAATGATCGTTTGTTTGAGCCGGTCTGCATTTCCTGATGAGAAAACAAACCGATGCTTTTTGTAGTTGTAGTACACCAACAACATGGATTAAACGTGTGTTTTTTTACCACAATGTTGGGGAAATTAATGGATAAAATGCACGGATTATTATTATTATTATTCCCACTCCGATCGGGACACGAGGTCCACCATTTCCCCGCAGCGAGGCTCCCCCCGTTGACAGTTTACGTGGGCTGGGTGCGGTGGCGGACTGGCCATCGGGACGAATCCCGATGGGCCGGTACCGAAGTGGGCCGGTCGGATAAGTCACCAGCACATCCCCCATAGGCGGCGCGTGAGGCTCAGGTTTGAGAAGGCTACATAACTTCTTTTACCTGACGCTGCCCGCCTCCGGCGTCTATAGAAAAGAGATCAACTCAGTGTGCGGAGTTTAAATCTCTCAAGTCATATTACAGGATAAAGGAAATACAGTTTAAACTGCCGTATGCAGGGGAGACGCAGACGTGTCGCACTTATCATTCATATTACATCATCAATCAGATCATCAATCATATAATATCATAATATATCATATATTTCCTTATCTGAGTCAGCTTCTCCAGCCTCATCTGGCCGTGCAACACTCACAGTGTCACAGACTAGATGCAGAAGTATTATTTAACACATTATGTTGACGAAACACTCGAGACAAATGTAATTAAAGTCAGATCCAGCGTGTTTTAGACGTGAACGCGCTCTCAGCTGGAGAGAGAAACCCTGGCTTGATTTACCGAGTTGATAACCAGCGTCGTCGGACCGCTTAGCGAGATCTCGTTTGTTAGTTTGTTGTTGTTAGTTTGTTTGTTACTCAAACATATCCAGGGTCTGTTGAACTGGCTTCGTAGTGCAGGGCACAGGTGGCTAGCAGCGCTAATGTCAAAGACACAGACATTATACATTAGATTTGTATTTTACCAGGATGCAGTGACACAAATATTTGCATATTTACATTTACTATCTACAGCACCCCCCGCCCCTGACATCCCCACTCCCCCCGTTGACAATTTACTAGCGGTACCGAAGTGGGCCGGTCGAGAGTCCCGGGATGATTTGTAGTCCCATTCCACCACTGGCTACATGACCATATGATCGCCCATATTGACGCACCTCATTCCTAAACTTCTAACAGATACAACATGAACCGATCCTTCAGCCTCATGAGCTCTCAGACACGTTCAACATTAACCTGTCACCGCTGTCTGAGCTTGCTGCTGTGTGCACCGTCGTGCGCTTACATGCAGAAGCTGGGATCCTGAACGGTGCAGCTGGAGCGATGTGCCCGCAATGACGTCACCCATCATTTGGCGGGACTTGAAAATCCGCGAAAAGATCCAGAAAATGGTCAACATTGAAGGCAGATTAATGGTTATCAAAGTACAAATATCCAAAATCAGTTCAGTAACGGTTTTCAAGGGGACAATATGTACTCAAATTGATGGGTTTGGATGATGGGGGAAAACCGTGTCACAGGCTCTTTAATGTCGAGCCCAGTGACAATCCAGTGAGCTGGTTATTTTCTCAGACGTGGACTTACTTATCCTGGCCCTGAAACCAGTCCTCTGGTTGAGTGTGGGTCGGGTCAGGGTGCTGCGGTGATATGCAAATTCTTTTTTGCATAATTTGCACATAGCCGTGCTCTTATCGACGCTTCCATCCGTCCATTTTTTAAAACAACATGTCCCATCCACGGGGCCGACCAAAGCGGTCTCATCAGCTTGTTCGTTCATGTTTGACTATTGTTCACCGTGGTTTGTTGTTGTTTAAAGTCCCATGCTGAAGTCATGAACGTTAGTTGGTGCTCCAGTATAATCGGTACGCCTGAAACTCATCCAGTGAGAAACGTTCCGCTGTGCAAAAATAAGTGCGATTAAAGTGTGATTAAAATGCGTTAATTTTTGTGTAATTAATTAATCTTAATTAACGCGTTAAAGTCCCGGCCCTAGTTATATGTATATATATATATATATATATGTTGTTGTTATGTACCTGTAAAGGTCTTAACATCTGATCTGAGGGGAATTTCTCGTGGTTTATTTTTAACTTGTGATTGTAAAGCACTTTGAGCTACACGTGCTTTATGAAAAGGGCTTTATAAATAAAGCTTTATTATATATTGCAATATATTTAAATTCCAAAAGTTGTGAACCTATTCTTGGTTGTCAGCTTCTGTTATGGGCTACCTAGCATATGACAAGGTGGTTCTAAATAGTCAACAATCCAATAATATTTTTGTATTTTATTTTTCAGGTATTGCATTCTCAGAGTATTGGGCAACATGTCCGTGGGTACTGATGAAGAAGGATGGTGCAGTCATCACAGCTAACTGCAACTACAAGGCTGGTTTGGGATCACCCATGTTGCATCTCTCCTTTTCCACATAGAAACATCTATACGGATACGTGATGCCAAGACAGTTACCCAGGAAAAGGCGTCCCCTCTCAAAAGAAACAGAAGTACTAATCAATCTGAATGACAGTGTATATATTTATTTGATTGAACTTGTTTCTTTTACATCAAATCTATATAAAGAACATGTAAGTACACGGCACCTCTGTTGTTTCCCCGACTCAGACTGCAAGGATTCTGGGTGACCCTAGATAACAACCTGTCCTTCACTGCAAACATAGCTGCTCCAACCCGCAGCTGCAGATACACGCTCTACAACATCAGGAGGATGCGTCCCCAGCTGACCCAGAAAGTCACGCAGGTTCTGGTCCAGGCTCTCGTCATCTCACGCCTAGTCTACTGCAACTCCCTCCTGCTGGTCTACCTGCATGTGCCATCCGACCTCTGCAGCTCATCCAGAATGCAGCAGCTCGTCTGGTCTTCAACTATGGAGTCAGATTTGGGTTAATATTCTAGCGCGTAAAACAAGCTACTCACGAGCGGAAAATGTGCTTTTACACGCACATAAAATGACCCTCGCGCGCAGATTAAACCCCCGCGAGCGGCTCTGTGCTCGCTCGCGAGAGAGACAGCCCTCTTGCTCTCTCGCATCAGTGTCAGCCTCGCGGAGTCTGTCTACGCGCGCGTGAAAAGTTTCTGGCACTTTGGGGCGGAGCCACTGGACTTTGATTGACAGCTGCAAGGAAAACCGGGGTTGCCAGGTTTGATAAATGCCTGAACTACCAAGAGCCAGGAGTGACGGCAGCAAAATCAGTTGGACGAGATTGAATGGTAAAATTCTCCATAAAAAACTATTATATTCGTAAAGTGTACAGCTAATATATATATATATTTATAAACATTTATTTTATATAAAACAATATGTATTTGAGTGGGCTGTATCTGTCGAAAATTGCTAGCTACTGTCTGCTGTACATTCTTAGAAGGGATGCGTCAAATATGACGCAGCATGTGTTGAATTTCAACACACCTACAGAGTGTGCTCAGGGACAACACGTGTTGTGTTTATGTATGTGTAAATCATTTTTACACACAAAATGTGTTACATGCCCCTCACACACAATGTGCACATTTTACACATGTGTCATACATGTGTAACTAAGATGAACACACTCATTTGTTATTTCTGCACATGTTGTGTTATATTTCTTTAACCAGAATTAACATTTGATTGTGTTATATCTGCACATTGTGTGTCAATGACGATTACTGGAAGTACCAGGTGGTGGATATGGTTTTTATTCAAAAAATCGAATGCAAGAATAAATTCATTGGACATTTATTTACAAGGATTTCATTAGCACAATATGTCATTAAGAAAATAATTGTTAACATTTAAAAACATTAGTCTAATTCTTCAAATGTTCACAGAATAGATAATTCATAAAATCACACCTAAAAAAACCTTATACCTTGGTTAAAACAAACTTAATCTTCAGCAAACTATTGTTGTAAATGACTTTCAGCTGAGGGAATATAGTGATGAGACTCTTCACAAGGACCACCTTTTCAGTGTTGGATGGATAATTAAGGAAACAAATGAATGACAAGTGAGCTATTTATTTTTTATTTTTCAAAAAGAATACAAAAAGTTCTAGCATACAAATATTACAAATGCGTGATAATAAAGCAATTGGTTATAAAGAATGTCCTTGTATCAAACAAATAAAAAAACAATTTTTACAACCAATATATCACTTACATGCAACAATTATATAGACACATATGGACAACTTTACCATTCAATCTCGTCCAACTGATTTTGCTGCCGTCACTCCTGGCTCTTGGTAGTTCAGGCATTTATCAAACCTGGCAACTCCGGGTTTCCTTGCAGCTGTCAATCAAAGTCCAGTGGCTCCGCCCCAAAGTGCCAGAAACTTTTCACGCGCATGTAGACAGACTCTGCAGGCTGAACACTCCCGCGAGCGAACAAGAGGGCTGTCTCTCTCGCGAGCGAGCGCAGAGCCGCTCGCGGGGGTTTAATCTGCGCGCGAGGGTCATTTTATGCGCGTGTAAAAACACATTTTCCGCTCGTGAGTAGCTTGTTTTACGTGCTAGAATATTGACCCAAATCTGACTCCATATCAACCTTCCTGAATGTTCCCACACCACTCCGCTCCTCCGCTCCCTTCACTGGCTTCCGGTAACTGCTAGAATTCACTTCAAGACACTGGTACTTGCGTACCATGCTGCGAATGGATCTGGCCCTTCCTACATCCAGGACATGGTTAAACCGTGCACCCCAGCACGTGCTCTACGCTCTGCATCAGCCAAACGACTCGCTGCACCCTCGCTGCGAGGGGGACCCAAGTTCCCATCAGCAGAAACATGTGGGTTTGCTATCCTGGCTCCAAGATGGTGGAATGAGCTCCCACTGACATCAGGACAGCAGATAGCTTACACACCTTCCGGACTGAAAACTCATCTCTTTCGACTCCACCTCGAGCGATAGAATGACTAACAAAGCACTTATATACTAATAAAGGACTGGCTTACCTAAAGCCAGTTGAGTAGCACTTGAACTGTTTGGCTCTATGAAACCTGATGTACTTTATGATTCTGTTTTCTTCTAGTTTGTATTTTGTTGGTCGAACGCACTTATTGTAAGTCGCTTTGGATAAAAGCGTCAGCTAAATGCAATGTAATGTAATGTAAACTACAATCAAAACAAGGTGTGCACACTAAAATGACACACAAATCATCATTATTTAAACTGACACTCAAAGAGCAAAACCTCAGCTCAAATATCCAAAACTCTAAACACATGTTCAGCTCTGCACCCAATTTGCAATTCAACTTTCCACTTTTTGAAAAGTTAAAGTATAACAACAGTATATTTGTGTTTCTGCACATATTTTGGAGACTTGAACAATCTTTATTTGCAGAATTCTCTATCAAACGCCATAAAACAGTGTGCTTGAGCACGATGGTGTGTAGTTGGTTTTACAAAATGTCTTGTACTATGAATGAAGTGTGTGCCATTTGGTGCAACTACAGAAGTGTTTCTGTAGTTCAGGGTGCAGTGCTTCAGTCTGCAGTATGTATGAGGTGTTTTGCACTTTGTGTGTATGGTGTTTCGTGTTTTGAGAAAATAAGCCCTGCTTTCAAAAAACGTGTTTTAGCATTGAAAAAAACTGTAATATGAACACAATGTTAATCGATCTGTTATGTGAGGTGATCTCTGCAGCTTACAGTTAAAGAAGCATGCACTTGTTTTTCACTGGGTAAATTGGAAACCTGTAATAAATAGAATACTTTGCCCTTTCAATTGTTTTTTTCCAAATGTATTTACCCAAGCTTAATCAGCCTGAGTTGCAGCGCCAGTCTGGTTCAATCAGTCCTTCTTCTTCCCCAGTGGCTCCCAGGACCGGTGCGGACTCTTCTAAAGATGGAATATCAGACACCATGCTGTAGAGATCAAGTGGTGCGATGGATGACCTTTTTCTGCCGCGTTTATACCTGGCATGTGTAGCAGGGGAAGGTGCTGTAATTTTCTCGTGGCCCAATTTGACAGACGGTGCCCAGTCAGGATGATTTTTGTCAAAAAGTGCCACTTGTAGGTCAGTTATATCCTGGGTGAACTGTTAATTAATACAAAGTGGACCTCTTTTGACAGGACAAGTCAGACTTTAGATATATTTAAAATGCTGGTGTCAAGACATTGGAACATGACAAATAATTGAGGAAACCAAAAGCCTCTGAAAAGGTGCCAGGGACTATACAGCCTTCACTGTTTACATATAATCAAATGGCCAGTAGGGGGAGGAATTACTTTAAATTACAGTTAAACGAAGCGCTGCATTGCCGGATTGACAGACTGGTGTGAAGATGACCAAGGGATGACTTTACTTTGTAGATACTCCACAATCTGAAATGTCGATCGATGACAGACTCCAGGATTCCTATTTCCTTGTTAATATGTTTGTTTTTCATGCATTTTAAGCACATTCTTGAAAACTGCTCCTAGGGGAATGATCGGAAAAATTCCAATCCAGGACAAGTTCAGCCCCTATCCAATATGATGCTAAATTGCGAAGAAAACTTTTGATAGCTCAATCGTGGAGGTCGTAAACTAACAGCGAATACACCATTTTTGATGATTTACATCAGTGTTTCTCAAACTTTTTCAAACCAAGGACCACTTAACCAATAAAAAAACACTCGCGGACCACCTAACTCCACAAATATCCAAATTCACATCGTTTTTCTAGAACAGATTACAAATCGCCTGAAAATGGTACAAACAAGTGGCAACATGTGTGATCAAGGTGTTGCGCTGGGCTATATCATGCAATCGAAAGTGAAACTTAAGCCCACTCCATTGCGGAGATATTCCCGTGAGAGTGCGGAAAACATAAATGTATTGATTTATTTCAAATGTGAAATTTTACCAATATACTCGCAGACCACTAGGGGGCGCTCACGAACCACCAGTGGTCCGCGGACCACACTTTGAGAAGCACTGATTTACATGTAGCAAATTACTCCAAACTACTCGCATATAGTTTTTCCAATATTCACGAAAACCTGTATACATATTGCTCTTATGATTGCAGACATATTTCTAATTTGCTTTTATTAGCCCCGCCCCCCAGGAAGTTGACGATATTGAAGAATGTGCGTTTTTCATGCATTTAAAGCACATTTTTGCAAACTCCTCCTACGGAAATGATCGAAAAAAATCAAATCCACGACAACTTAAGCGCATATCCAATGTCATGCTACATTGCGAAGGAATAGTCCTTCACTCGAACGGGGAGCTCGTCGGTTAACGGAGAATGTACCATTTTTGACCATTTATATGTCACGTACTACCTTAAGCTACTGAGACCCACCTGTCTGCCCGGCTCATCAACTCTCACACACACACACACCTACACCCACTCCTACTCATTGTACAACAAACACAAACAGCTCCTAAAGCATATAATAAATATCAGTCTACAGCCCTTGTATATTTTATTATGTTATATGGTTTCCTGACAAATATCTACTGTTTATTTGTAGATATATCATAAAGCCTACAAATAAAGTGTGACATGTAGGCCTATTACATATATTATTGAGCAATATATATTATACACACTGTTCTGCTTTCTGCACTCAGCAGCTGTTCTCACTGTAAACATCGCCTCACAATGAAAGCAGTTTTATTATAAAAATAAATAGCCTAACATCCAGGGAAGATGTGATTAGTGAGTAAACAAACAGTAAAGGGCAGAAAGTCTGATGCACATTTGATCATCTTAAATAACTTATAATCACAACGGGAACGGTTTGCAGAGCTGTGCTTTGTTGACAGAAGTCCAACCATGCGTCACACCTCTTTTAAACATCACTGTTGGCTGAAATCGTCTCCGGAGAATACTTCAGTGGACCCTCGGTTATAGTTCCTCCAGAGAGACTCCTCTCTCCTCTGCATCAGTGGACCCTCGGTTATAGCTCCTCCAAAGAGACTCCTCTCTCCTCTAAATCAGTGTATCCTCGGTTACGGCTCCTCCAGACAGCCTCCTCGATAATCGATCCTCGACGAGCCTTTAGAGAAATTTGTTTTCCTTTGAGACGGCGCGCCGACATCCGTTTCCGGGTCGCTGCCGGAGGACCTGGGAGTCTGGGACGCGAAAATTATAGAAATGAGAAACGGCTAATTTCCGAGGACTCGCGAGCGTCTGCACGACGCCGGGACGACCGGCTGCCCTCCCCGACAGGTGCACGGACGTGAGGGCCCGCTCATCACTTCATAATGACACATTTATTTATTTCAGGGGACTTGTATTTCATAATGAAATGTTTATTTATTTCAGGGGACTTGTATTTCATAATGAAATGTTTATTTATTTCAGGGGACTTGTATTTCATAGTGACTAATTTCCATTCCTTATATGCAAATGAACGGAACATGGGTAGCTCACAGATCCATACCAAAGCAACAGCACCACAACACTAACTCAATAGCTCTAGTTTCATACTCCAGTACTGTTTAGTGGTTTGTAAACTGCCAATAAACCGAACCGGTTCAGGTACAAGAACCGTTCTTGTGCTTTTCTGGTTGTTCTCTGGTTCTGAGTCCAGAGCCAGTTCCGGGCTACAGCCTGATTTAGCTCGGGTTCTTCCTGTTTCAACCGCAGTGGAGCAAACCACTTAAGAGTACTGGAGTGTGAAACAAGAGCTATTGAGTCAGTGTTGTGGTGCGGTTGCTTTGGTCTGGATCTGTGAGCTAACCATGCCCCGTTCATTTGCATAAGGAATGGAAGTTAGTCATTATGAAATACAAGTCCCCTGAAATAAATAAATGTGTCATTATGAAATACAAGTCCCATGAAATAAATACATGTGTATTTAAATGTACAGGTATACATATGTATTGCCTCATTTATTTCATGGGCATATTTATATATATATATATATATATATATGTATTTATTTAATTATTTATGTATTTATTTAATTTTGGCTTAAATGGCATTCCATATAGGGGAGAGTGGGGTAAGTAGTGCCAATTTGTACTTAAAGTGCCTTTAAAGCAAGGGGATTACAGTAATGCCTCCAACTAAAATATGTACATATAGTTTAGGATGTTGTGCATCCCTGGGAACAATCACTTTGGATCTTAAATAAACTGTTTGAGAAATATAGCTTTAGAAAAAAAAGTGGTTTTGTGGCACAACTTGCCCCCGGTGCGGGGTAAGTTGTGCCATTAGAGACAATACACTGGGGTAAATTGTGCCATTGATAATTGAAGTAAAACAGATCATTTTAATCTCACAAATAATAATGCTAGATAAAAGCAAGACAAATTCAATAAAAAATTATTTATTTAATGTTTATTTAAAGTGTTAACAACATCAAAGGCCACTTTTCTATAACAAGGCCTATCAATCAATCAATCAATCAATGTTTATTTATATAGCCCAATATCACAAATGTTATATTTGTCTCAGTGGTCTTCACAGTGTGTACAGAATATCAGTATGACAATACGACACCCTCTGTCCTTAGACCCTCACATCGTACAAGGAAAAACTTCCAAAGAAAACCCACAGTTTAAAGGGAACATGGGAGAAACCTCAGGGAGAGCAACAGAGGAGGGATCCCTCTCCCAGGACGGACAGACGTGCAATAGATGCCGTGTGTAAATTGAACATTTGCAATATAGGTAGTCCAAATGTTTGGAAATGCATGTGTGTATAATAGGAAGATGAATCCACGAGGATATCCATCCAGGACCGATGATCCAGGACCACAGCCACGACTCAAGATCCAGGACGCAGGACTGCAGGATCATCCATGACTCCGGATCCCGGCGTATATAGACACCAAAAAGAAAGACATTTGGGGAAGCTGGGTTAATCGGAACATGAGAGTACACAGGTATAGAAGGAAGAAGTAAGATGTCCCCGACAAACTAAGCCTATATCAGCAAAACTAGGGGCTGAATCTAATCAGCCCTAACTATAAGCTTTATCAAAAAGGAAGGTCTTAAGCGCACTCTTAAAAACGGATAGGGTGTCTGCCGCCCGAACACAAACTGGAAGCTGATTCCACAAATGTGGAGCTTGATAAGAAAAGGCTCTGGCTACCATTGTACTTTTAGAGACTCTAGGAACAACCAACAACCCTGCATTCTTGGAACGCAATGCCCTAGTAGGACAGTAGGGTATAATGAGTTATTTAAGGTAAGATGGCGCCTGCCCATTAAGGGCTTTGTAGGCGAGAAGAACATTTTTTAATTCTATCCTGTGTTCTATAGGGAGCCAGTGTAAGGCAGACAGAACAGGAGTAATGTGGTCCCTTTTCCTAACTCTGGTTAGTACACGAGCCGCAGCATTTTGAATCAGCTGAAGCGACTTGATTGACTTCTTGGTACTCCCTGATAATAAAGAGTTACAATAATCCAGCCTAGAAGTAACAAATGCATGGACTAGTTTCTCTGCATCGTTTTGAGGCAAGATATGCCTGATTTTTGCAATGTTACGTAGATGGAAGTAGGCGGTCCTTGAAATTGATTTTATGTGGGCGTTAAAGGATAAATCCTGATCAAATATAACACCAAGATTCCTTACAGTCTCACTGGAGGCCAAATTAATGCCATCCATAGTTTCGTAGATTCTTTGGGCCAAGTACAATAACTTCAGTTTTGGTCGTGTTTAACATCAAAAAGTTTAAGGTCATCCACGTTTTTAAGTCCTTAAGGCAGTCTTGAATTTTATTTTGATGATTAATTTCATCAGGCTTGATTGATAAATATAGTTGAGTATCATCCGCATAACAATGAAAGTTTACAGAATGATTCCTTATAATATTGCCAAACGGAAGCATATATAATATGAACAAAATAGGTCCGAGCACTGAGCCCTGTGGCACTCCATGGCTAACTTTGGTTTGCGTGGAAGATTCATCGTTAACACGTACAAACTGAGAGCGTTCAGATAGATAGGACCTAAACCAGCCTAAAGCAGTTCCCTGTATGCCAACTAAGTGCTCTCGTCTTTGCAATAGGATATCATGGTCGATAGTATCAAATGCAGCACTGAGATCGAGCAAAACAAGAATAGAGACAAGTCCCTTGTCTGAGGCTATTAGAATGTCATTTGTGACTTTAACCAGAGCTGTCTCTGTGCTATGATGTGTTCTAAAGCCAGACTGAAAATCTTCAAATAAATCATTGTTTTTTAAGTAATCACACAACTGTTTTGCGACCACTTTCTCAATAATTTTTGAGAGGAATGGAAGATTAGAAATAGGTCTATAGTTGGCTAAAACCTCTGGATCGAGGTTGTGCTTTTTAAGAAGCGGTTTTATCACTGCTACTTTGAATGATCGTGGAACATAGCCTGATAATAAAGACATATTCATAATATTTAATAAAGAAGTGCTAATTAATGGAAAAACTTCCTTCAACAGCTTAGTTGGAATTGGGTCTAACATGCACGTTGATGGTTTAGAAGAGAGAATCATTGAATGTAATTGTTCAAGGTTAATGACTGAAAAGCATTCTAGTTTACTATCTAGTGTAATATTAGAACTTACGTTTCCGGGAGCTGTTGATATACTGGTCAAAGGCAAGAGGTCATTAATTTTGTTTCTAAGAGTAACAATTTTATCGTTAAAAAAGCACATAAAATCATTACTACCGAGTGCTATGGGAATAGAAGGCTCAATGGAGCTGTGGCTCTCTGTCAGCCTGGCTACAGTGCTGAAAAGAAATCTTGCATTATTCTTATTCTCATCTATTAATGAAGAGTAGTAGGCTGCTCTCGCTTTACGCAGTGCTTTCTTATATTCATTGAGAGTAATATGCCAAATTAAACGAGATTCTTCAAGTTTAGTGGAACGCCATATCCTTTCAAGTTGTCTAGACATTTGCTTTATTTTGCGGGTTTCGGCATTATGCTATGGAGCTAATCTATGTTTTATTTTCTTATTTTTCAAAGGAGCAACAGAGTCTAATTTTATTCGCAGCGCATCTATAGCACTATCAACAACATGATCAATTTGGGGTGGTGTACATTTTGTATAAGTTTCCTCCCCTACATGCAGTTAAGTATTGGTGGAATCTCTTCCTTAAATGTGGCTATAGCACTAACAGATAGGTTTCTGCTGCAAGAGGTTTTGACTAATGCTTTGTAGTCTAGTAACAGTACTTCAAAAGTTACTAAGAAATGGTCGGATAAAGCAGGATTATGCGGTTCGACTAATAGTTGCTCAATTTCAATACCATAAGTCAGAACAAGGTCGAGAGTGTGATTATAGTAGTGGGTTGGTTTATTTACACTCTGACAGAAACCAACATAATCTAATATAGAGTTAAATGCAACAGTAAGGCTATTTTTATCATCGTCAACATGAATATTAAAGTCACCTACGATAATTACTTTGTCTGTTTTAAGAACCAACGTTGATAAAAACTCAGAGAATTCTGATAAGAATTCTGAATAAGGACCTGGTGCACGGTACACTGTAACAAATAAGATTGGCTGCAAAGTTTTCCAGGTCGGATGCGTAAGACTAAAAACGAGGCTTTCAAAGGAGGTATAATATCATTTTGGTTTAGTATTGATAAGTAAACTTGAGTCTAAGATTGCTGCAACTCCACCTCCTCGGCCCGTGCCTCGAGCAATATGAGTGTTGACATGGCTGGGTGGAGTGGCCTCATTTATGCTGACATATTCTTCATGTCTCAACCAAGATTCAGTGAGACAGCATATATCAATATTATAATCTGATATTAAATCATTTACCAATATTGCTTTAGATGCTAGAGATCTTATGTTTAAGAGACCAAATTTAATCTTCCTGTTTTGTTGCACTGTAGTAGTTGTTACATTTACTTTTATTAGGTTATTATGTATGACACCTCTATTAGGTTTTACCTTAAATTGTCCTTGGGCAGACACACACCGCTAATATTGGGTATTTTTAAATACTATGAACACCTAACATCCTACTTGTCCAATGCTGCAGGGAAATATGAACTTCTGTTCCCTTCTGGCTGTACCACCAAGTTTTTTGGTGTGGCCAATTTGCTTAAACAAGGCCTAGCGCCACATGAACACATACTGTACTCGGAACAAAATTAAAATTCCAAAATGAGCACCTAATCATCTGCAAATCATCTGCATCTGAATCTCTTCACAGATGCGGCCTACTACTGAACATCCCACTTGTCAATGCTGCAGGGGAATGTGAACTTATACTCCCTTCTGGCTGTACCACCAAGTGTTTGTGGTGTGGGTAGTTTCTTGAGCACATCACCTCTAGGGATGACTCCTTCATCATTCTCTCTAAATGTGAAGATGGGCTTTCCATCAACAGACCTCTTACAACTTTGCTTCAGAAACTTTGCACTGATCTCGTCACCTTCAACATTCTCCACCAATCCAACATAGTTATAGGATTTGGATTTTTTACCTGAAAACTTCACATTGACAAAGTCACCAGCAGACAGATCCTTGTCACCATCATCATCAGTCATCGTCATCGTCATCATCATCATCATCATCATCATCATCATCATCATCATCATCATCATCATCATCATCATCATCATCATCATCACTCTGGACATCTGAACTCTCATAATGAGTGGCATCGCTAAGTGGAATCGGAAAGTCACTCTCTTCTGAGCTACTGGAGAGCACTTTCTTTTTGGGCTTGGTTGGTTTTGACCCTTTCAGAGCCCCCTTCTTATTTCCACTCCTTTTCTTCTTTTCAGCCCGTTCCTTTTCTCTGCTGTGTGTCTTCTCCAGGCCATCTTCTGCCTCATTATTGGTGGTGGAGCTTTCTTCTGAGCTTCTGTGCACAGCTGTGTTCTTCTTGTTTTGGTTTGATTTGCAGCTTTCAGAGCCCTTTTCTTCTCTCTTTCATTCTTTTTCTTTTCCTGTTCAACCTTTTTATCTTCTTTTCCTTTGTGAGCCTTCTCCAACTCCATCTTCTCAGGTGTGTCGGTCACGATTCTTGTTTTCACTTTCTTTCTTACAATTTTTTTTTCTTTCCGTGGCTTTTGGCAAGGGAAGAATGACTTCTGGAGACACGTAACCCAAGTGAGCAGAAGAACCAGATTTGTCACTTGATAAGTGCTCGGGATTTGTCAGAGTGGCAGGTGGCTCTCTTGGGTCTGGATCTGCTTCAAGGAAAGGAAAGGAACTTTATTGTTAAGATGACGTGGTCAGGTGGAGGGTAAGCCTGAGCCATGTCACTATGCACACCGCCACTATTGGCCTACCAGACTTTTTTTTGAAATACCTGTGACATGTGTTGGCTCATGAGATGGTCCAGGCAGGTGAGCAGCTGCACTGGTGGAGGGCTCTTCTCCAGGCAGGTCAGCAGTGGCACTGGGTTCATCTTCTGGATTTGCCCTGTCTGTCACCATTGACGGTGCATAGTCTTTGCAGCATCTGATATTTAAGAAGTGTGTTACATTTGAAATGGCAGAAAGTCTTGTTGCAATTTCCAGATATTAAAAGAGGTCCTTTGAGTTTCTCTGGTAATTATCAATAGTAGCAGTTAAGTGAATACTGTTCAAACAATACCTGTGTTTGTGTTTTATATTGATTTCTCTGTTTTATCCTTTCATAAATGTGAGGACTAAAATGGCTATAAACAAGAACTGTTAAGAGTAAACAGGGTTTTATTACTCTGTGGGGGAGGTAGAGCAAGACCCCGCTGTGGTCTCTGGAATGTGGGGGGATGTGTGTGTGTGTGGAGGCTGCAGAAATAGGAGACAGTGAATGTCAGAGGTGTTTGTTTGAGATGACCGGAAAAGACGACCAGTGAAACTCCACCCCTTCCTGTTTCTGTTGGTATGAAAGGCTATTCAGCCTTTTGTTCTGTCTCTCTCTTCTCGCGCCGCTCGGACCGGAAGGTCGTGGCGGCCTGTGAACAAGGGCCAGGAGTAGGCCTACTCCTGACATTACGCATATAATATGATATGGTTTTGTATGGTAATGTATTGATTGTATTGCATTGTTATATTACCATTAAAATAGATTATTGTTAAACGGTTAATTGTATGCTCTGGATTCCTTCCTGTATGATAACCAGCTTGTTAGGGACGCGGAGAGATTTGGAATGCGGACTAGTAATCCCTATAAATCTCTAATATCTTCTTCCGGGAAGATGTCCCTGTTGAAAGGGTATATGCCTGTTGCTCTGAAACCTGAGGTTATGTTTGTTGGTGACATTGCAGAGAGGAACGCTTGCTTCACAAGTTCCGAGACCTCATAGATTGATACGGTTCGCCCAGGATGTGATCGCATCCACCCATCCATCGCTCGGTAGGTTTTGAGTGGTTCATAGACAGTTTTGTCTAATGGTTGCAAGCGGTGTGAGGTGTGAGGTGGCAGGGTGAGCATAATGACCCCATTCTCTTTAGCAATTGTCACTGACTTGAGTGAGATGTGAGACTCATGGTTGTCCAGAATAAGCAGGACTGGGTGATCGGTGGAGCAGTTGGTGCCAGATGATTATTAAGTTACCTGTCCATCACTTTAGAGAGGTTATCAAAGAACTCCCCCACGTTGTGCTTATTAAAGGCAGTAGCTCTTCCAAGAGAGGTTGCTTCAGGAACGTGGCATGCCAAATGGTAGCGTGCTTTAAAGGCGTTGAACCAATCAGGTCCTAGAAAAGGTTAAAAGTTTATCAGCACATTGCAGTTTACATTCAGATAAGTTGAAGCTATCCACTCCAAATAACTATCCAATAGCCTATCCTTGATCTAACCTGCTTTTTCGTCTCTGGTCCAGCTGGCAGGCCAACCCAGTCTCACAAAAAAACGTGTAATAACTACGTTGGTCCACAGGGTAGGACGTAGTATTTCTACAAAAACGCCTCTGAAATTGTAAAATCCCTACGTTTTTTTTCACCATTCATTTCCAATGGCTGTCACGTGATCTTCAAATTTCTCCCTGCAGAAAAAAAAACATGGACGAACTTCGTTTTATTCTCGGTGTAAAATGCCTATTTTAAAGTTAGTTTGGCGATTAAAATGCGTTTTGATGTCATTTGATGTGAGAAATATGAGTTGTTATTTCAGATTATGTGTGCAGTGGATGCACATGATCTTTAGTTTGCTAGTTATTACGAAGATTACTTCAAGAAATTGTGTCTATACAACGTTTTCATTGTTACCAAGGTCTGAACCTTGACAAGTGCATATTTCAGGCTCATCAATTAACAACAGGAGGGGTCACAGACATAAGACCAGCTGTTAAATAAAGCTCTTCTGACCTTAGCTGTCATGTGGGTATATATTAATGCTGCCCATTATGGGCACAAGCCATTTTCACCCATTTATTAATTATATGTTTTACATTTGAGTGTTTCCTGTCCCCTAAACCTCCAGGGATGTACACAGTTTAATACTGGCAACTTCTTATTATGGGAAATACGAAAACGTCTTTGAAAACTACAACTCCCAGTAGAGACGTGCCATAGAAAGAGAACATATTGCGAAACACACAATAGCCAGCATGTGTAGTTCTGGGGACGGGGTGGGGGAGGGGGGGACGCGGTGGACCCGTTCAAATCCAGTTTCGGACAGTCTGCCGCGGTTCCATCTCATTTCAAGTGCTGTTCGACGCTCGGCACACTCTCCAATCACAGAGCTTGAGGACTATCACAGGGTTTGTCAAGCGAAGCGGAGAGAATACTTACTTCCGGGTGTAATATTCTCTAAAGCAAATGAGCTGCTCCGACCCTCGGTCCTGCCGGACTCCAACTTGTGTTTATTAATCAAACAAATAAATAAACACAAGGATAATTAATTTATGTGTTATTGTTGAGTAAATGGAGAATTGCACAGGGGAAAATAACGTATCTATGCCACAATTTTAGATGCGGATTTTGTTAAACTAATACGTCTGCGCTGTGGACCAACACTATACATTGACGGGGAAGGGGGTAGCAATAAAGATTACACCATTAAACTGTTACACAACATAACATAAATAATATCGATAGCAGCGTCCCTAGCAACCACCTTGGTAACAATGAAAACGTTGTATAGACACAATTTCCTGAAGTAATCTTCGTAATAACTAGCAAACTAAAGATCATGTGCATCCACTGCACACATAATCTGAAATAACAACTCATATTTCTCACATCAAATGACATCAAAACGCATTTTAATGGCCAAACTAACTTTAAATAGGCATTTTACACCGAGAATAAAACGAAGTTCGGCCATGTTTTCTTTTTCTGCAGGGAGAAATGTGAAGATCACGTGACATAGACGCCAGCCATTGGAATGAATGTTGAAAAAAAACGTAGGGATCTTACAATTTCAGAGGCGTTTTTGTAGAAATACTACGTCCTACGTTGTGGACCAACGTAGTTATTACACGTTTTTTTATGAGACTGGGTTGGGCAGGCATGTCAATGCTATTTCTTTGTGCGAACTCAAAAGCCAGTTCACGGCATTTCATGACACCTATGCCATGAAACATTGCTGCTAGTGTCTTAATATGATCAGCCAGCTCTTTCTCCATGTTCTCATTGAAGACTCGTTTGGCGACTGCTGTTCTTTCATAGCCTGGCTTTGTTACTTCTCCTATTACTTCCCCTGTTGCACCTCTTTCACTGCTCTTTCCAACTCCTCAACAGGAGTTGAAACCCTGTCTGTCTTCCTTTCGTATTTGCGTGGCATGATGGATTTTGGTCTAAAATTAAGAATGTCACATAGTTTTAGTGATCAAATGTAAGAATACAATGTACAATAACAATAAAATACAATAAAGTAATATATAGTAAATAATCATGGGCCCTTTGGCACAAATCACCCCAAGCCCACCATTTTGAAAGTAATGCATCCCCCAGCTGTTTTGACCTTGCATCATGCTAACTGTATAGACTCATGGTGTAGCTTACTAAAGCACTAAAACAAGTGTGAACTGTTTTCAAAGTTGTCTAAATTATTCAAACACAGCAATCAAAAAACCTTGATCATAGACATTTTACTTTGGAGGGCAACAAATTGTTTTTTTAACTTAAATGTGCTTACTTCTCAAGCCATGTGTCTCCCTTCTTTGCAGGATGATTGAACTGGATGCCTCTTCAAAAATATGTGGTCACATGACCAACTTCTTCTATGGTTTTCTAGATAACAGGGGTGGCAATACTTGCCCCTTGGCACAAATTACCCCACTCTCCTACAGTGAACTCCAGCTTTGTCAGTGTTAAATGTGTACGTTAAATGTATACTTCAGTTTGAATCAGTTTAAATGAAGATAGAGAAATTAGACAACTGGCTGTTTGTAAATTAGAAGATATAAAGACATGCACAATATGTAACATTTGTAAAGACAAACTTTACCACATACAGATCAAATGTGAGCATAGTGAGGAGAAGCACTACCCATGTTTGAAACAAGAAAAACTGACAGGCCAGCCAGTGCAAATATCACAATTGGTGGTTTATTACCAAGGGGTTTAATGTACACTGTAATATTAATTCATAGAAAAAGCTATTTATTCATGTTGAAATTACAAATACAGTTGTTTTCTCCACTCTTTTGTTTAAATGTACACAAGTTTCTTCTCTCCCATCGCTGTCCCATAGTAGCTTTACAACCTGGCAAGACTTTGCAGTAAAACGACAAGTACGAAAAATAAAAATGCATTTCAGTCAGTTCAACATACGAAGGAATGGAGAAGAAAAAGAAAAAGCAGGAAAGCCTTTTAGTTCTTAGTAAGAATCTTACAAAACAAAGACTAAGTCCCACTAAAGGCTTATTTCAAAGGCTTTACAGGAGAAACCTTCTTTAGAACATTCCAAATGTAGCATGGTGGTGCTGTAGTGTAGACACAAGCTTTTCTTTAAGGCAGACACAGGGATGGCAGTGGAGGAAGAGAGGGAGCCACTTTGGCCTCTTCACATAATTAAATATCCACAATCACTTTGACTGGGTACAAAATAACTACTGGATCCCCCAGCACGAGTCCAATGGGTTTGTCAATACGTTAAATGAGTAAAAAGGCCTTTACACATGAAAGACCACTTAAAGTAGAGAAACAAACTTAGAAAAATACCAGACAAAACATACATTTCATACAATTCTGTTTCTATCCCCACATCGGCACCACATAGTAGATTAAGCTGAATCTTCATCTCAAGTACATAACTGTTTGTTTCATGTAGTGTGAATCTTATACAGTGCAGAGTATATGGGCGTTAATTCATGTGTGTGTGTGTGTATGTGTATGTGTGTGTGTGTGTGTGTGTGTTTGTTGTATTTCTATACTTTTAAGGACCAAATGTCTCCTCAAGGATAAAAGCAGTGATAAAGCTCTGGAAGACAAACACGTAGATCCACCCTCTGTGATAGTCATTCGACATGTCAAATAAAAGTTAAAAGTTGTTGGCTACAATTAAGCATTTGCCATCTGCTTAACTTTAACAAGTACAAACATAATTTTAAATCCATAGACCAAAATAAACATACATTAAAATTAGGGATTCAGGAAATCAATCAAATGTATGTAAGTAAGAAAGGAAAGGCTGATTATTATATATTCTGATATTTCATTATATGTGAAGGGACGTGAGAGGTTAGTTACTCAGAGGCGACTATAAATACGCTCCAGAAACATTTCTAAGGATTCTTTAAAGGAGCTAAATTCAAAATTCAGAGCACATGGACCCTGCCAGTGAGACACACACGCACACGCACGCGCGCGCACACGCACACACACACACACACACACACACACACACACACGTAATTCTCTGCTCACTTCTCCTCAGGAGCGTGCAGAGGATGTCAGAGGGAACCTTATTCATTAAAGAGCACTCTTTACAACGATGTGCAAATTCACTTCTGTGTGGTTAACTCTTTGTTACCTGGGTGACATGTGCGCAAACAGAAATGTACTGTTTGTAAAATAAAGTCAATTTGAAAAGGGACTCTTGTAATTTCAGGGCAAAAAGATTGGTGCTCACGTTATCCCTTACATACCTTTACAATCGATGCTCTGAATGTGGAATTTAGAACCTTTAAAGCTCTACAGAAGGCTTCTCGTGATAAGAATGTGAATCAATTTCTTCGTATTTACTACCTGCAACACTACATTTTAGTTTTCCATTTTACATGTCGGAATATCATACATAATGCCCTTAAACTTCCTATTGGAATGCAATAAGCTGTCAATGACATGTACATGACATCCTTCTTAATATTTCTCATGGATATATTACTAGATGTTGTATGGTGCTGCTTCCAGTCTTCAGGGTAAGCCAGCTGAATACAGACGTGAACTCTCCCATCCAACTCTTGGAAAGAACTCATTATATCCTACAATCTTACATTCCTTTAAACAAAGACAGCGAGGCAAGCTTCAGTGTTAACAGTGTAGTCTGTGAACATCCATCGGAAATCATGCTTTTATGATTTCTACAAAATGAAGCATTAGTAACAGGAATATATATAATATTTAGGAAGGGTTATTTAAAATATTAAAACTTCACATTGTAAAACTAGAAAAAGTACTGAAAAGAAAATCAATGGTATAGTAAAGGGACATTAGTAAAAATACACGACACTGGTAAACAGCTGCCGTGGATTTGTTTCCAAATGATGGAGTACGTTTTGTGTTAGGATTGGTTTGATTCTAAAGTAACTTAAAAGTTTAATGTTTTTGAGATAAATAGATTTTGGGCAAAGATTTAACATATATGTTTTACAGTTTAAAGGGAAACACCCTGATTTGTTTATACGTTGAATCAAAAGTTTTCCTCGTGGTCACTCTAGATGAGCAGCTGTGAGCTGTTTCCTGCCAAATTTAACCAGAGCAGGGAGTTTCCCTTCTAGGTTGGTGTTAAAGATTTAGCAGTGGCTGAATGTCAGATGTCGAGGGTGTCCTCACAAGTATAGTAATACAAGCTTGTGCGTGTGTTTTGGTGTCTCTTGGCGCCCCCTAGTGTCGGTTCCTGCTCGCTGTGTGTGTTGTTCGGTGTGTTGCTGCCTCCACACAGTAGTTGGGTTTGTCAGAGGAAGTGAAGCCCGGCAGACACACACACTGATAGGAACCCACTGTGTTAATGCACTTTGCATTTTTACACAGTGACATCCGACTGTTTAGCTCCGAGCACTCGTTCACATCTGTGGACAGAGGAGGACAGACATGAGATTAAAGTGCACCTGTCATGCTATTTTTAGGCATATACTGTATTATGGGTCTCTGATATATAAATATATATAAAAACATGTCTATGATGTGTTCTGCTCGAAATACAAACAGATCCCTTTAAACATCCCTCATATCCCTCTATTCTAGCCCTGTTAGAGAAACGCGGATTTTGGGTCCTTAGCTTGGAAAAAAAAGGAGGCGGAGCTAATGCCTGATCAGAATTCTACCGGAGATAAAGTTAAATTCTGCTGTGATAAAACGCCATCCTGTTCTAAGCCACATCAAGGATTATTTCTGAAACAGTATGGAGCTCAAATGCTTTTTCTCTTGCGGGTTTATCACAAGGTGAGTTCTTTTTTTATTTCCTGCTTTTTAAAACACATCTGCTCTCTAGTACTGCGTTAGCTCTGAGTGTTAGCGATGCCTGCTAATGTAAACAAAGAACATATTACGTCCAAAACACGTCAGGCATTGTTTCTGATGGCAACCTTCTGTGGGTCCACCATCCGAAATTACGTAATATCGGCACCAAATCTGTATCCGCGTTTTTAAAAGATTTGGGTACGGAGGAAAAGAGAAAGGGTTTTATTTTCTGACACTTTGTGAGTTCCCTTACACACCAGGGACACATATTTATGTATAAGAGACATCAAAAAGTGCATTTTGCATGATAGGTCCCCTTTAAAACATGAAAGATATTCTTTAGTTAATAGTCTAGCTGCCAGCTCATAGAATCCTACTGTGAACCCAGAAATGTTGAGTACATCAAAGTGTAATGATAGAAATGTATAGTACGGGTCCCCAGCACATAGAAAACTGCCGGATGCTCACTGCATTTGTTGGGAAATTCTCAACAGTAGAGGTAATCATTTTCATCTTTTACATTACATTACATTACATTGCATTTAGCTGACGCTTTTATCCAAAGCGACTTACAATAAGTACATTCGACCAACAAAATACAAACTTGAAGAAAACAGAATCATAAAGTACATCAGGTTTCATAGAGCAAAAACATTTCAAGTGCTACTCAACTGGCTTTAGGTAAGCCAGTCCTTTATTAGTATATAAGTGCTTTGTTAATAGTTCTATCGCTCGAAGTGGAGTCGAAAGAGATGAGTCTTCAGTCCGGAAGGTGTGTAAGCTTTCTGCTGTCCTGATGTCAATGGGGAGCTCATTCCACCATTTTGGAGCCAGGATAGCAAACCCACGTGTTTTTGCTGATGGGAACTTGGGTCCCCTTCGCAGTGAGGGTGCAGCGAGTCGTTTGGTTGATGCAGAGCGGAGTGCACGTGCTGGGGTGTACGGTTTAACCATGTCCTGGATGTAGGAAGGGCCAGATCCATTCGCAGCATGGTACGCAAGCTCTCTATATCTAATGATCGCAACACTGCTCATGGTAGTCAAAATCAGCCCACCGAGATTACACATTGGCCACTTTCTGGTTAAAACTGCCATTTGCCAGAAATGTCAGAAATGGATTCAGCATCCTCAAACTACTCAAAAATTGCCCAAATTGGCCAATCAATTTTTTAACCATTGTCCACATATTACATTACATTACAGATGTAGCACCTCATTTCAGACTCCAGCTTACAGCTTCCTGCCTACGACCTGCCTAAGACCAGTATCGAGGAATGTTAAGCCCTCCCACTATTTATCCAAGAGGGCGTTGCCAGATTTTCAATTTCAGGTTTTAACCAGGAGATGGCGCTTCATTCACAAATACAGAAAGACAACTTTCAGCACTCAATATTTTAGATCAAATAAAGTATATCTAATCTTGTAATTCAATAATATATAGTCTTTATATATTAAATAATCATAATAATAATGTAAATGTTTGCATTACACTTCTTTATTTGTTATGCTCATACTTTTACCTTTACAATCGTTTGCTTTAATATGCAGTATATTTTTTGTGTATTTTTGTGTTTGCTTCCTCCTGCTCCCTTTCGGACACATACTGTATGATTTATTATTATTATTAATATGAAGATATTATTAAGATAAGATAAGATGTTACTTTATTGATTGAACATTTTAGTTTAGAATGTGCTGTCCCACGGTAATTCAGAAGGCTCACAGGTCACATTCCGACCATTATTTAAAACAATAGGTGCTTTCACACCGTCTACAGTTTCATGTGTATAGAGTAGTGTTTCTCAAACTTTGTCATACCAAGGACACTTAACCAATAAAAAAACACTCGCGGACCACCTAACTCCACAAATATCCAAAATCACATCGTTTTTCTAGAACAGATTACAAATCGCCTGAAAATGGTACAAACAAGTGGCAACATGTGTGATGAAGGTGGTGCGCTGGGCTATGTCATGCAATCAAAAGTGAAACTTAACCTCGCTCCATTGCGGAGATATTCCCGCGAGAGTGCAGAAAACTTTATTTAAAAAACTTCATTTATTTATTTATTTCAAATGTGAAATGTTACCAATATACTCGCAGACCAATAGGGGGCGCTCACGGACCACCAGTGGTCCGCGGACCACACTTTGAGAAGCACTGGTATAGAGGGAGCTCTGTGGCTGAATGGCCAGCGATTAGGTGTGGCGCATTTATCATAGGTGATCAGAGCTAGGTGCCGTCAGATTTCATTTAAAAAACAGATCTGATTTTAAGACTATTTCTGCGCTCATAAAGAATGATAAGAATAAGAATAATGCGTATTGAACTGGTTTAATTAATTAGTGAGTTTATTTAACACTAGAACCGCCAATCGGGTCAATTTGTCTGATGTGTGTTGTGTGTGTCAATGTAACTTTTTTTCAATAAAATATTAAAGTCTCTTACAGTTACTTTCGTAAACCTGAGGTGAATACATTTTGGATTACTTATTAGAATTATTGGTGGAAATATTCATTACTAAAGGAACAGCCGAATCATCACAGCGCACAACACTTATAACCGCCGCAGATGGACCAAAAAAGGGAGCGTTTGAAAAAGATTCGCGGGTCCGCTCAGTGAAACAATAACAACGAAACATGGAGGAACAAAAGTCTGCGTTTAAACCTACAGTTAATTTAGCTGCTGGAGAAGACAGATCAGGGGGGAGGGAGAGAGAGAGCTGTGGTTGATGGGCCATTAGTTGTGTAAATACACAGCTGAGAGCTGCCGTTTCATTCAGACTGTTTAAAAAACGGTAACAACGGACTATTTTTCTTTGCGGATGCATGTCAATTTAAATCAATACAACTATTTTTTAAATCAATAAAAACATTTTCTAAATCTATAAAAGCATTTCAATTAATATTGGGAGTCATGTCGTTACTTTGTTGAGAATGTGGCCATGTAATAAGCGGGATAATTTGCAACGACTTGATCCTTATGGGGAGAATAACACTCTTCAGCTGATCAAGATCCCTCTGCTACGCGTTGGGATCCTGATCTGCTGACGAGGCTCCATTAGAATATAAATATGTTTAGTGAATTACTGAGTTTATGCACGTTAATAACGTCTTAATGAAGTTGAATACAGTATATTCATATGTGTCAGTGATTTCATGTCAATTCGGCGAACATAAACATAAATGATCGTGGTGAAGATGATGATTACATTAGGATAAAAAATCGAGAGCCGAGCTTTATTTCCTCCCTTTCGTTTTTTTCGACGAAACAACATCCATCCATCCATCTTCTCCCGCTTATCCGTGGTCGGGTCGCGGGGGTAGCAGTTCCAGCAGAGAGCCCCAAACTTTCTTTTCCCTGGCGACATCAACCAGCTCTGACTGGGGGATCCCAAGGCGCTCCCAGGCCAGCGAAGAGATATAATCCCTCCACCTGGTCCTAGGTCTACCCCTTGGTCTCTTCCCAGCTGGACGTGCCTGGAACACCTCCCTAGGGAGGCGCCCAGGTGGCATCCTAACTAGATGCCCGAACCACCTCAACTGGCTTCTTTCGACGCGAAGGAGGAGCGGCTCAACTCCGAGTCCCTCCCTGATGACCGAACTTCTCACCTTATCTCTAAGGGAGACACCAGCCACCCGGCGGAGGAAACCCATCTCGGCCGCTTGTATCCGCAATCTCGTTCTTTCGGTCATGACCCATCCTTCATGACCAAAGGTGAGGGTAGGAACGAAAATGGCCCTGTAGACAGAGAGCTTTGCCTTCCGGCTCAGCTCCCTTTTCGTCACAACGGTGCGGTAAAGCGACTGCAATACCGCTCCTGCTGCTCCGATTCTCCGGCCCATCTCACGCTCCATTGATCCCTCACTCGAGAACAAGACCCCGAGATACTTGAACTCCTTCACTTGGGGTAAGGACTAATTCCCTACTTGGAGTGGACAGTCCATCGGTTTCCTGCTGAGAACCATGGCCTCAGATTTGCAGGTGCTGATCCTCATCCCAGCCGCTTCACACTCGGTTGCGAACCGATCCAGTGAGTGCTGAAGGTCGCAGACCGATGAAGCCATCAGAACCACATCATCTGCAAAAAGCAGTGGTGCAATCCTTAGTCCACCGAACTGCAGACCCCCCCCCACGACTACGCCTCGAAATCCGATCCATGTATATTACAAACAGGATTGGTGACAAAGCGCAGCCCTGGCGGAGGCCAACCCTCACCGGAAATGGGTCCGACTTACTGCCGAGGACCCGGACACAGCTCTCGCTTTGGGAGTACAGAGATTGGATGGCCCTAAGTAGAGACCCCCTCACCCCATACTCCCGCAGCACCTCCCACAGTAACTCCCTGGGAACCCGGTCATACGCCTTCTCCAATTCTACAAAACACATGTAGACCGGATAAGCGTACTCCCAGGGCCCCTCCAGGATCCTTGCGAGAGTAAAAAGCTGATCCGTCGTTCCACGACCAGGACGGAATCCGCATTGTTCCTCCTCAATCTGAGGTTCGACAATCGGCCTGACCCTCCTTTCGAGTACCTTGGAGTAAACTTTCCCGGGGAGGCTGAGTAGTGTGATGCCTCTGTAATTGGCACACACCCTCTGATCCCCCTTTTTGAAAAGGGGGACCACCACCCCGGTCTGCCACTCCTTCGGTACTGTTTCCGACTTCCACGCAACGTTGATGAGACGTGTCAACCATGACAGTCCCTCAACACCCAGAGCCTTCAGCATTTCCGGGCGGATCTCATCCACCCCCGGGGCTTTGCCACTGTGGAGTTGTTTGACGACCTCAGCGACCTCCCCCCGGGAGATTGGCGTTGATCCCCCGTCATACTCCAGCTCTGCCTCTAACATAGAGGGCGGAGTTGTCGGGTTCAGGAGTTCCTCAAAGTGTTCCTTCCAACGCCCCAACACTCCATCAGTTGAGGTCAACAACGTCCCATCCTTACTGTACACAGCTTGGATGGTTCCCTGCTTCCCCCTCCTGAGGTGTCGGACAGTTTTCCAGAACAAATTTGGTGCCGCCCGAAAGTCCTTCTCCATGTCTTCTCCGAACTTCTCCCACACCCGATGCTTTGCCTCGGCCACGGATGAGGCTGCTGCCCTTCGGGCCTGTCGGTACCTTGCAACTGCCTCGGGAGTCCCCCGGGATAACAAATCCCTGAAGGCCTCCTTCTTCAGTCGGACGGCTTCCCTGACCACCGGTGTCCACCAGGAGGTTCGAGGGTTACCGCCCCTTGAGGCACCTAGGACCTTGAGACCACAGCTCCCCGCCGCGGCTTCGGCAATAGAGGCTTTGAACACCGACCACTCTGGTTCAATGTCCCCAACCTCCACAGGAATGCCCGAAAAGCTCCGCCGGAGGTGTGAGTTGAAGGCCTCCTGAACTTGGGCCTCCTCCAGACGTTCCCAGTTCACCCGAACTACACGTTTGGGCTTACCAGGTCTATCCAGAGGCTTCCCCCGCCATTCGACCCAACTCACCACCAGATGGTGATCAGTTGACAACTCCGCCCCTCTCTTTACCCGAGTGTCCAAAACATACGGCCTCAGGTCCGATGATACGATAACGAAATCGATCATGGACCTTCTGCCTAGGGTGCTCTGGTACCACGTACACTTATGAGCATCCTTATGTTCGAACATGGTGTTTGTTATGGCCAATCCATGACTAGCACAGAAGTCCAGTAACAAACCACCACTCCGGTTCAGATCATTGGGGCCGTTTCTCCCAATCACGCCCCTCCAAGTGTCTCCATCATTGCCCACATGTGCGTTGAAGTCTCCCAGCAAGACTAAGGAGTCCCCTTCAGGAGCCCCATACAGGACTCTTTCCAGGGTCTCCAAGAAGGCCGAATACTCTGAACTGCTGTTGGGTGCATAAGCACACACAACAGTCAGAGTTTTCCCCCCCATAACCCGCAGGCGTAGGGAGGCGACCCTCTCGTCCACTGGGGTAAACTCCAACAACGAAGCACCTAACCGGGGACTTGTGAGTATCCCCACACCCGCCCGGCGCCTCACACCTTGAGCAACTCCGGAGAAGAATAGAGTCCAACCCCTATCCAGAAGTAAGGTTCCAGAGCCGACGCTGTGCGTAGAGGTGAGCCCAACCAGATCCAACTGGTACCGCTCCACCTCCCGCACAAGCTCCGTCTCCTTCCCCCCCCAGAGAGGTGACGTTCCACGTCCCCAAAGCCAGCTTCTGCTGCCCGGGTCTGGTCCGTCGAGACCCTCCGCTTTCACTGCCACCCTTCTGGCAGCGCACCCGACCCCATCGATGTTTCCCGTAGGTGGTGGGCCCGCGGGACGGAGAAGCGGAGGTGTTGCCCACGTTGCCTTTTCGGGCTGGGCCCGGCCGGGCTCCGTGGCAAGCCTGCCACAGAGGGGACCCCGGGCTTCCTCCGGGCCGGCTATCCTCACTTCCTGTGTCGTCTTTCATGAGGTCTTTTGAACCAATCTTAGTCTGGCCCCTTGCCTGAGACCAATTTGCCATGGGAGACCCTACCAGGAACACAAGGTTCCAGACAACACAGCCCCCAGGTTCATCAGGGCACACAAACCTCTCTACCACGGTAAGGTGCTGGTTCTTCAGAGAGGCTAAACAACATTATTTTGTTAAATAACAACATGGTGATGTTTTGTAAATGATTACATGTCTCTTATTTAGCACAGAGTATGATATCCGTGACATATGGATCTTAACAAAGTTCCGCTGTACATCCAGCGTACTTACCCCCTAAACGCACACCAGGAGCGTCTGCGCCGCGCTGTGCTGCGGCTGCGCCACGCTGCGACCTCCTCCTGCGACCTAACACACCAGGCGCGTTTCAAAACGTTGCGGAAGCGGAGCGTCGTGTGTGCAGCTTCGCAGTTGCTGTTGATTTTGGAATATTTCCTGGACATTTGTACTTCTACAAGTAGTAGGCTACGTAGTTAAATGGTTTATGTTTGTGTCTGTTTAAATGGTGTTTATTGTTGTTATTTCCTATTTTGTTGTGTTGTAGTCTACAGACACAGTTAATAATAATTGTAATATTCCAGTTATAAACGACATGAATCAAAGATGTGTTGCTGTATTTTAGTGGTAAAAAAAGATGCATTCATCATCATAATTATTCTATATATAATTTGACAGTGCCTGTAAACCGGAGGAGAACGCTGGCATGTATTCTCCTACTTGAAAGACGGTGGTGGGGGGGAGGAGAAGGAGCCGGTTTTGGGTGCACCCCCTCAACCAGCAAAGCAGACAACAATGTGATTTTCATCACTTCCTGTCTGCGCTGCGTCAAAAATAGGATTCATCCTATATTTTAGAAATTCCTTGTGGCGAGGAGCTTCTGGGACGCTTCGAGCCACGGCGCAGCGCGGCGCGTCTGGTGGAATAGCACCCATTGACTAGAGTGGCCGTACGGTGCGGCGTTACGGTGCGGCCGTTACGGTGCGGCCGTAACGCAGCGCAGACGCTCTTGGTGCGTTTAGGGGGTTAGGGTTGCCAACCGTCCCGTATTAGCCGGGACGTCCCGTATTTGAGCCAAAATGGGCGTGTCCCGTACAGGACATTGTTTGTCCCGGACTCCGGTGTAAAGGGAAAAATAAAAAATATTTTTCTGTTATAAGTCCGGACCTGAACCCATGGCTTGTGTCAAGTTGTGTGAGTAACTAAAGTGAAACTTATTGTGAGCTAATTATCAATTGAAATATAACTCATAATCAACTCAAATTCAAACTCGTCAGTTTATTGCGCTCCCTTCCAACTTGTGTCTCCATTTCTCTACAAAGTACAAATGTAAAAAAAACACTTTTTGCCACTTAGTCGACAAATGACTTATGACAGCAACTACAGTGAACTACTACAAAGTTCAAACATTTATTTCATTTACCAAACTAAAGTAACCAAACAGTCCCTGAGCTGACTGAGCCTAAATCCCTAAAACGTTGCTGAAAGGTAGAGTGTAGAGTAGACTATACGCATTACACTGTTACACACCTACTATACAGTATAGGCTACACTGTAGTGACTGTACAGTCAGAGTGTACTGTACTGTCTTTACACCATGTATTTTCTACAACTCTACATGTGTACATTATACAGTACATACTACATACATAGTGATGTACATACATACTGTTAGAAATTAAAATCAATGTTGATATGGCGTAATTTTGAATTAAATACACTATTTAATTTAAATGAGTTTTATTCTGAAAAAAACGGAAGTTCACACTATTAACTTAATACTTTTATTCTGAAAATTAGTCACTTCCGGTTAGCATTAGCATGTGGCGAAATGCTACGTTTTCAAACCGTGAATCGAAGGTGAAATGACATGTGATGTATTGACGCTGAATAACGTTTATCAGGGAATGTTTAAATAACCACAGACACCAGAATATAAGTGCTAGTTTTTTTGCGAGTCCAAGTACCGGTTCCCGACGTTCCGGTTTTATCCGGACTTGAAGCGAACCAAAGTCCAGTACCGGTTCGGTGTACCGGTACGCAGCACTAGTCACAACTGCACGCCACGGGACCCTGACCAAACGTCGCTCCTGGACGATTATGGAGTGAGAGTGTGTTGCACATGAGCTCCAGTGTGGAACCCCACTGCACCCCCTGGTGGATCAATGATCCGTTGCAGCTGGCTTCATTATAATTACATTTATTTATCACAGGGGGCAGTCTCAAGTCAAGCTGGAGGTTTTCCCTTGAGCGAGGGCAGATCACGTACCAATCACGTTTCAAACTGTCCGAAATTAGGTGCTACATCTGTACATTGCATTTAGCTGACGCTTTTATCCAAAGCGACTTACAATAAGTGCGTTCGACCAACAAGATACAAACTTGAAGAAAACAGAATCATATAATGGTAATTGATACTATTCAACACACATTATGCTAATTTTGCACATTGCCCTACATATTCAAGTTAGCATCCGGCAGTTTGTAAGTGCTGGGGACCTTGCTATAGCCTAACATAAACGTTGGTGTACTCAACATTCCAAGGTTCCCAGTGCTGGCAAATACGCTATCAATTTAGTTTCATTGTGTTTTGGTTGTGTGTAGCAGCACCGTACCGACACAGGCCATGCGAGACAGGTCCAGGATGTATCCGTCGAAGCAGTCGCAGGTGTAGCCCTCCTGAACCCGCACACAGCGCCCGTTCTCACAGCCGTTCAGGATCCCACACTCCTCTGCCCGCAGACCCTCAAAGGCCTTAAACGGAACTGTAGCACAAAGAGACGAATTAACTCCAGATACATCACATGTTTAAGTTGTATTCGTACATCCGTGGGTACACTACAATGAATGGGGACCTGCGGACTGTTCAAATATCATCCCTTAAAAGAAGCTCATTCTAACATTTCATTCTTTTTATAAACATAGGATGGCAGCAAAGCGCTGTTAAATATCGATCTATCTATCTCTGTGTTTTCAGACTTCAGATGTTTGGAGAAAACCAACAAAACCAACATTTCAATACAAAAGTAACAGTGGTGTTTTTTTAAGATAATCTTCGTGAGCCTTTACAAACTAAATCAAATAAACTTTGTGGCTACTTCGAAAATAATAATAATAACTGTTGTCAATCATGGATAACTACGACCAGCCAGCAGCTGACAGGCAGGAGCTCCTTAGACTGCTGCAGCTCCGCTGTCACAAGGACAGATACAGGAAACATTCCTGCCCACTGCAATAACTCTGTACAACAAATCGACTGGCGGGAAGAGAACTCTCTAACCATAGCCTCTCTTTGGTTTCACTGGACTTATCATTTTACAAAATGTTATGTTTAATTAATATGCCATTCCTTGCACACTAAATGTAAATAATATCTTACTTTTATATTGTGTTAGCTGTAAATTGGCCGTTCATAGTGTTTATTTGTCAGATAGTTTACAGATTTGTATCTTTACGGTCAACTTGTATATATATAATATATATATATATATATTATGTTTCTTCTTTGAGATGTTTATATTTATTTTCTACTCTTTTTTATTTGTAATTATGTGCAATGCCTTGTTTTTATGCAGCTGTGACGAACACATTATACGCAAATATATCTTATCTTATCGTTTAAATATGTTGTGTATCTTGGGCACATAACTAGCACTACCTTTGTGAAGGCCTGATTAAAGTCTAGTATATAGAGCAAAGTGTTCGTCGAACGCTTTATAATTACAGTTTTTAAATGTCATTTTATACCGTGTTTCCGCTGCACTATTTCTTAATGCTTTTAATGTCTTTTATTTTTGTAAAGAACTTTCAATTGCCTTGTGTTGAAAGGTGCTATATAAATAAACTTGCCTTGCCTAATGTAAGAAGAATCAGAAACATAGTAACTGTAAAGGATGCACACACAAACATACTCACGTTCCTCGTTCTCGTAAAAAGGCAGGGCCCCCTCCTGCTCAGGGGATGGGGAGTAGTCAGTGTCCACTTCATATTCATGGGCCGGGCCGGCAACAAGCGCATCGCGACCGTACGCCCGCCGCCAGCCGAGGTTACACATGGACGCATAATCCTCTAAGAGACAAAAGACAAACATATTTCAACACTTGTGGTCTGTAACTCGTTGGATAATTTGTTTTTAAACTAAATAAACTACCCAGTATGAACGTTTGTATAGCCCTTATTAAAAACATTCGTTCCTCAAGTTGTAAAAATGTACTAATAACGTTATTCTGAGAGTTATTTCCCTCTGCATTATGAACGCGCATCTAACCCACGGGACCGCGGCGCCCATTCGTGTTACGTGTTCAGCACACATGAGTTTATCTTTACCCATGGATGCACAATAACAACGGACCCATATGGCCTTACTGCCAGCCCACGGAGCTGTAAATAATGGATATATCCAGTGGCGGCTGGTGGAAAATATTTTTGGTGGGGCTATTGATAGAGTGAGTACAAAACATTTTTGTAGGAGAAATGACCCCTTAAATTAGGACTTCTGGTGATGTAATGGCGCGTTTCCAGTGCAGCGCGGAGCTCGCTTTAATGCTGCGTTCAGACCGGACGCGATGCGAATAGTCGCTTCGCTCTAAACGCTCCTATCGCATCGCTCTAGTCGCTCGAGTTTCACCGCGGCTGCCAGCTGTGTTTACTCGCATCATTCAAACAAGACGCGCTGGCTCTGGACCTACAACTACAACCAAATGAACATATTTTGCCGTGATTTAATTGTAATACACGTTTCTAAATGATGCCGACGTAACAACATACTGATACCGGTTAGTAAAAACCATGAATTAATGCTTTGACAAGTCTGCAGACAGACGGCAGGCGAAAACACCCTTTTAGAATGCTTGTTTTCTGAATGGAGATTGGGTCGACCAGGCTAAGCTAACCTGTAGCTGCTCCCTCCACACTCATAACAACGGCCTACAGACATAAATAAACCAGCGACTGTATTCTCCATGACACAGACAGTGCCGAGCCGTGCGAGGCCCGCTTTTGGTTGCGTTTCCACTTGGCCTAGTACCGGCTAGCGGGTCCTAATTCACAGTTTTTCTGGCCCCATAAAATCGTGGTTCTAGGGCCAGGAACAACCAGGCTGAGTCGGGCTGAGCATGCTAAACTAGAGAGAGAATCGCTGGCAAGGGGGCTACAGCTACAACAAGATGAACATATTTTACCGTGATTAAAGTGTAATGCACGTTTCAAAAGTGATGCCGAAGTAACAACATACTGATACCGGTTAGTAAAAACCATGAATTAATGCTTTGACAAGTCTGCAGACAGACGGCAGAGAAAACACCCTTTTAAAATGCGTGTTTTCTAAATGGAGCTTGGCTATATATGCTCCGACCGTCCACACTTACAACAACGGACGACGCTGAAGTTGGCTTCCGATTCAGAGCATCCGATTCGGCAGTTAAGGGGAAAGTTAAGGGACATTTAATTTAAAGCGCTGAGCGAACAATCCTCTGTGTTTGAACCTCTTAAATCGCTGCATAGCCGATTTATCTGGACTGGATTATCCCAGAGAGTCTAAAGATTCTTTATAACACAGTTTGAGATTTGTGAAACCTTTATTCTATTTGTGAAAATACAAACAAGGGAGATTTCAGTGCTTTTTTTCACATGTAGACCACATTAGACCAGGTCCTGATCTGAAACCACTAGACCTACACTTATAAATTGTATATATATATTTATATGAATATATATATATATGTGTGTGTGTGTGTCCCCGCATCTGTAGCCTGTTATTGTCTCATGACACCGCACGGTGAATGAATCAAAGTAAACATATAAGTGGTCATGAACACATCTGTCCATCAGACGAGGCTGCTGTGCCTCCTGTCATCATTAATGGACGTCTCTTTAAAATGACCGCTCAGAGGAGAGGAGTTTCTCATTTCTCTAACCGCCTGCTGCTTCCCCTCCTCTCTCCTCGGTTCCCCTCCTCGGCTCCTCCGCTCGCTTCTCCTGTGGGCGGGAGTAAGACGAGGGGATAGGAGTCGAGGAGGGGAAATTAGATAAATGGGAAAGGTCCCTGGACAAACACTAAAGGGAACAGCAGAAGAAGAGAGACATGAAGTAAATACTAAAGGGAACAGCAGAAGAAGAGAGACAGGAAGTAAATACTACAGGGAACAGCAGAAGAAGAGAGACAGGAAGTAAATACTACAGGGAACAGCAGAAGAAGAGAGACAGGAAGTAAATACTGCAGGGAACAGCAGAAGAAGAGAGACAGGAAGTAAATACTACAGGGAACAAGTAGCAAGTAGCACCCCACCCCTCCGGTGTGTGTACCTGTGTCTCTGGGGGGGCACAGGGCACAGTCCATGCCCCAGGCCTCCCCGTGCAGACAGCAGCACTCTGTGTATGTGGTATCGATGTGTGGAGCCAGCGGGCGTGTGCACGTCATGGACTCCGTCACCGCCTGCCAGCACACTCCACCATGGTAGTCTACCAGCTGGGCCGCCTCCTGTTCCTCTGCAGAGACATGATATGGTTTTAAAAAGTCATAGATCATACACTCGAGCATGTGCACGTCGTTCTACATCAGCCAATCGGCTCGCTTCTCCCTCACTGTGAGTGGGACCCAGGTAACTCTCAATATAAACACGCCTGTTCCAACATGGTGGAACGAGCGCCACTTTGATATCAGGACGACAGGAAGTGTGCACATCTCCACAGTCTGTTAGGAGTCTGTTTCTTCATGGTTGAATGCAATTATTGTGAATCGCTTTGGATAAAAGCGATTCACTCAAACACACATATTACAAGTAGGGATGCACGATATTGGTTTTCTGAAACCGATACCGATAACTTCCTGCTTCTCAAGACCGATACCGATAACCGATAATAATATAATATATATATATATTAAATGTACCTGTAGTTTTTGCACACCTGGTGGTAAATAAAGACTAGTAGTGAGCAACTGACATGAGCGTTACTGCTATGAACAAAGCAAAGCCAAGAACAGTTCTGACTCTTCAAAGTGACCATATTTATTTTCCCAAATAAACTTCTTGCCTTTTCCAAAAGCCTCGTGGAGAGGTGAAAGCCCGGTGCCTTCGCAGCTGGCTTTGGATTCACCGCTAGTTTAGCAGCGCAGGCGTCTTCGTACGCTTTTAACACACCATCGTAGCCATGGCGATGTGTCAGGTGACTAATCAGGTTGGAAGTATTATAGCTCGTTGCCTTCTTCCCTCCTCGTGGAACTTCTGCTTTGCATTTGTTACATATAGCAAGCGAACTATCTAACTCTGAAACTTTGAAATAGTCCCATACTACCGACGCCATGTTTGTTTACTGTCCTGGCTTCACGGCCGCACGCCATTTACGTCACAGCCAGGCATGCGTTAGGGAGCGCTGGATGACGTCATCATTCCTAATATCGGACCGATAATTATCGTGCACCACTAATTACAAACATTTAAAAAAATGTTTTACAAATTCGAGAATATTGTAGAGGGACATTTAGAATCATTTTGTGTTATAATGTGATAGGATACTTTCTTACCAGCCTCCTCAGGGGGGAAGACGCAGCGGTTGGAGTTGGGGTCCAGCACCATGGGGTGTGTACAGAAACACATGTATGAGCCGTCTGTGTTCATACACTCTCCACCAGCACACACCGACTCATCCTGACACTCATCGATGTCTGCCGGACAGAACAGCAAACACACACAGTTAATGGAAACACACACACACACACACACACACCACACACACACACACACACACACACACACACACACACACACACACACACACACAGTGAGCCTGTGACCTAAGATTTTCATCGTCATAACTGTAGCTATGTTCGTATGACAAATAAAAACCTTGAAACACACATTGCATTTAGCTGACGCTTTTATCCAAAGCGACTTACAATAAGTACATTCGACCAGGAAGACACAACCTTGAAGAAAACAGAATCATAAAGTACATCAGGTTTCAAAGAGCCAATCGTTTCAAGTGCTACTCAACTGGCTTTAGATAAGCCAGTCCTTTGTTAGTATATAAGTGCTTTGTTAATAGTTCTATCGCTCGAGGTGGAGTCGAAAGAGATGAGTTTTCAGTCTCCCCGGAAGGTGTGTAAGCTATCTGCGGTCCTGATGTCAGTGGGAGCTCATTCCACCATCTTGGAGCCAGGATAGCAAACCCACGTGTTTCTGCTGATGGGAACTTGGGTCCCCCTCGCAGCGAGGGTGCAGCGAGTCGTTTGGCTGATGCAGAGCATAGTGCACGCGCTGGGGTGTACAGTTTAACCATGTCCTGGATGTAGGAAGGGCCAGATCCATTCGCAGCATGGTACGCAAGTACCATTGTCTTGAAGTGGATTCTAGCAGTTACCGGAAGCCAGTGGAGGGAGCGGAGGAGCGGCGTGGTGTGGGAACATTCAGGAAGGTTGAAGACCAGACGAGCCGCTGCATTCTGGATGAGCTGCAGAGGTCGGATGGCACATCACACACACATACAACGTGCCAACCCATTCAATTCCCAAATGCTAGCTCACAAAATCAGCTTCACATCGCTGAAACAGCAAAGGCACACTATGAAATATAACACGATGAATCATGTTCTCCGTTTACTCTGAAGGAGTTGATCTCTGAGTGCAGACAGAGCAGGGTTCGCCTGACTGCTGATCTCTGACTGGATCCTCCTGAAAGACTGAGCTATGAGCTCATGCCCAGCCAAACTCCAGGTGCTTCAACCCAAGACTTTCTCAATATCACGCATCACTCATAAAGCACGGTGCAGGCATGTTGTCGTTTCTGTAAATGAAAAGTTGAACCTTCTCAATGCGATGTGAATGTTTTCAGGTTGAGGGTTACCAAGGAGATAGATCTGTGTGTGTGTGTACACACTGAATGCTAGGCATTATCTGCAGCAATGTTTTCACACATGTTCTCTCCATCATAGCTGTTTGCGTAGAGCTCTTCTGCGTACTGATACTTTTCAAAGTTCCTACCTGCACATTGAAATGTTTTTATATATTTAACCCTGCTCACATATCTGTATGTACATTAACCGGATCAGAGTTGAACTAATGTCATTTTTGTATTTCTATTATACTTCTATTATTCTTATTATGCGCATGTATTCCATGTGCGCTATCTGTGTTTCTTTCTTCTTCTGTTGCTGCCATGACACCTGCATGTCCCTCAGGGATCAATATCTCATGGTATCTTCCCTTGGGCCAGGACTAACATTTTTACAAGGTCGCTTGAACCTTTTTTGTATAGCTCTGTAGCAAACAACTTCATATGTACTTTGTGAGTACAGCTAACTGGAGCAAACAACTTCATATGTACTTTGTGAGTACAGCTAACTGTAGCAAACAACTTCATATGTACTTTGTGAGTACAGCTAACGGAGAGCACATTGTGTAGAAGACACTGGCACATGGATCTGATCCAGCTCCTGAATGAGCTTGCATACAGTCTGAAGCCGCAGAGTGCTGAGTGCTGAGGACGGAGGACACCACGTGCACCTGTGTCCTAGGTATCATCTTATTTTCAGAATGTGACTGGATACGGTGAGTCCGGTGGTGCTGTGCGTGGTTGCTGTAATACATGGCCTTAAAAGCTCAGGTTATGTCAAATGTGAGGTTATTTATGTTGTAACTGTTAGCTGGACTAGGGGGAGGGGCTTAACATATATACAAGCCACTACACCTTGGATGACTCCGAGGTGGCTGTAAAGCAGACAGGTGAATAAACAACACATCTTGCTGACTGTATTTATAATATTGTTTCTGGTGTGGACGACGTCCAAGTCCTTCTGTTATACACTACCAGTCAAACGTTTGGACACACCTTCTCATTCCAAGTTTTTTAATTATTTAAATATTTTCTATATTGTAGATTTATACTGAAGACATCACAACTATAAAAGAACACATGGAATTATCTAGTTCACAAAAAAGTGTTAAAAAACAGAATATGATTTATAATTTAGATTCTTCAAAGTAGCCGCTACCGCAGCAGAATGCTGTGGAAGCCATGCACAGATTCACCAGCAAAGCCCCTCCCCCACACTTCCTCCTCCATGCTTCACGGGGGGAACCACATGCCGTCCGCTCACCTTCTCTGCGTCTCACAAAGACACGGCGGTTGGAACCAAACATCTCAAATGTGGACTCATCAGACCAAGTACAGATTTCCACTGATCTAATGTCCATGCTTTGTGTTTCTTGGCCCAAACAATTCTCTTCTTCTTGTAGTACCTGTCACTGTAAATAGAGTTAGCAAACTGTACCCTGTACATTATGTTGTGTGTCTTCCTTATTGTTGTTCTGTTGTTCTTATGTTACACACACACACACACACACACACACACACACACACACACACACACACACACACACACACACACACACACACACACACACACACACACACACACACACACACACACACACACACACACACACACACACACACACACACACACACACACACACACACACAGAGAAAACCTTTTGAATTCATATAGAGTTGTTTTTTCTATTTCTTCTGAACTGTAGAAGTCCTTGGTGTTTCCCCTCGTAGCACAGTGTTGCCCTGAGCAACAAACCAACCCCTGGTTGAGGGGGGGTCACATGTTGTAATTGATATAATATCAGGGACCCCTAAGCTCCTACGGTTCCATGGTGAACAAATGTTTTCCTCCCAAAATCAAAAGTCGTGCCAGAGAGGGATCATTTGCAAAGAAATTCTTTAAAAATCAGACCCTGTGATTTCCTGGATCTTTCTTCTCATGCCGTCTCTCATAGTTGAGGTGTACCTAGAATGAGAATTACAGGCCTCTCATCTTTGTAAGTGGGAGAACTTGCACAATTGGTGGCTGACTAAATACGTGTCTGCCCCGCTGTACAGTCTGCTCTTTCTGCTTATTGTTGATTGAATGCAACAGGCAATGGAGTGAACTTCTAACTCACACACCAATACACACACACATGCATGCAGACACACTCTGGGTTTGTGTGACGCTGTATTAGGCTGACCTCGGCACTCCAGTCTGGCAGGGTCGTAGTCCTGTCCGGTCTTGCAGTAACACTCATAGCTGCCCACTGTGTCCAAACAGAAGCCCCCTTTACACACCTCCTGGCCGAACAGCGCGCACTCATCTGCGTCTGAAACAGAGACAGGAAACATGTTCGCTGAATGAGTGACCGAGAGCCACGAGTAACTGTGCTGTGCATGTAGCATTCATGTAGCGTTAGCATACGGACATAATATCATCGTCCTCAGGTAAGGTCATGGAGAGGATACCAGCACAGCGTTTGTAATGGTACATGTATATAACTCCTGACACATTGGGACCTAGCTTATCTGGTTAAACCAACATATCTGAATACAGAGTTACAGGACTGGATATGCTCAGATCTCACTGCTGTATGGATTTGATTATTTTAACCTGATATGAAATGCATCCTAGGATACCCTCACATCGATCCATGATCAGCGAATGTTGTGCCTTCACAACAGCTGGAATCGTTTTAATATGTATATTTGCTGTACACTTGGGGTTTAAGGCACTTCCTGTTAGATACATCTATACACTTTGCAATCATGGGCGGCGCCAGGATGTTTTTGCTGCAGTAGCTTAGCAGTTGCTATATGACAGCGCGGCGTTGCTAGTTAATTTTAAAAATAAATAAACAAACAATACCAGTGGGCCAAGCACGAGCCTGTTCACATTCAAGATCACAGATCACGAGCCTTCAATGTCCAAAACCTTCTCTTTATTTTCTGGTACTGACGCCACGCCACGCCTTACAGAACCAATCAATAGCATCACACTCATTGTGACTTTCCCCCACACTCCAACACAACTCCTACCGTCTCGTACTCCCTCCACACACACCGGAAAACACACACACACGCACACACACACACACACACACACACACACACACACACACACACACACACACACACACACACACACACACACACACCTGGAAGGGGCGGTCTCCCCCTAACTCCCACCAACAACATTGGCTAAATAACTTTACAAATGTACTAAACTGCACATCTGATGACTGACATAGCTATTAACTTGGACACGCTACAATATCATTATTAATATTTACATTAAAACATTCCTTTGACACTTATAACATTACTTTGCAACGTAAGCACGACCAAAATAAGTTTGTAAAAGCAGAATTTGAACACTGTTTCTGTGCTCCTCCAACATTTGTGTATAATACCATTACACCCTGAGCGTACAAGTACACATAGCGATCGTTCACTGTTTCAACTGGCATGCTGTGGCATTGAACCTCATCACCATACCGCGAACAGACGCACGCAACGCACGCACGCACGCACGCAGTTACAGCGTGCATGAAGACCCTTGTGAAGGTTCTGAAATAGACCCTATTACTGCCGACGGTTCAGCGAACTGAACTTGTATGAAAGGTCTATACAAACAACGTTTGAATGATTGAATCCAAAACGTCATACTTCAACTAAACATCTGGGACGTAACGTTTCATGAATGCATCTTCCACCTTTGGAACAGTGCAATAGATAAACACCTGGAACATTACTCCAAATGCATTCTGTGGTAGTTCCATTTCTCACACACACCCATGCACCGGGTATTTCATAAATGCACTCAGAGAGCATTATCAGACGTACACACGATGCTGATCTCATTTGAATATGCAATAAGCAGCTGATATGTAATCAGACTCTAAATGGGCACACGTGTTGCTTCCTGCTGGACTCAAAGCAGGCTGTGTGATGGATGATGTTGAGTTGTCTGACAGACGCTCAGCCTTACCTTTGTAGCTGCTGGCTGTGGGGACCCCATACAACACGTCTCCATTGGGAATAAGACCTCTTCCAGACGGACACATCTGATTGAACTGGTCTGTGAGGGGACAGACATGGAAGGTCAGAGGTTACGACTCCGGCAGGCACTGTGGCGTGTGTCTGCAAACCTTTAAACAAAGCTGTTCCGCTGTTACTGCTCCGACTAATAGACTCAGACCATCTTTAGGCTACTTTTTAACTAAACACTTCCAGACTTGTGTCAAATACAGCATTTATCCACACATGAACAGGACTGGGCTATACAGTAGATCCTCCTCCTCCTCCTCCTCCTCCTCCTCCTCCTCCTCCTCCTCCTCCTCCTCCTCCTCCTCCTCACCTGTGCCATTGACAGGACAGGGGTGCACCTCGCAGTTGTCCCCCCACCCAGCTCCCAGGGTGCAACAGCACTCCTGCAGGGTGACGTGGCTGGTCAGCACGCTCTCACACAGATTCTCATCGTTCAGACGGTAGTAGCACTCCTTACGCTCCACTGAGGAAACTGAGGGGGGGGGGAGAGGAAGAGAGGGGGAGAAGGGAGACAAGATAAAGGGATGAGTATCAAACACATTTGATTTAAATGTCATATTCGTCAGAACTGTTCAGTTCCCATTTCCTGAATAATCACTGAAACTGAAACTGACTTCAGGGTTCAGCCGTCAGTCATGCTCCGTTTAGTCGTTGTATTATGACTGTAATGGTTCCGTCTCAAATGAAATCATGGTCCCTTTTCAAGTCAGGTACAAAGGTGGGTGTTTGCTTAGAACATATCATTGTTTTTTAAAATCAGATTGTCTTCGGTTCTTTGTAAATATAATGTGGAAATTCACTGCATTTTATACACATTTTAGAATTTGTGTAGTTGTGAATGAATGAATGAAAAACGTGGGTCACAGGTTACTCAACAATGCAATTACAAGACATACAAATAAGAATAATAAGAATAAAAATAGTGCAAGGCGCATTTCATTGTTCATTATAAGATGTATTAAATTCATTAAAAAGGTAGTTTTTAGTTGTGTTCAGTTTCTTATGGTGTCCACGAGGCAGTCAGTTACAGGGCTTGGTTAGATGTGGTTCAGCCACAGCCGAACACATCATGTCCCTTCTCAGTAATGCCTCTTCTTGGCATGGGCAGCTCGTTCCCATACTGGGCAGGCATACTGGGCAGCTGAGTAGCAGAGGGCTAGTGCGGTTGACTTCAGAGTCTGTGTGTTTGCACCCCAGGTCGTGCCGGTGAGCTTTTGCACTTAGTCTTCTCAGTGTGGGTCTTAAAAGAGAGGCATCTGTCCAGGGTTACCCCTAGGTAGACCGCGTGCTCACAGTGTTCAAGGGAGGTTCCTGACCAGCTGACCTTCAGTTGGCGCTTGGCTTCACGGTTTCTCAGGTGGAAGGCACACACCTGTGTCTATGATGGGTTTGCACGTAGGTGGTTCTCTTCATAGTACGGTGTGAGCTCTGCCAGAGCGTTAGAGAGTCTGTCTTCCACACCTTTGAAAACAGTGGCGTGTGCACCTATGCCAAGATCGTCTGCATAGATGAAGTGGCGGGTGTCGACACTTTTTGGTTGGTCGTTGGTGTAGATGTTAAAGAGAAGTGGTGCAAGCACACTTCCCTGTGGGACGCCATTCCTGAGTCTTCGCCACCTGCTTTTCTTTCCTCCGACCTAGCTCAACGAAGAAGTGCCTATTTTCAAGCATGCTTCCTATCAGCTCTGTCAGGCGGTGTGTGGTCTCCAGGATCTTACTGAGGAGACGTCTATGGTTGACTGTGTCATAGGCAGCTGAGAGGTCGACAAACACCGCACCAGTTACCATCCCTTCCTCATATCCGTCTTCGATGTACTGGGTGAGGTTGAGTACTTGGCTAGTTGTCGACTTGCCAGGGCGGAAACCTGCTTGTTCAGGGATGAGGTGTTCGTCAACAAAGGCACCCGATTCTGTTGAGGATCAAAGAGTGTGTTCAAAGAGTTTGTCGGTGTGGCTCCAAAGTGAGATTGGTCTGAAGTGCTTGGGAGCGGATGGTTCTTTCCCCAGGTGTCAGCAGTGCCATAATGTGGGCTTTCTTCCAGATGCTAGGAAGCTTGTGTGTTGTTAAGCACTCATTGTAGAACTGTAGGAACCACGTCTTTGCCTTGTGACCGAAGTGCTTGATCTGTTCCGTTGCGATAGTATCCAGTCCAATTGCCTTTCCTGGTTTGAGGATAGAGACCCCCCTTCCAGCGAGATCGACATGATCGACAAGATCAACTAGATCGACTAGATACTGCTAATCCTATCACCACTACAAGCAACAGTTGTGTTCAGTGGTGGAAAGGAACTAAGTACATGTATTGAAGTATTTACTTAAGTACTGTTTGAAGTATTTGTACTTTACTTGAGTATTTTCATTAAATTATACTTTATACTTCTACTCCACAACGAATCTACATTGTATTTGAATGATCTAGATAGAACACAACATAATAATACCCGACTGTGAAAAGATCCATTCTGCATACTGAGTGCTTTTACTTTTTGTACTTTAAGCACATTGTGATGCTAGTACTTTTGTTCCTTTACCTGTGTAACATTTTGAAATCAGGACTTTAACTTTAAGATGATAGTATTTGTACTTTTATTTAATGAACAGAGTACTTTTTCCAACATGTAGTGTTTGTAGTAAGGAGGTTAATAACCTTACATTTATAAATAACTTGATTATGTTGCTTGTGTGTATGAAGCATTATACATACTGGACACAAGTCAAGAACTCAGTAGCAAGCTCCAGAATAAGAACTAAATGAATTGGCTATCAATAGTATTACAAAAAGTATTCAAAGTCAGTATTAAAAAGCGTTATAAACTCTGATGTCTGCAGGTTAACTTGTACCACAGTGGAGGGGGGGTCACCTGTGGGAACGGGCTCACACTTGGCGACCATCACGTTGTAGTCCTGTCCGCTGGGACACTCACAGTGGAAGGATCCGTCAGTGTTCTTACACTGGGCCTCTCCACACACACTGCTCAGCAGCTCACACTCATTCACATCTGTGGAGAGGAACAGACGAACAATCCATACATGTTGTTCATTATTCAGGTCATTCGCCTCTTAACAATCAAGACATCATACGAGTGTACATCATCAACTGGGCAGTGTGGACAAGAGGTGGGGAAGTTCAATCTATGTTGCCAACAGGAGGGCATACTTTTGGTCAATTACAATATAGCTACGCAGCTAGGGAGAATTAAGAAATAGAAGTACAAGAAAAGAAACAAATAATGGCCGATGAGAGGAGAGGAACAGCTGGAAGGAAGGAAGGAAGACAGAGAGACACCGCACATTCTATATGGTTAGTGGTACACCACCACTCTTGATTTAAAAAGTGTGTGTGTGTGTGTGTGTGTGTGTGTGTGTGTCCCCTCAGCTTTGCAGTGTCAAAAGCCCGGGAACTGCGTGTTGTTTTTACAGACTGTGTCAGGGCTTTTACATGTGTGTGTGTGTGTGTGTGTGTGTGTGTGTGTGTGTGTGTGTGTGTGTGTGTGTGTGTGTGACAGCCAAGGTGTGTGTGGGGGAAGTGTTGTATCAGACTGCAGCAGGAGGGTGCTCTGACAGTCAGTCCTATGGTGAGGGCTCGGGAGGAAAAGTGTGGGGGCCAAGTTAGCCCTGGGAAACCACCAGACTCCAAACCAAACTCCAGCATGTTCAACAGTTCCATTTCTTCCTCGTTGGGATAGTGTCTGCAAACCTTAACAATGGTGCTTTCAAAGATGATCTGAGAAACAACAAAGCGCGTCTCAGGGTAATTCTGCAATCCTGTGTTGGGCCTTTACTTCAAGTAGAAAGACATGTTGGTCCATTGTTCTAAGAAGGCTATAGCTCAAGTTGAAGTCATCAAAGGACATACGGTTGTTCTTATTGTTTAGTAGAAGCCTGACACAACACTAACATGGCCACTGAGAAGTGAACATTGAAACAACTTGAGGTCAAAGTTCATTCACTTTTACATCCCTAGCACAGTGCATGTGGTCAGGTCATGATAGGTCGGGTTCCTATTCACATTGACTTTCTTTAAACATGAACTAAGAGTAGTTCAAGTTCAGTTAAAGAAACTGTCATGATATTAGTTTTGTGTGTTTAGTTATGGGTAGGGTTGGGTATCGTCTGAATTTCCACGATTCTGATTCCGATTCTGATTCCACTTTTCGTATTTTATTTTTGTTGTTCATTCATATCTTATTTTACTATTTTATTTATGCATATTTTATTTTATCTCCAGTTTAAAACGATATGTCTGGTTTACTGTCCTATAGTATACATTGGAATGATTTCAAACCTGTTTTATCCCAATAATTATAAAAGGAGTGCCTTGGAAATATGTGTTTACATAAATTGTGATCAAAACGTTTGAGACCCACTGAGATAACTTAGACTAAAGTGAACTATCTAAACCCTCGGAGTCCTTCACCTCACTGAGCTGAAGTTATCAGCCTCTCAGTCTGACTGGAGAGGACTCTCCCTCCACATCATCGGAGACACATCTTCTTCTTCCGTAAGAGCAGCTAGCACCAGATGCTAATAACAACAGCGCCGGTTCCAGTGCACCCTCCCTTTCTCCCTCGCTCACTCGCACTTTGGCTGTGAGCTGCGGGTGCCAGATAAGCCAACATCCCCCATTTTCATCACTTGCAGCGCCCATCGTACAGGGCGAAATGAAACGTGTAACCGGGGTGAAAAGGGTGTTACATTTACTTAATTACGAATGTTGTTACATCAAGGCCGAAAATTAGGATGAGCACCAACGGTCAAAACATTTGTTTTCCCTCTCAGAGCTGTCAGCGCAGCGCCTCCACAGATCTGGCGCCCTAGGCGAACATCTATAACGCCAGTGCAACGGGCCGGCCCTGGCCTCAGGTTACGCTGTAGGAAGTGTAGGTACAACGCTACATTTCCCGCCCCGCCGCAGTCATACAGCGGCGAGAAACATTTCCTCAGGCATCGAAAAGCGGAACCGAAATTCACATTTCTAAATGATGCCGTTGGAATCGAAATGTTGGAACCGTCGGAACCGGTTCTCGGTACCCAACCCTAGTTATGGGTTTATTTTGAAATGATGTTCTCCCTGTGTCTGGTCTTCCTTCCTGTGTCTGATTGCCTCATTGTGTTCACCTGTTGCCCTGATGTTTCTGCCTCCCCTGCCCAGCTGTGTCTTGTCCTGTGATTACCCTTCTGTGTATTTAGTCTTGGCTTCCCCTGTGCTCCATGTCGGATCGTCGTCTTTTTTCAAGTCCTTGTTACCTGCCCGTCTTTGTCCTAGTTACCTGCCCATGCTTGTAAGTTTGTTCATGTCTGTCTTTTTCCTCGGTCTTGTTAATGTTTAGTTGTTTCTTGTTTTTTCGGCTTTTTAATAAAGCTCGCTTTTTGTTACCTGACCTTTTTGTCTTTTTAAACTGCCTTTGGGTCCTGATATTCCCCATCCCTGATGTTAGAAATTAAAATCAATGTTTTATGGCATAATGTACCTTAAACATACCGTCAGTTTAAATGCTATTTTATTCTGGAAAACCCGGAAGTTCTCAATACCAAGCTTTTATTCTGAAAATCCTTCATGACGACATCCGGGACTACCGTCCATTATTATCATTAAAGTGGCTATTGACGCCGTTAACATGTATTACATATAAAGTTATGAAAGAGATAAGGAGGAGAAAAGGCATGTGGAAGTAAGCAATGAATGTAAAATGTCGAAATCCTCTGTTTAACGCGATATCGGACACAGGAGAACGAGGGGGGAAGTCCCCTACGTCACTACAGCTCACAGAGAGGAGGAGCGAACAGCCAGCAAGCGGGAAAGACGAAGGCTTGTGAGCTCTCTTCTGCACGGCCATCACAGGGAGAGGAAGCTGCAGCCTTTCTCTCCTGACTGAACAATATCCTGCTTGTAACATTACCGCACCATATTTTTAATTAAAGTAACCAATTTGAAACCATCTCAGAGACTCCATTTTCGTCTCCTTTTTTAAGCTTCTCTCCTGGACGCGAGAAAAACGATCACGGTTTACACTGACCAACACACTCTCACTCCATAATCGTCGAGGAGCGATGTTTGGTCAGGGTCCGTGGCGTGCAGTTGTGACGCTCCGAGGCTCCTTCAGCGTCATAAAGGGACGCAAATAGCTTTCAACTGATTGCAATGTATTCCCATCTGCAGCGGGATTTGACGCTCATGGAAGCACGGCATTCGTTTGTGTCGGCTGCCCTTAAAGGCAATGTGAGCGTCCATTCCCATTGGATAACGGAGAATTTTACACCCGGAAGTAAGTACTCCTCTTACTGTCGATTGATTTTACAGTGATATCTGCACTACTCATCGACTAAAAAACACCAGATTATCCTTGTTAATTACACAACATTGATTGGTTTAAATTGTGTGCAATGCTTTTGTATTTTTCCCCTTCGATTCGGAGAAACAAATATTTTTTCGGAGTAAAGGATGGCAGAAGACATACACTACCCAGAATCCCCAGCTATCGTTTGGACTACACCATGTGCTCTGTTTGACAAACCCCTTGATAGTCCTCAAGCTCTGTGATTGGAGAGTGTGCTCCGAGGGTTACGCGAGCCTCGAACAGCACTTGAAATGGGATGGAACCACGGCAGACTGTCCAAAACTGGATTTGAACGGGTCCACCGCGTCCCCCCCTAATATTGTGCAAATATGGCAGTAGCATCGATCAGCTTAAGATAAGATATACTTTATTGATCCCAAGTTGGAACATTTGCGTTACATCAGCATGTGTAACAGTTGTAAATATGCAGTTGTGTTTATTTGTAAATCATTTAGTATAATCACACAAATTCTGTGTTTTATATTTAACAATTCTGTGTTCTTTATTTATTGATTGTTCAATACCTGACAAGGCCGGAGAAGAAATATCTACATACATCTTATAAGAGTATAATACATGATGTATAATATCAGTTAAAATAAGTGCTTCAACCTAGTTAACATTGCTGGAGGTATGCACACATATTGATAGATGTCTTGTAATTCACTCCCCGACGGGAGTCTGCTCTTCTAGCGGCATCTCGCCTCTGAATTAAATGATCAAGTCACCTCAAGTCAGAAGGCTCAAGTCCAAGTCAAGTCCCGAGTCATTGGTGTTCAAGTCCAAGTCGAGTCGCAAGTGTTTTGTGATTTTGACAAGTCAAGTCTCAAGTCATCAAATTGGTGACTCGAGTCTGACTCGAGTCCAAGTCATGTGACGGTCTGACGGTCACACGTTTTAATTGACACAGAGACACTACAACCACAGCTGGAGCTCATTCCCACTGTGGCAGTGCACCCCCCCAGACCAGCTGTAGGTCACAGGGTCTGTGTGAGGGGGCTGTGAAGCTACCAGATGGAGTTGCATGCCCTTACTACTTTATAAGCTATCATACAGGAGCGTCTTTAGTCTACTCTTAAAATGGAGAGTACCTCCCACATCCCTCCACAAACAGGAAGCTGCTCCACAGAAGCTGAAGGCTCTGTACTTTTGGAGACTCTTATCACTAATAACCCAGCATTCTGGGAACCTAGTGGGGTTCTAGGCTACGATGAGCTATTTAAGGTACGATGGTGCCTGAACATTAAGGACTTTGTAGGCTAGGAGAAGGATTTGAATCTGTTTTCTGTATTGTATAGGGAGTATGTGCAGAGATGCTAATACAGGAGTAATATGATCTCTTTCCTAGATTTTATCAATTCATGTTCCGCAGAATTTGTAATCAACTCTGTCATGATCTCGGTTAGTATGTAATATTTCCTGTTTTATTTTGAAATATAATTTCTCTCTTTGTCTTGTCTGGTTAACTTCCTGTCTGTGCTTTTTGCTGCCTTTATAGCCTGCCTTGATTCTTTCCACCTGTGTGTGACCCCCCTGCTGCCCGCGTGTCTGTACCTGCCCTCAGCTGGGTCTTATGTAATTAGTCCATCAATATATATGCCTAAGTGTCCGTTGTCAGTCTTTGGGTGTTTCTCAATGTCGAGGACGCTTCCTTGGTAGGACATGTTTTCCGAGTCAGGTCTTCCGAGTCAGGTCTTTTAAGGCCCCGCCTTAAATGGAGCGCGATTTCCGCCAAAGATTTTGGAAATTGGTCCGTGCGCAAAGCATTGTGGGGATTTTAAGACCTCGGAGGATACACATCTGCATCCTCGAAATTTCCCGCAATGAAAGACGTCGGCCTCGGTAGAATTCCAAGCATCCTGGACATTGGAACAGTCCTTCGGCGGGACTTGATAACGTAGCGTCCTTTGAGACAGTTCAACAGAAGGATACCCAAAAAATGTAATTTTATCATTTAAATATTGAATTGTTCTCTCTTAGTAAGATCCCATTTTCAATAAAATGGTGGTCTTCTAATTAGAAGAACACATACTAAAACAGCAATGTACAGACGAATCAGATGATTAAACATGTATTTTATATATTTTTAAATTTATTTTTTGCATTTTGTTGTAATCATTATTTTAATACTTTCTGCTGACACTAGGTGGGGCTGTGCTCCTAATGACCAGTCGCCACTGCTCCTATCTGAATGTACACACACAGAGAGGTCCACACTCACCCACACAGCCCTGGCCCCCCGGGGCCTCCTGGTAGCCCTGCTCACAGAGGCAGCGGAAAGACCCCAGCCGGTTCTCACAGAAGCCGTGAGGGCCACACAGAGTGTCGTTGAGCCCACACTCATCGATATCTGAAGAGCAGAGAAACACGGCCAACACATGTCAAATGCTTTGTTTCATTCCCTTTAGGTAGTCATGTTTCTCTAAGATCATGTTTTCACTAAGTTATATCTACATCTGTTTAAGAAACGCAGCCTAAGTGTTCGCAAAACAGAGCTTTCCCTTTGTTTTTCTTATATATTCCTTCTTATTGAAGACGGGACATTAACGGATAAATGTGCTGCACGCACGCATGCACACACCCCTCCTCGTCTAGACAGCCAGCTCAAAGGCTTCCGTCTGTTTCTTCTCCTCTCTTTTCTCTCCATTTTCTTTGCAGGCAGGAAATGGCATTAAACAGCTCTGGCACAGGGGCCAGCTCTGCTGTCATGCTGCAGAAAGTATGAGCAGCATGCTATATGTGAAAGAACTTGAAATGAAGGGACGTGCTAGATGCAGACTGTTGAAAGAAGAAAGGAAGGTACTTTCTGGGTTTTGTGGTTGTACATTGTGAAAAGGTAATGTCTGGTATATTTATTAAGGCGTTTTATAAGATGGAATATTCATCAAAATGTGTGACAAAGAAAAGTCATTTAAACTGAGATAAATGACACAAATAAACCCTCTTCTTGCAGTGAGAAAATGAATCATTATCACTTATATCGACAAGCAACATATTCGTACGATAGGACATGATTATTACACAGCGCGTTATCACAATGGCAATAATGACATTTTTATTATGTTCACTATTTTTGTTTAGCCTGTTAGCATGGTTACATGTATTCCTACCTGCAGTAGGAATGGCTTTCGCTTTTGCTCATAACTCGAGGAGAATACTGCATTACAATTCAGGGGATTAACAATGTTATCAAGAAAGATTTTGTGGAGACAATTAATGTTTATACCACATTTTATAGTGACAACAGTTGTTTAGACATTTCACTAAAGAACACCAATTCCAAACTCATTGTGTACAAAATGAATAGCTAGGGGAACACCATAGTGCTGAGGGCTAATCCTCTGTGAATGAATGTACCACACTGTCACAAATCAACGAGCTACCCTGTTGAACTGGGTGGCATGTTCCTTCATTACAATGAACAAAGACTAGTACATTTTGACTCAATCCCACATAATCTTTCCCTCCCCCACAAAGACTCACTACAGCACCACATGTGGAATAATCTCCCAAACACATGCACTGAATCTCCTGTTTGATTACAGGTTGATTCAAACTGCAGTGGCCAGCTTTAAAGGCAAATAAGAAAGTGAAGTAGAACATGACTTGCACCTGAGTGCCACAAGCAGCAGTGAACACTGAAAGACATATTGTTGGCTTTGATCTTTTCAAGGGGTTTGTTGACAAAATAAATATAGAATTACATATAAGACATGTGTGCTACTGAATGATCATTACTTTAGGTCAGCATCAACATGTTAACGATGTAAGCACGTGTGTCTACTGCAGTCATATTTTGTTGAATCCACTACATAGGAAAAATACACAGGAGAAGGTGTGTGTGTGTGTGTGTGTGTGTGTGTGTGGTGTGTGTGTGTGTGTGTGTGTGCGCGCTTTGGTGAATGCATGTTTGTTTTTTCTTTTCTTTTGTAGTAGCATCTTACCGTCACAGGAGGGCGTGTGGATGCTGGCACTGAACCCGCTCTCACACACACACAGATAGGACCCCTCTGTGTTGAGACACTCCGCGTGGGGGGAGCAGAGCTCCGGTTCATCCACACACTCATCAACATCTGGAAGCATAGAGACCGAAGACACTGTTACCTCATTCACACCAACGGTGTTTCAGGGCCGGTTCGGAGCTGGAGCTTGAAAAGCACCGGGTTTTCCTGTTCACACTGAGCGGGGTAGCCTCTTGTGCCCCTTTCACACCAACGCATTTTCAGCTCCGGCTCGGAGCTGGAGCCTGAAAAGTGCCGGTTTTTCCTGTTCACACCGCAGCGGCGGAATCCAGTTAATTTCCAGCTCCAAACAATTGTCGGCCCAGAGGCAAGAGCTTCGGAGCTAAGAGGTGGCGTTGCTTACGTCTCTCTTACGTCGAGGCGTGCAGGAAACTAAACCCACCTCCCCTGAAAATGGGTCGACTGTCATGCCTGCCTACAAGCAGTGTGCCTATAAACACACTTTATAAAGTCAGGCAACACTAACCAGGCTTCGTGTGATTCTGTTTATTTGTACCTTACTTTGACCATCCGTTCACTGTTATCGATCATTGTGGAGAGAGGCAGACGTGTTGTTTTGTATTATTGCAGCTATCGGATGGAATCAATATATGGGCTGCACAGGTTGTCATGTCTGACTATCACAAGTAGAATCATAATAAAAATACGCCGGTAAAATGTGCCTGTAGAAAACGGTTTATGCCACAATTTTTTATACCAGAGAAACTTTCATAACAGCGTTGTGATGCCAAACAGCGTCAATTCAGACTGACACACATTCACTTGTGTTGGCTAAGGGGAACTGGGGATATGCATCAGCTGCTTGTGTGAGTCGGACAGTGAATACTTTAGAGCTAAACTCCGGTGGACGAGCAGCACTGCAGCGGTCGGTAAATGCCGCAGAAACACATTAATAAACAATAAACCACGGCACTCTGGAGAAAAGCATAAGGTTGTAGAAGTCGTTACTTAATTTAATCTGGCTTCGTGTGATTAAAAGCAACACGATCATCGACCCGATGCAGTTCCCCGTGTTGTTGTTGTTGTTGTGTTGTTGTTGTTGTTGTTGTTGTGTGAGCGCCGTAACGCCGTTGGGGAGCAAATCAGCGATGTAAACGGTGACGTCATGATGCAGCAGCGGCAGCACCAGTCGGGCTCTGGGCGGTGTGAACAGAGCGGGAGCAGAAAAGGGAAACCGGAGCTGAACCAGAAAAGCTCTAGCTCGGAGCTAGAAAGGGAAAAGCGCTGGTGTGAAAGCCGCATTATACCTCATTCACACCAACGCAACTCCGGTTCAAGCTCCGTGCTAGAGCTTTTCAGGTTCAGAACCGGTTCTTCGGTTTAGCTCCGGCTCTTTTCACACTGCCCAGAGACCGACTGGTGCTGCGTCATTGCGTCATCGTTTGCGTCATGACGTAACCGTTTGCATGCCTGCTTCATAAAGCACGGAAAGCCCTCACAGCTGACACCGACAACAACAACAATGGCCGATTGTGCTCCAGCTTCCTCTGCACCTCTTCGGAAGACCAGATTCCCCAGTAGGTAGCTGGTCTCTTCAGTGGACCACTGCTGCTTGTTAAGTTTCTCCATCGTTGTGTACAAACTGGATAAAACGCGGGCTTTTTGTTGTTGTTCAGGAGTTGATCCCGCCCCTGCCCCCACCTCGACGTAAGCGTGACGTATGCGGTGCTTTTGCTCTGGCCGGACAATTTTTTGGTGCTTGAAACGAACCGGATTCCGGAGCTAAAAGGCTGCTCCGCTGCGGTGTGAAGAGGAAAACCCGGTGCTTTTCAAGCTCCAGCTCCGATCCGGCCCTGAAACACCGTTGGTGTGAATGAGGTAATAGCTGAGGAATCCGGTTAGTTTCAAGCACCAAAAATGTTTTTGTGCGTTTCTGTGTCTGCCAGCACAAGAAAGGCTCTTGAGGCCTAGTACCAGGGCCGGTTATAGACAATTTGGTGCCCTAGGCGAGATTTTAGGTGAGATTTTATATATAAAGATTAAATGAAAACTCTCTACAAAAGGCAAATACACTACAAAAACAGGAACTTATTGACATAGACGTCAAAATGGCTTCAAATGTATTCAGTATTGTATGAACATGTTTTAATTGGGGGGTGGACGTCACATCCTCTAGGGGGGTCCAGGGGTAGCCCCCCCGGGAAGATTTGTTTGAACATTTTAAAGTAAAATTCTTCAATCTGGTGCACTTTGAGCACACAATTATAGAGACCTGATCTAGGGGGTACAACTCTAAAACACCCATATGAAAAAGATCAGTTTACATTTTAATAATCAAATAAGTATCTAGCCAATAACAAATAAATGTAGCTTATTTTATTTTTGTTGTTCATTTAGTATATCTTATTTTACCTTGTTAAAATGTATTTATTTATACATATTTTTGTATCTCTCCAACTTTAAACGATATTTTTGGTTTACTGTCCTATAGTATACATTGGAATGATTTCAAACCTGTTTTTATTTATCCTAATAATTATAAAGGAGTGCCTTGGAAATATGTGTTTACACAGGCCACATCACCCTGTGTGAGGCAAACCCACATTTGCGCAGCGTTGCGTTCACAATCGCCAGCAGGCCACTTAACAGGCCAGGCCATCGGGAAACCTCCCGGTCCTCCCGATGGTCTGCCTATTACATACAGTGGCAATGTCTCAAGATTTAGCAAAATACACCTTAAATATTACAAATCCACATAACAAACAATCAAAAATCAAAAAGGGTCGGCACTTATTATTATTTATATATAAAAAAAAATGATCATTATTTATAAAAAAATATATATACTGTATATATATTATTTTATTTTTTGGGTACCTGGCTGATGCCCCCTAGCAGCAGCGCGCATATTTCAGCAGCGGCGACGCTATTTGTATATAGGGGAAACACTGCTTCAAGAAAAATGTATTTAATTTACCACTCGATGCAATCTGTGCCCCCCGTTTATTTCTAACTGCCATCCTACAGTTCCTGATCTTTAAATGTCTCACCTGAGCAGCGGGTGCCGTTGACCTGCCGGTACCCCTGGGGGCAGGAGCAGGTGTAGGACCCCATGTTGTTCACACACTCCCCCCCGGACTCACAGGGCTGGGCATCTTCTAAACACTCATCCACATCTGGAAAACACACATATCATGTTGTGAGTGTTGTTTTCAGGTTGAAATGATTTAAGCTCTAAATATTATACCGTATGTAATAAGATCATAAGAAAGGATGTTTTGGTTATGGGGACCAATGAAGTCTGGACAAATGACTTCAATTACCTGTTGTGTTTTTTGACACAAGTGTCACTGAAATGGTTATAAAACATTCTAATAACTAATATTTTGCTATTGGACAATAAAAGCAGTGGGAAAATGTATAGAAAATACCAAAAAGCCTGATATAAAACTGAAACCTAAATTAAATCTGAGAATTCAGTTATCTCTGCATTTCTTTTGTCTTTTTTAATAATCCTCACATATTTTGAATTGTATGTAAAGTTAATCACCCATTAATATAGCTATACGATTAATCTGTAAACTATTGTAATAATTATTGATTTATGTATCAATTGATTCAATATTTATCAGTTTTTATTAATTAATTTGATATCAAATACATTTCATATGGAAAACAAGCGCAGTTGGTGCAATCACGTGTACCTTGTCAGTTAAAATCACAGACTTTGAGAAATAATACTAATATAAATATGTATTATTATTATTATTATTATTATTATTATTAACTGTTCTATTGCTTAATGAGTTAAATCTTACACATTTTTACTCATAATTTAGCTTTGTCCTTAAAATGTTTTTGGAACTACACTTCATACCATCACAATCGTCTCCAGCCAAAGACCCTCTGAAGCCAGGGCCACAGTGGCAGAGGAAGGAACCCTCAGTGTTCTGGCAGTGGCCCCGGGTGCAGGTCTGCTGGTCCTGGCACTCATCTAGATCTGGAGAACACAAACAACAGCACAACTTTATCACATGAGCAGAAAGCATAGGATGTTCATTTGTTAGATATATAATGTGCTCAAAGCAGTACAGAAAGTTCTATTAGTATATGAATAGAAGTTGGTTGCTGTAAATACAATTTGAAAAAACCCCAAAAAGGACTTGTACAACAACTGACTGCAACGTGTTCTCAAACCCCCAGTGCTGTGGTTCATAGTGTAAATGCTAGACAGGGCAGAGATAATCGAACTAAATGCCAACTTATTTATGCTAAATAGGTAAGCACTTCAGATAAACACAGGCAGAAAGATGAGCGTCACATATTTAAATTGTTCAATATTATCTTGATATACAATGGCAGTATTGAGGTGCCTTACAATTCAAACATGGCACTTAAATCCACTGTAGAGTAAAGATGGAACCATAACGTTGGGTTACGTATTGTAACCCTTGTCATATTAGCACAGGCGGAGCCCTCTACTGGACTCTATGGGTACTACCCTCTATGCAAGCATTCTCCCACTGAGACTTAAATAGACGTAGCCGGCCTTAGGCGGGCCTACCTGAATGCGCGCGCATCACACCGTATAAAAGGAGGCCTCGCCTCCTGACTATCATCCTACACCTCTCTTCAGCGAGCGGAATAGGACAGACAGTGCCCCAAGTAGAGGGCTCCGCCTGTGCTAAAATGACAAGGGTTACAATACGTAACCCAACGTTATATCTCTCACAGGCTCCGACCTCTACTGGACTCTATGGGTACAGTGGGTGGAGCCGCGATATATACGCGCACTGTCGTCCAAAAACAACATTCCACCGTACTGCCCCTGACCGGCTTTTATGGTCAGCAGCTGCTGCCCCACATTCTCCTTTAACCCGGTTTTAACCGAGGAGAAATCGTGATTCAAATGTGAATCACGATTTTCCTCCATAAGAATTGAGATCACGATTCTCACACGATTCTCATCGTTTCAATGAAAATATGTATTGCACTCTTACTCTTAGACGTCACGTGAGTACAATGAATTTAAACAGACAACATTTGTCTCTCTTGAGACAAAAACATAACTTTGTCTTTAGTCTGTAGTTGCTGAATACTGAACAAACATTACTACATTCAAAATGTGGAACCTGGAGCCAACTGTTGTGGCTTTAACCAGACACCATCAACATCAAAGTGCTGGACTTAAATCCAAGGCTCAGTTTCTTGTAGCAAAAACATGGAGTAACTCAAATGAATTTGACAGCCAACTACTGTGGCTTTAAACAAAGTGCTTGACTTAAACTCAAGTCTCTCTGGTAACAAAACAGACAGTAACTAAAATAAAGATATTGCTGCTGCCTGAGTGCTGAACATAACAAATAGAATTTGTTCAGCTTTATAATAACAAAATGTAAACTTTGCAGTAGCACCTGTCCACAGTGGACACCCAACTACTGTACATCAACACCAACCTGTGTGTTACAGGGAGGAATGCACTTCAGTTACTCAGAACACCTCACCACAGTGCTGAATATAAAAACAAAACATTCACAGCTTTAGAATAATAATATAAAAAAAGCCTAGCCGGCTAGCACCCAGTTCAACGACTGCACTTAAAGGTTCTTGTACTGAAAAAACATAAACTTAAACAAAGTGCTGGACTCCACTGAGTAGTAATGTCACTGAATCAAAAGGATTAACTTAAATACTTCAGTCAGGACTGAATATAAAAACGGAACAGAACATAAAGTTACAGCTTCAGAATAAATGTAAATAAAGCCTAGCTGCCTAGCTACTAGCACAGTCCATCTACTTTTTTCGGCACAAGCACAACTTCCCTCTCACTCTCGCCAGAGTCGCCACCGGGATTTTCATCAAAGGAGGGGTTCGGTCTGAGTGTCGCGCCGCTCCGGTCACCTCGAATCTGTAAACAGCTCGGGTGCACCGACAGAGCGGTTAACTCGGACACTCTTTTGGCTGACGTTAAGGCAAGAAGCAAAGCTGTCTTCCACGACAGTGCTTTTAGGGAGGAGAGCTCCAGAGGCTCAAACGGCCTCGAGGCCAGAGCCTCGAGCACTAGGGGCAGGTCCCACTGTGGGGTGGAGGCGTGCACTACTGGGCGCAGCCTCCTGACCCCCTGTAAAAACCGCGACATCAGTGGATGAGAAAAGGCTGACCTGCCGTTGAATCCCTCATGGCAGGACGAGATGGCTGCTACATACACTTTTATAGTAGAATGAGCAAGCCCTCTGTCCACCAGTAACTGTAAGAAGGACAAAATAGAGCCTAACTCACAAGATAGGGGCTCTATTCTCCGCTCCTCACACCATCGCTGGAATCCTAGCCACCTTGGCCTGTAACAGGCTGTGGTGGATCCAGCTCTAGCTGCCTGGATAGACTGAATAACACTGTCAGACAATCCACCCTGTCTCAGCCTGTCCCTCTCAGGAGCCAAGCCTGGAGAGGACGGCCCAGAGTGGGTAACGCCCCGATTGCACCTGCCTCTTGAGACCTCGTTCCTCCTTGGAACTGCCCAGGGCTGGCCCACCTTCATCTGTGTCATCACTGAGTACCACGGAGCCCTGACGCGGTCCGGAGCCACTAGGATGACTGACAGACGTTCTCGCCTCACTCTCCCCAGGAGAGGGAGAATGAGACGCAGCGGTGGAAAGGCGTATAGCAGCTTCCTTGGCCATGGCTCGTGTGCAAACGCATGGAGAACCACAGTGGTTGTTGCGCCGGCTGGCGAACAGATCCACTTCCGCTCTCCCGAACTGGGCCCAGATCTGCTTCACCACCTCCGGGTGAAGCGTCCATTCGCCTGGCAGGGGGCCCCCCCTGTTCTCCAGTCCCGGGATATGGAGGGCTCTCAGAGATAACACCACCTCTGAAGCCCATAACCACAGCCTCTCCGCTGTGGCCAACAAGGCGGCGGAGCGGACTCCGCCCTGCCTGTTGATATAAGCCACTGTGGTGCTGTTGTCGCTCCTGACCATTACATGCCTCCCTTGAATTAGAGGCCTGATATGCCGGAGGACTAACACTACCGCCCGTAGCTCTAGGAGGTTGCTGTGTCGAGACTCTGTTAGAGCCCAGCGCCCACCTATAGCCCTCTTCAGGCAGGTCCCTCCCCATCCTGTTCAGGATGCGTCCGTGAACACTGTGATGTAGGAGGTCATCCGTCCCAGTGGAGTCCCCCCCGGAGGTGATCCGGGGACCCCCAAAACTGGAGGTTGCCCTCCACTGAGTGGGGGGGGGGTGGTCATCAGCCGCTGGTTGTGCCTCTTGGGGTCAAAACGCAGGCTGGAGAACCACCTCTGCAGGCGGCGCATATGCAGTAACCCCAGCGGGACCACAACGTGAGCAGCAGTTGTACTCGTAGGCTATCCCCTGGAAGGCAAAACGCCTAATGCTGTTCTCACCACTACAGTAAACAGCATTAATAAGAGTCTTTATAGGTGTAGTGTGTTTTACTAAGGTCCCTGAACGCACCACCACGCGCTCTTGTGTGAGTGCGGGCTCCGCCATAATACAGCCTTTACCACTACGAGTAAACTGCCAATCAGATCCGAGTGCCGGCTGTTCCGGTTCCACAGGGTGGGCCGAAGAGGTGGAGGGCGCCGCGGGCACGGGATCTCCGTGCCGGCACCTGTCCCTTCGTTTCACCTCTCTACTGAGGTCTTTGAACGCACCGTGGCCCGCCCTCGGGGGAGGGGGGCCGCACGCTGTCACAATGCCGTCTCTTTGAAACGGACATTATTGGGAAAAGTGGAATTGTGGACAGAAATGACTCTCACTCTGGGATAAATGCAATAGTCTTTATTTTTCCCACACACACCTCACTCCAGAACTAGAGTTTACAAACGTAAAACACCGTTCTCCTGCGGGGGTCCCTGAACGCACCGCGGCCACGTATTACGGCCCGTCTACACTACAGCGTCGACAGCGTCGAAAGCTCCAAGCAGCTCCAAGCTGCCCATTCACTTTCAATGGGGTGACGTCACGTAGCCGCGCTTTTTCGCCGAACTGAATTGTGGGTAGCCGAGCGAGGCGTCTCAGGCGTCCCAGGCGACCAGAAGTTGAACATTGTTCAACTTCTGGTCGCCTGGACGCTGGAGTAGCCAGCGCCAGCCAATCAAATCCCGTTCCCCAAAATCTGACAGCTGAAGCGCCAGCCAATCAAACCGCGTCTAAGCTGGGAGAGATATCCCGCCGTTCATTTCTATATTTCAAAAAAAGTCGGAGGAGAAACTAACTATCAACGTAGCAAATCACACGGTTTTGTATGACCAGACCCTCTTCACCTACCGGGATACAAACCGGAGGAACCAGGCATGGAGGGAGGTGGCAGAGACAGTGGGGGAAACTGGTAGGTTTTCGCCTGTTTGGGGAGTTTATATATATATAAAGCACAACCTCGATCCAGAGGTTTTAGCCAACTATAGACCTATTTCTAATCTTCCGTTCCTCTCAAAGATTATTGAGAAAGCGGTCGCAAAACAGTTGTGTAATTACTTAAAAAACAATGATTTATTTGAAGATTTTCAGTTTGGCTTTAGAACACATCATAGCACAGAGACAGCTCTGGTTAAAGTCACAAATGACATTCTAATAGCCTCAGACAAGGGACTTGTCTCTATTCTTGTTTTGCTCGATCTCAGTGCTGCATTTGATACTATCGACCATGATATCCTATTGCAAAGACAAGAGCATTTAGTTGGCATACAGGGAACTGCTTTAGGCTGGTTTAGGTCCTATCTATCTGAACGCTCTCAGTTTGTACGTGTTAACGATGAATCTTCAACGCAAACCAAAGTTAGCCATGGAGTGCCACAGGGCTCAGTGCTCGGACCTATTTTGTTCACATTATATATGCTTCCGTTAGGCAATATTATAAGGAATCATTCTGTAAACTTTCATTGTTATGCGGATGATATTCAACTATATTTATCAATCAAGCCTGATGAAATTAATCATCTAAATAAAATTCAAGACTGCCTTAAGGACTTAAAAACGTGGATGACCTTAAACTTTTTGATGTTAAACACGACCAAAACTGAAGTTATTGTACTTGGCCCGAAGAATCTACGAAACAAATTATCTAGAGATATACTAACTATGGATGGCATTAATTTGGCCTCCAGTGAGACTATAAGGAATCTTGGTGTTATATTTGATCAGGATTTATCCTTTAACGCCCACATAAAATCAATTTCAAGGACCGCCTACTTCCATCTACGTAACATTGCAAAAATCAGGCATATCTTGCCTCAAAGCGATGCAGAGAAACTAGTCCATGCATTTTTTACTTCTAGGCTGGATTATTATAACTCTTTATTATCAGGGAGTACCAAGAAGTCAATCAAGTCGCTTCAGCTGATTCAAAATGCTGCGGCTCGTGTACTAACCAGAGTTAGGAAAAGGGACCACATTACTCCTGTTCTGGCTGCCTTACACTGGCTCCCTATAGAACACAGGATAGAATTTAAAATTCTTCTTCTCGCCTATAAAGCCCTTAATGGGCAGGCGCCATCTTACCTTAAAGAACTCATTATACCCTACTGTCCTACTAGGGCATTGCGTTCCAAGAATGCAGGGTTGTTGGTTGTTCCAAGAGTCTCTAAAAGTACAATGGGAGCCAGAGCCTTTTCTTATCAAGCTCCACATTTGTGGAATCAGCTTCCAGTTTGTGTTCGGGCGGCAGACACCCTATCCGTTTTTAAGAGTGCGCTTAAGACCTTCCTTTTTTGATAAAGCTTATAGTTAGGGCTGATTAGATTCAGCCCCTAGTTTTGCTGATATAGGCTTAGTTTGTCGGGGGACATCTTACTTCTTCCTTCTCTCTGTCTATACCTGTGAACTCTCATGTTCCGATTAACCCAGCTTCCCCAAATGTCTTTCCTTTTGGTGTCTATATACGCTGGGATCCGGAGTCATGGATGATCCTGCGGTCTTGTGTCCTGGATCGCGAGCGCTGGATCTTGAGTCATGGCTGTGGTCCTGGATCATCGGTCCTGGATGGATATCCTTGTGGATTCATCTTCCTATTATACACACATGCATTTCCAAACATTTGGACTACCTATGTTGCAAATGTATTATCTTTTCAATTTACACACGGCATCTATTGCACGTCTGTCCGTCCTGGGAGAGGGATCCCTCCTCTGTTGCTCTCCCTGAGGTTTCTCCCATGTTCCCTTTAAACTGGGTTTTCTTTGGAAGTTTTTCCTTGTACGATGTGAGGGTCTAAGGACAGAGGGTGTCGTATTGTCATACTGATATTCTGTACACACTGTGAAGACCACTGAGACAAATGTAACATTTGTGATATTGGGCTATATAAATAAACATTGATTGATTGATATATATATTGCTCGCATAAAATCCCCGGGGGTTTTTGCTTTGTATGTCGGGGGCGGGAGATTCATGTGATTGGTTGTTGGTCGTGTTGCTTGAATAAAATCCCCAAGCTCCAGACACGCCCAGCTCCAAGCTATTTTTGGAGCTGTAGTGTGGACGCTCCGTTAACGCTGTACTTCCCATTGCAACGGTGAAATGCATTAATCGGAGCTATTATACCAGGCAAGGTTTCTTTTCTGACAACAGCACGCCGGCAATAGCGTCTCTTGAACCCGCACAGTGCTTTGACAGCACTCGGTTTATTCCACTCACGTACACACGCCCACCTGCTGGCTCTCTATACTGGGATTTACAGCGGGGGCGGGGAGTGTAGGACAGTGTTTCTTCCGCTGGGGATGGGCAAGAAGCAGCTACACTGCGACTAATCCTCATCCCGTGAGCAAGGAGATCGATCCAAAGAGCCCTTCCGTAAACACGGGGGCTCCCAGGAGATCAACACGATCCTCTTTGGAAAGTGCCACGCGGCGTGATATCCCAGGGACATCACACGGTCATACTGGTCCCCGGGGGAACCGGGCCTGGGGCAAGGCCCGTGGACCAAGCTACTTATTTGGCCTTGCGGCCCAATAATCGCTCTGACCTGGTGAGGCGGGGGCATCTCTAGCAATAAGTGAGTAGCCCACACACCCGCCGCCATGATCATCACCCAGGGAGAGTACAGCCCTGGGCGGTGGACTTCCATGGACGCCAGACCCGGAAGGAATGGCGAACGTGAATGACACCGCCTCGCCATATCCTGGTCCCCCAACCACTCGAAGCAAGGTGGTGGGGATCGGCGCCCGCTATTTCAGCCAGGGCACGAAGGACAGGCCCGGGTCTCAAGCAGTGGCGACTCCCTGGAGGTATGATAACTCTTTCTTCTTCTTTCAAACGTCGCAGTCTCTCGTGGAATCACTTCCGCTGCTGAAGAGAAAAGGATGATGGTCAGGAGGCGAGGCCTCCTTTTATACGGTGTGATGCGCGCGCATTCAGGTAGGCCCGCCCAAGGCCAGCTACGTCTATAGAAGTCTCTAGTAGCCGTGTCTCAATTCAGGGGTTGCATCCTTCGAAGGGTGCATTCGTAGACCGCTTACGTCAATTCCGCCGAAAGAAGTCTGTCCCAATTTAAAAAAAAGACGAGACTCCTCCGAATGCGGCCCATGAATGCAGCCTACTTTTCCCCAATTTGAAGGATACATCTGATGTACACTCCGCGGCCTACCATATCCCAGGGTGCAATGCGCACAAATGAAATGGCTTCCGGTCTCCCCAGCAGAGTGGATTTAAAAGCAGCAGCGAGCGGAGGAATCACTAATAAATGTGAGTATTGGGTTTTAGCTTACTTTAAATTAACTAACGTCACACACGTCAAACCCAAGGGGCATTACAACGCACATTTTCGTTAAATAATACGGATAAATAGGTGACGCTAACTAGCTAGCTGGACGTACTGCACTCTTTTTTACACTTATGTTGTATTCAATTCAGAAGTTTATTAAATTCATACAGAGATCTTGGCTCTGTTATAGATAAGTTATACTTTATATTACAAAAATAGACCAAAGTGAAAAGTGGGACATCATCTGGGCAGGTTTAGGGGAAGAAGGAGAATATAAACTGTTATAATCACAGCTAAAGATTAGAACACTAATATTGTTAAAAATCAATCTATACAACATGCTTTTGTTCATTTAAAAAAACATTGTTTTATTAGTACAGAAAAATTAAGACTTATTTTAAATATGAAATAATATGATTAAATTACATCAGCTATATATAATGTACTTAACTTACTAATGTAACATTACTGGGGGCCAAAAGAACAGCTTCATCTTATTTACCTGGCCATGGTCCTCTTTAATTCATCGCCGACGGTGATCTCCAAAAAATGTAAAATGTAAAAGTAAAGATTCTGGATCATTTTCAGCTGAGTTAGCTTGTAAGCTAATTTGCTAGCAGGCTGCTGGAGCAGCGCAACCGAACAGCGCGTATCACGTGACGTAAATACGATGCGCTCCGAATGCTAGACTGTCTCATTTTGTAGGCCGCTCGGTCCAGCCTACCCGGTCTACGTGGGCTGGGTCCTCGTGGGCCACGTAGGCTGCGTACTCCGAAAGGTGCAGCCTCTGAATTGAGACACGGCCAAGTGGGAAAATGCTTGCATAGAGGGTAGTACCCATTGAGTCCAGTAGAGGGCGGAGCCTGTGAGAGATATAACTACTTGTTCCAGATCCATAAATTGCATAGGCTCTAGGGTAAATCTGTGCTCAAGTGTTTGTGTGGCATGAAGAATGTATAAACCCAGAGAGTAATGTCTCCAGTTTGATCAAGTTTCAGAGGGAGAGGCATGAACAAAAAGTTCCTAACAAAGTCCTTTTGGTAGAACAAGTACAAAGGTTTTGAATGGTAAAGCCACCATGTCATTCATGGAAACACTGCCCAGACTTAATGCAAGTTTATGAGGTAACAACTCCTTTTTATGGCACTTGATATTTGCAGTTATTACACAGTTCATATTTATAGGGTTATTCTGAGCAGCAGAGTGTGTGACCAACAGCTGAATCCCTGAGGCTTAACGTGGGTCTGTGATGACTCCACTCTGTAGCAGGTTCCAGCTGAACCATGACTCAGTCACCGTTGGGTGGTGGGAATCCTCATTTTAGTAGCTTTTATTTCTGAAATTAACGATAAATTGAAATTAATTATTTGTATTTCTTAAAGGAGGACTAAAACTCGACTACCTTAGCAGATGTAAATGAAATGGAAACCTCCTATTCAAGAGCATAATAATAGGTTTGCTTTTTGTGGCTTTTCTTGTAGCGTGTTCTATAGGTGTGTGTGCATGTAAAAGGTCTGCAAAGGCTCAAATCTCTGTGTTCCCTCCGGGGGGAGTTTCTCTCTCCCACCGTCCCCGGCCTGAAACGCCTCCATTCGACTCCGGAACAAAGTGACATCACTACATAACACTAGCTAGTGCTCCAACATATTTAACGTGATAGGCGGGGAGCGGGACATCTCTAAGCAATTGACCAATGACAACAGCGCCGGCCAGCTAACCAATCAGAGCTTTTTGAACATTAAAGAATGGAGACATGTCCCAGTAGGGGCACTAGATACTGATATGAACCTGAACATGATCAGAATATGTCCTCTTTCAGATTTAGTCCAAGTAAAGAAATAAAGACAAATCATAATGGCGGTATGAGGTCTGCTAATAAAAAAGCAAACATAAGCCAATGCTGTACTATAGTTAACTTTATTATAATAAATCCAGGACAGGAGAACAAGAAGCCCCTTTACAGTATGACTGACATAAGCATGTTTTGGAACTACTTTAGTTTCATTTCTTAAACACACACACACACACACACACACACACACACACACACACACACAGTGAGATGCTTGACATTACCCTCAGTTTGGCAGTTTCATGTGCACATCTGTGAGCAGGGGTTATTACCTTCTAAAAAGGACTGCATGGCGTAATGATTCCCTCTCTCACCAACCACCACGCCCTGCCACACTCCTGAGGCTGGTGCACGGTGTGTGAACCGTCAGAACCTCACAGCTCGCCATGTGTCACATGGGACACCGAGCAGCTAACTACTGAAGAGGAGGGACGGGGACACCTTCCAGGAAACATATGTTCTTTGGAATTGTTTATTAGTTGAACTGCTTGATTGGCACAGTATTTTATTCTGAACTTGTTCCCTGGCTGATTTCGGCATGTGTTGACGGCTCGACTTTACTCACCACGGGGTTAGGATATAATGTAATCTTGGAATGGTGCAATAAATTCAAAGCTCTACTTTCAGAGCAGTTAAAACGAAACCACATGGGCGTTCAGATTGACCTAGCTACCCATGTCAATTGCTTCATCTATATAGACCAGGGGTGTCAAACTCAAGGCCCGGGGGCCAAATCCGCCCCGCGACTTAATTTCATGTGGCCCCACAAGAGCTTGCAAAGAATATAATATGTTTATTATACGGTTACATGCCGATTTACAGAAGCACGTTGCCCATAAACTACATGTCCCACAATGCATCTCAAATTTGACTTTTTTCTCAGAATTGGACTTATTTTTTTTTAATTCTTTTTAAATCATTTTGTGACATTCTCACTGAAGAGACTTGCAATTATTTGCCGTAGACTTCTGCTTTCAGGCGTAGTTAATTATGTAGTTATTATCCTATCCGATAGGGTAATATAATACATTATTTTATATATATTAAATATTTATGTATTTATTTTTTATATAGTCTTAAAGTTACGACCGGCCCTTTGAGTGCAACCATAATGCTGATGTGGCCCGTGATGAAATTGAGTTTGACCCCCCTGATATAGACCATTGGTATGTTTTCAAATAGAGGGGAGCTTGGACCCCCTGAAGGAAGCATTGCAGATCATCCCAGAAAGCCTCACTTTACGAGAACTCTAAAACACTGCATGACTGTTACATGTTGTTGTGAAACTTTTATAAACTGTTGTTTTTCTGTCATATGTGTTTTAACCCTATAATGAATGAAAACCGTACACACTGTCATGGTCAGGAGGGTTCTGCAGGGGTAGACTACAAACCTTACCAGAACATAATTGGTACCCATCAAGCAGGCAGTCAGTGTCAGTGATATCGGTGGAGTGAGGGGCTGCACAGAGCCCGCTGGAGAAGGCCAACATCAAACTGTCTTGGGTAAGACGGCTTGTATGTGCGCAGCTCCACTCGCTTGGAACAGCCTACAGTCCAAATTGAAATTGAGCAATTGTATGTCTCTGAATGTTTTGAAGGCACGTCTGCACGAGATGCTTTCTGACACTATGGGTGTTTGTAAGTGTTGGTGAATATGTAAATAGATGTCCTCTATCGTTTGTTTTTATGTTTCATGTGGAACTAAATTGATGCAGGTCTCCCTTGTAAAAGAGATCCATGATCTCAAGGGACCTATCTGTCTGAATAAAGGCCACAGCCTGTTCACGTTGCTTCGTCTGCAGCAACACGGCAGTATTCGCTGCCATCCTGTACCATATTGTCTTCAGCTTAAAGGAACTTGAACTTTTGTTTTGGAACAACAATAAACTGACGGTGATAAAATGATATGCTGCTGTCTGTCTAAGCTTCCGTTTTCATTGTGCACGACTGTAGTGAATATGTGTATCTGTCTGATGCATTTGTGCCGTCAAACCTGCCGCTCTGACTGAACGGTGGGTTCACCCCATCAGAAGGACATGTTTAAATAGCATCAGTGCAGAGTCACATGTGTATGGTAGGAAAGTGGATTTCCTATGTTGAAATGATGTTCTCAGGATTCCAAAACATGTCTGAAACTCCTACTGAGCGTGGTTTTGTATCGTTCGTATTAATAGATATCTCGGTTGCAATATCCATCATTATAAAACTGTTAAAGTCATAATCTGACCTCTCGTCCTCTGCAGTTGAGAAGAAGACGTTTGAATTGAGCTCTGGACAAACAGCCATCAGGCCTGTTTGCTCTCACAAGTCAGTATTCTTTTGGCGGGCGGGGAAAGCTACGTGGGAATGGCAGGAAACCGCTTAATGACAGAGTGCCTTGAATGTATATCTCAATAAGTGGGACACACCAGGGAGGAGGTCGTGCAAACCTCATAACGGTGTGGTCAGCGGCTCCTCAAGACTCCACTGACTTATACTTCTATTAGTGTGCGCTTGGTAGTGTGCAGAGCTTATGTTTGACCAGGTGTGTGACCGAGGTCTGACCACACAGGCTGTGGCTGCTCAGTGTCCTCGTGCTTGATGCTGCATCTAGTTTTGACATGTGCATGTTTGTGCTAATCCTAGCAGAGGGACGGAAGCGGTCGCTCTCGAGTGGTGGAGTGAACACACGTTTGGAGACCGACACGGACATTAGCATTGCAACGGGATTTTTGCACTTTTAGAATATTGCAGAACATGAGCTCTGTGGCAAACACACATTTATTATACGAACACATTTTGTTCGGCAGGATACACTCGCACAATAACACCACTTTGTTATTTATGAATCGCCAGAAGCAGAAAGCTAACGCGAAGCTGCATACGCGGTAGAAAGGCTCTGCTGACGGTGTGTTTCTGACGAGAGAGCCATTGACTAGGCGTAAGCGCTACCCTCGGCGTCGCCATCACATTGTTCAAACTTTGACGTAGTTACGGCTGACCTTCGGAAGTGCAACCAATCAGAAAACAGCTGTACGTAGAGGCCAGCAGAGTAGGTAACCATAGGAACGAAACACAACGAGCCTCGTTATTTTATCATCTCATGAACATTGTAAAAGTATTGGGGCTAGTATTGTTTCTATTGTGTGTGAGTACGATGGTGTAAGAGAAAGAGAGAAAAGTAGTGTGCATATAAAACAGTCTTTCAAAGAAGCATCAAAATATGCTTTTGCCCGAGTTGAGGCTCTTACCTAGACAACTAGTCCCCTCCTCATCCACGAGGAACCCCTCCGGACACACACACAGGAAGCTGCCCTCTGTGTTCTCGCAGCGACCGCCAACACAAGAGGGCAGGCTCTCCGAGCACTCATCTACGTCTGATCAGAGCACACCATGGGAGAACATCAGAACACAGCTGGATAAGAAATGTTTATCTCCATACGTGTAACAAAAAGTATACATTCATACATTACAATCACATGTCTAAATGATACTATTTGTAATACACAGATACACCTGTAGATGGGGAGATGCTTTACTCACGCAACACAATCAGAATACCTGTATTAGTCCCACAGAAGGTGTTATAATAATCAATGGGTTGAACTTCTGATTTGCTGAATGCTGGTTTGTAAAGAGATGTAAACAGTGTGCGTGCTAATGTGTGGAGTTATTAGGTCCAATGCAACGTGCATACATTAACATGGACATGCGCCAGGTGACCTTTGACCTCAGTGACTTGCTTCGCAGACTGTAACCTCACCTACACAGGTGGTGTGGGCGTCATCCAGGCGGTGCCCCTCATCACAGTGGCAGGTGTATCCCTCCGCGGTGTTGTAGCAGATCCCCTGGCCACAGATGAAAGGGCTGATCTGGCACTCGTCTACCTCTGAGGCAGGAGGGGCAGAGCAGAGGATTAGTACAGCAGCAGGGCAACCACTCCACCTGTCCCTCGGAACCCCACAGAGCCGAGGGCAGCCACACATGCCCACCATGTAGCACAGGCTAGCTGCTTAGTGGCAACACCATGTTCAGAGCATGTGACAGCTTGGTCTTTGTCATGACACTTCACAAAGCCAGCCAGTTGCCACGTGTTGCCTATTGAAGCTGGCTCCTCACAGCATCACGATGAGCTGTTATGAACGTTAACCTCGACATGTGTAGAACAGAGAAAACAGAGCGCACAATAATACTTTGTTTCCTGATGTATAACTTTAGCGATTAGCTCGCACGAGCTGAAGGAGTTCAGCTGAGATTCAGCCACACGGCTTCATCCTCTGAGACCCAGGGTGCGTCTCACTTCGGACATTTCTCTCTCAATTATTGTATTTATGTTGAGCACTCTGATCGATATGAATCCAACTAATGTTCGTTTGTACATTTTAAGAATGGCGTTTATCTTTTTTGAGAATGAGTTCTTATTTGATTTTATTTATTTGGGTCTACAACATGTGTGTGTCGGTAAATGTGTGGAGGGGGTGTGTGTGGACACAACGGGGACAGAGCTGCTGTCAGACGATCAGCTGTGCGGCGTCATCACAAACGGACGTCTCTCCACGTGACGCTCCGGAGGAGAGGACGTCCCCTCTTCTTCATGTCTCTTCTACATCAACATGTGTCCCCTCTTCTCCATGTCTCTTCTACATCAACATGTGTCCCCTCTTCCTCATGTCTCTTCTACATCAACATGTGTCCCCTCTTCTCCATGTCTCTTCTACATCAACATGTGTCCCCTCTTCTCCATGTCTCTTCTACATCAACATGTGTCCCCTCTTCCTCATGTCTCTTCTACATCAACATGTGTCCCCTCTTCTCCATGTCTCTTCTACATCAACATGTGTCCCCTCTTCCTCATGTCTCTTCTACATCAACATGTGTCCCCTCTTCTCCATGTCTCTTCTACATCAACATGTGTCCCCTCTTCCTCATGTCTCTTCTACATCAACATGTGTCCCCTCTTCTCCATGTATCTTCTACATCAACATGTGTCCCCTCTTCTTCATGTCTCTTCCACATCCCCATGTGTCCCCTCTTCTTCATGTCTCTTCTACATCAACATGTGTCCCCTCTTCTTCATGTCTCTTCTACATCACCATGTGTCCCCTCTTCTTCATGTCTCTTCTACATCAACATGTGTCCCCTCTTCTCCATGTCTCTTCTACATCAACATGTGTCCCCTCTTCTTCATGTCTCTTCTACATCAACATGTGTCCCCTCTTCTCCGTGTCTCTTCTACATCAACATGTGTCCCCTCTTCTTCGTGTCTCTTCTACATCAACATGTGTCCCCTCTTCCTCATGTCTCTTCTACATCACCATGTGTCCCCTCTTCTCCGTGTCTCTTCTACATCAACATGTGTCCCCTCTTCTCCGTGTCTCTTCTACATCAACATGTGTCCCCTCTTCTTCGTGTCTCTTCTACATCAACATGTGTCCCCTCTACTCCGTGTCTCTTCTACATCAACATGTGTCCCCTCTTCCTCATGTCTCTTCTACATCAACATGTGTCCCCTCTTCTCCGTGTCTCTTCTACATCAACATGTGTCCCCTCTTCTCCGTGTCTCTTCTACATCAACATGTGTCCCCTCTTCTTCGTGTCTCTTCTACATCACCATGTGTCCCCTCTTCTCCGTGTCTCTTCTACATCAACATGTGTCCCCTCTTCTCCGTGTCTCTTCTACATCAACATGTGTCCCCTCTTCTTCGTGTCTCTTCTACATCAACATGTGTCCCCTCTTCCTCATGTCTCTTCTACATCAACATGTGTCCCCTCTTCTCCGTGTCTCTTCTACATCAACATGTGTCCCCTCTTCTCCATGTCTCTTCTACATCAACATGTGTCCCCTCTTCTCCATGTCTCTTCTACATCAACACGTGTCCCCTCTTCTCCGTGTCTCTTCTACATCAACATGTGTCCCCTCTTCTTCATGTCTCTTCTACATCAACATGTGTCCCCTCTTCTTCATGTCTCTTCTACATCACCATGTGTCCCCTCTTCTTCATGTCTCTTCTACATCACCATGTGTCCCCTCTTCTCCATGTCTCTTCTACATCACCATGTGTCCCCTCTTCTTCATGTCTCTTCTACATCAACACGTGTCCCCTCTTCTCCGTGTCTCTTCTACATCAACACGTGTCCCCTCTTCTTCGTGTCTCTTCTACATCAACATGTGTCCCCTCTTCTCCGTGTCTCTTCTACATCACCATGTGTCCCCTCTTCTTCATGTCTCTTCTACATCAACATGTGTCCCCTCTTCTTCCTGTCTCTTCTCCATCACCATGTGTCCCCTCTTCTTCATGTCTCTTCTACATCACCATGTGTCCCCTCTTCTTCCTGTCTCTTCTCCATCACCATGTGTCGCCCTCTGTGGAAAGAGATTCTGAGCATGTCAGGAACAAAGATTCTCTCTCTCTTTGTCCTGATCCATTTCTATACAAACTGAAAATGAGCTGATCAGATTGTGACCACTTTATGATGTCATAACGGTGTGACACGAGTGGTTCAGATATGTGTGTGTACAAGTATAGCTCATCGTATATATACCTTTTGAAGTGGGTGGCTCAGCTATCACCTGTTACTTACCTCAGAATAGAACTCTAGACACAGAGCAGAATATAGCACAGCAAAAGAAGAGAGGAGAAGTCTCACCAGCGGACTGCGTGGGAGCGATGCCCTGTCCGGCGTTCGACGGGAGGATCTCCACGGGGGCGGGCGGAGAGGTCCTCTCAACAACCTCTACCAAATCAAAACACACAGTTATTTTAAATCCATCCAGTTTATTTTAAATTAAGTCAACATGTGTTTTCCATCAAACATGGTCCTTCTTCTACTCGGCCAACGAGGCCGAGCTGCCGTCTCAGCAGATGGGTCCAGTCTTCAACAGAAGGTGTGTTTCTGCTGTGCTGCACCAGCAGCTTGAAGAACAACATGTGATGAGAATGACCAGATTCCTTCAAAGGAATGACAACCAGAATACTTCACTACCATGCCGAAGGGCGGCGCTGAATATTCTGCATGGTATAACTACATTCTAATATTATAATAAATACAAGTTGAAATCACCTTCAAACATATGAGGTAGTTATTCCTTTGTTCTTGCTGATCCTGAAGCAGCGTCACACACACATCGTGAACTCCCCTGCAAGCATTCTTATTGGTTCTGCCTGGTTTCTCTCGGGCCAGTTTGCTACTTGATGACAGACATGATGGATTTTTCTTGTTTGAAAAGTGTGGTACTGTTTGTTTTGTTATATCCGTGATGATTAGGTAAACCTATATACTGTATTATATCAAGAATAATCTATGATCTATATACATTAAACCTATCTTTTTCCAATATTTCAGATTATAAAAATATGGCGCTCCACCAGTAAAGGAGCTCCACTATTTCAAAAGCAAACGTTTAGCTTGAAAAGATCAACACAAAGACATGTCTGCAAATAGGAATAACACAGAAATAAAGGAACATAATAGTGAGTAGCTTCTAATGCCAGTGTAAGCCACAGTACAGGGGATCTTTTAGGGTTTCAGACGAATCATCTAAACCCTCAGCAGTCTCAACTGCTTCTCTTCATACTTCAGTTAGCATTTGACCTCACGTTGGCTAACATGTGTGCTATTGTTAGCATTCTACAACTTCAGCACAACCTGAGGACAGTTGAGTCAGACAGAGTGCTCTGAGCGCGACTAGCTGTGTGTGAGATGTCCTAAACTGCCTGACACAGCACAACGTGTAGAGTGTAGTGAAGCAGACACCTGGGTAGGCTGCCTCCATCTTGACAGTGGAAACACCCGGAGACAGCTGGGGCAGGATGGGCTCAACTACTGGCCTATCACTAACAGGAACTAGCAGCTCCTTCAACGACGAGACACAGACAATAAAACCACTGCTTCTGTCACGCATTCCAGGTGCAGTACTATGAAGCAGATTAGCATTTAGCTGGCATGGCAACCGACTGACTGCAGTGCATAAACAGTGAAATAAGAAACAGCTCAGCGAGAAAACCAGAGAACAAATTAGCCACTTGTGCAGAGACTTCAGTCGGATTGAATTCTCTATCTGTTTTCTGTACTAACGTGAACGTAAACACATCGAAGGTTTACACGTTGCCAAGTGCTGACCAGCTCAGAGTCATGCAGCACGTCTTTCTGTCCGGTCGGGTCGTGGAAGACCGGAAGCTGTGTGGTTCATAAAAACATGTTCTTACTCAATATCAAGTCACGATTATTGTTTGTATTATAAATTGTATAATGTCGGGCTTTTTTTGTCGTCTGTGAGGAAAGGAAATGGGGCTCAGAACACTGAAATCTGTGTTTATTCAATATTGGTTCCTTCTAATTTGTTATTTACTCAACAATAACACACAATTATTCTCGTTTTTATTTATTTGTTTAATTCTATAATATCGGGTTTTTTTTGCCGAATTTCAAAATAAAGTCACCAGAAACAGACGTAGGCGATACACACCCACTGAACTGATTACCCAAGATCCTCAGCTATGGTTGAAGCTCGGTGATTAGATGTTTTAGCCGCAATGCACGTTGGGATATGGTGTTTATGCAACATGAAATCCGAAACATAAAAAAAAAGAAAAGAAGAAAAAAATACTTTATTCCGAGTGTGCTTGCTTTTCTCTTCGAAAGTCATCACATAACGGCATTGTAATACAAATACACGGTTCGGCTGCATTACATATTACAGATCTGCCGTAGTTCTTTATTTATAGAGCCCTGATGAGAAGACTTCTGGACAAACAGGAGAACTGCCACCAAAACTGAATATGTGACAATTTCTCTTCACACAATGCGTCTCCTTGCAGTATCACACTAATTCGTCTGACTTTTCATATTTGATCCAATTGGTAGATAGGTGATTTTACACCATAACGGTGCACAGCTGATAGAAAAGGACTGTCGTTTCAAAGATATTACTGATTTTCTTTGAATATCAGAATGTAAATACTGAGTTGAGCGAATAGTCAGGGGATTTGGGTGATGGGAGACACATCTATGGAATCACAATTTCAATAGCTTACCATTAAATGACGGATATGCCTTTCTGTCTGTGATGTTTTACAAATCAGATATTAATGTGTAGAAGTAAAACATGAGAAATAGTATAGCAATATCCTGTAAAATGATGTGAAAACATGAATAAAACTACACAACTTCAGATGTTATACATACATAAGTGTCCTACACTAATAATACAAAGTATAATTTATTGTGTTAACACTTTAAACTTGACCGTTTTGTAACCCGCACCGCCTAGTGGTTAAAGCACATTATTAAATGTTGTTGTTGAATGTGTTATATTTGATGAAAAAAATATGAAGAGTACTTAGGGGGAAAGTAGAAGGTCTGTGATAGAAATATAGAATATAAAAAATCAAGAAGATACTAAGTGATCTCTACAATAAAACAGTTTAGTGCTGGATGTACACAGATATTAATAGAAGGATGTGCAAAACAGACAAACTAACTAACCTTTATTTACACATTAAATATTACTTTAGGTTAAGGTCTTCTTTCAAATAAGAAAAAAGCTTTGGGGGTATCTATCTACAGATACATATTAAGCCTGACAAAGTACTTAACGTCTAATATATTGCTTTCCTGCAATGCTAACTATGTTGAAGCACTTATTTTAACTGATATTATACACATTAATGATACTCTTATGTATGTAGATAGTATAAGAAATGTGCAGAATATGACAGTTTAATGGTGGAGGTACACACATATTGATAGATGTAATGCACTGTTGAGGAACCTGTGACCCAAGTGTTTTCATTCATTGCATAACTACACCGTAGTTGTGTATGATATGTCAATAAACCTTTGAAAATCTTGAAAGTGATGTGCAAAATAGCCATAATATACAGTCTTTAATGAACTATTAGTAGAGAATAACGAGTAATGAATATACTTTATTACTTGTTTCCATTCATGTCAATTGCAGATACATGTTTAGTCTTCTCAAGCACCAACTATCAAATATCTCTCCTGATTGTTGGCACTTGACAATCACCTTACCTGAATTTTACTCAGGTGTAACTAAAGTCTGATTTAAGGGTTGTTTATATTTCACATCATTAATCAGAATCTGCAAAGTAACTCAAATAAATGCAGTGGAGTAAAACATACCAGGTTAACCTCTGAACTGTAGTGGAGTAGAATTACAAAGTAGCAATGAGCTGTCATGTGAGTATATATATAATGCTGCGCTTTATGGACACAAGTGATTTTCACCCATTTATTAATTATATGTTTTACATTTGATAACACCAATGTGTTTCTTACCCCCTACACCTCCAGGGGTGTACGCAGTTTAAAACTGGCAACTTCTAATGTGGGGAAAACCCTTTTGCAGTGTGGTGCCCTCAGTATTATAATGGCCTAAAAGAACATTTGCGACATTAAGCAGTTCAGGTATTTATAGATCTTTTTCATGAGCGATGATAAAAAAAGGATTGTGAGATTGATGGCAAGTTATAAGCGTAAGCTGTTGTGATGCAAGCTCTTTATTCATATTAGAAATAATTGACATTAACCAAAAATAAGGTGTGTCAAATGGTCGGCCTCCTCGATGTGTTGGGCGTGACAGACTGGTGTGAGAGTCCTTGTTGTGCACTGAAGGGATATCCAGGAGAAGCTGGAGGAAAGATGTGCGCTCTTTGCCTCCTCACTCAGGTGTATTGCTCCCTGACTGAGAAACATATGGGTCTGCCGTCATTCCTATGTTGTTCAACTGTATTTCAGACGCGTAACAACAAACACACACGCATCTAGCTTGCGCTACACATACCCCCCCTCCAGAACTACACTCTAAAAACCAATTCAGGTGACCTTTCACCTCCACTTAATTAAGTGCATGGTTACAAGATAAAAATAGGAGTTAATTGATTTATATAAACATTTTAAGTTGCAAACATTAATTTATAAGTTGTGTTGACGTAATAATGTTGGTAATTACATCAACTTAATATTGTGTGTAATTTGAACTCTGATTTCTGCGTTAATTAACATTCAAACTAAATTCAAGTTGTAGTGAGTAATGCACTTGGCTTGATAACTTCATTGTTCTACACCTTGAGTTAAGGATTTCAAGTCCACTCCCACTTAACATGCCTGGACAAGTTCTGTGAGAGGGTACAAAGTAGAGGCTACTGTGATTACTTTGGTTACTATTGTGATATCGCTTTTTATTCAAAATGCATCTCGGTGAAGCAGATCAAGGATGCTTCTTGAGGTAGGATCCTTATTTAGAGTTGTCATTGAAATGCAAGTTGTTGGCAGTCTCCCATTCAGAATATATTCATTTAGGTCATTTCTCTTTTTTCCTTTTTCAAAAATAGCACAATACAATTGAAGTACGCAGAGAACTATAGCCATCCGCTGCCTTGTCGTGTACCTTGGAGAAAAGCAAGAGGACCTTTCCAAGGAGTTGAGCGACGTAATTCAAAATCTTGAAATAAAATAAAATCCATGGGCACAGGACAAAAGCACTGCTCTCTGTCAGCTACCTTCTGAAGCATATTGCACTTTTGGCCACGCCCCAATCAATAGTATCTTAGCAACGTTCAGCATGGATAGGTGTTGACAGCGATGGCATGGGAAAGGGATTGTGTAACATTTGAAAAGTGGCTTCTGCTCTTCTCTTAACCCGTTCACATATCGTATGGAACCTGCAAACAGATGAGAAGGTACACTAAAACTTGCACGGTTGTGATTGACGAAATCTGTTCACATGCATTCAAACACTAGGCAACGTACTCAAAAGCACCTCTGTGCGTCTTCAGGACCACGTTGCCATGACGACACACACATGCAGACTCAATAGGTGAAAACAATAGCAGCGTTGCTGCAGCAGCTGGTAATAATGGCTCTGGATTCGCTAAGAGTGACAGTTTAAAAAGTACGCAGTTACCTAATTCATGATCTCTGATGCGCTAACCTGTGATTTAAAGTGCGTCAAAAGGACATGAATATGGCCTTCATCAGTGAGCGGTCCACCCAGGATCTGACCGCACGATGCAGCCTTCGTGGTGGAGGGAAACAAATGAGCAAGCATTCTGCGTTAAATGTGTTCACACTGTTTGAAACAACGACTGTCGGCAGTGCAAACATCTTTGTTCCATCTTTTGTCAAATGGATGTGAGATCTGCAGACTGGCGGCCATTGGGAGTTTGTTTCTGTAGTTTCACAAACACTTTACAGATGTTACATATTAGGCACTGGTTCTAAATCTGCAAAGGCCTCTAACTTCATGTGATGGCAGCATGTATTAGCTGTGTCCCGTGTCCCATGGTAATATGGCTAATGCGTTTATTTATTATTTGTGGGGCAATTTAAATTTGTGTTATTTATCTTTTTTCTCAAGATTGAAATGAAGCTCAGCGCAAGTTCTTTCAGGAACACTGGGTGTGATACATTCACTCCGCAGCTGCTTATAACCAGCTCATCACAGGCGTTCTCTTTAACCTATTACATTCACCTCATTCTCCAGCAGCCAATCAGCGAGCTGCAGCCACACTATAACATGGTTCTCCTCTCTCCTGCAGTCAGCTGTGAGTTCAGGTGTTCGTGCACCTTATCATATGGCATGTGTCAATACATGTTCAAACAGAATGAAGTCTCTCCTGATTGAAACATCAGGTGTTGAAATAAACAACTGCAGTTCAAAATAAAAAGTGAATTGCCTAATTTTCTTGTTGTGGAATCAATTAATGTCTTTCTTTAAAGGCAAAAACATGAAAAAGCTAAGAAAAAAAACTATTGAAAACAATATATTTGGAGCAACTTCATTTATAAATGGTTGTCAACTGAAAAACGTGTGTTCACAATGAGGGTAATTAAGTACATACAACTTACAATTCCTTTTAAATCATGTGGTAAAACTAGTTGGAACAACTTAATCTTTTGAGTAATCAACTTCAAAACTTGTGTTTATGCTACCAATTATGAAGTAAGTGGTAATTAAAAACCCCTCTGACTGTAGAGGAAAAGCCTTCTCCCCTAACTCAAATAACTTTGTTGCTTTAAGACAATTTCATTAGAAGTTGTCTTAACTCAATAAACACTGATGCAAACTGTTGCGTTGATTTTCTTTGTTGAGCCGAGGCATCTGTTTTTAGAGTGTACCATCTATAGTCATTTACTCCCACTGCTTTGTTACATGGATGTGTGAATATACCATTGTACCAAACTAACTGAATGCACCAGTAAAGTCCCATGGTAGAGACTCACCTGGTATAAAGTCTTCTGGCTTCCCAAAGGCCTCCACTGGTCTCTCTTGGTTGGGCAGGGGCTGAGGAGGAATCTCAATGGGCTCCTGCGGAGGAATCTCAATGGGCTCCTGGTTGATGGTGATTGGCTTATTGACAGGCGGATTGGGGAGAACAGTGTAGCCCATCCCACCGGGACAGATGTCTTTGAACTTGGCTATACAATAAAAAATAAAAGAGAAATAGATGGGGTTTTAAGTACATACAGCCAGCATCACCATGGAAACATCTGATTGCTGCTGGAAAAACACCGTTTATTGATATTAGCTAGCATGTCTACACGCACGCACACACACGCACACACACACACACACACACACACACACACACACACACACACACACACACACACACACACACACACACACAACCAGTGTTTATCCTGAATGATTAATCAGGATGATTTGCTCTGTCCATCCCTGAAGTGAAAGAGCAGTAAGCAGGCAAAAGAGCTTTTTCCTATCATATCCCCTTCTTATGGAATAAACTCCTCATGGACTGCCGACTGTCCCTCCTCCCCACCAATATCACCCCAACAGGGTCTCTGTATCTTAGAAATGAGGGATGGGTTTCATTCAAAACAAAAGGTAAGTAACTGTATCTTGTTTATTTAATAGGGTTCCCACTGTATTTATTGCATCATATTACATCATTGTTACATTATACATTCATTCGTTATGATGAAATGTATTTTCTTTAAAACCTCTCTCATGGAATGTGTTTTTATCAAAGCCTCCACCTTTATACTGATGATGTTTGTCTGGTTTCAACATCCATGAAAAAACTGCTTCTATTGCCTTAGCAGCAACAAATTATAAAAATAATTCTTCAAGAAAGCACGTCAACCTTTTCTTGCCCAACACTGCTACCCTGCGACTGTTGGCCCTCGCAGAGAAACTGAATATTTTACTTAGAATAGCTAATCTGACAAGTATGTCAAACTTTACCCACCTGTTTAACTGTGAGGCATATTTCTCTCCAACAACACAAGGTTTTAAAGCAATATGTGCCTGCCACAACAAACTATTTTAAAAGACATTGAAATGCACAGATATATTACCAATTCAATGGAATGCAACTTCTTAAAACTAATATTTTCCCGAAAATGAATTGCCGATAAAAGGAGTGGAAAAAGAATGGCTACTGTGAAAGTCTTTGCTAATGTAACCTAATATTAACTCTAAAAGCAACAACTTTGAAATGTTGTGAAGTCTGAGCCTAAATGTATCAGGAATAATATAATGTGAGAGAGTTCAAATACACATTATATAAACTTCTTTATGAATATTACTTAGATATTTTTTACCTGGCATTTACCATACTAGAATATTGACTTAACATTATGGGAATTTGACCCTTCAGACTTTGAATGTAACATTCTTAAAGTTGAAATCAAGATTGTACATTCGTAAAATAACCATCTAAAACTGTAAATGAACAGTATATAAATGCAACTGAACATTCATAGAATGTATTTCCTTGAATTGCAATTACAAATGATATAAGTGTAACTTAACATTCTAGAATTGAAATTACGCTTTCTGTTAATATAACTTAACAATACAGAATTGTAACTCAACATCTTAGAATTGTAATTGTATTGTTATTTAAAATAATACAATTGTAACTTGCCAATTCTACATGTGTAACTCAACATTCTACATGTGTAACGCACCATTCTACATGTGTAACTCAACATTCTACATGTGTAACTCAACATTCTACATGTGTAACTCAACATTCTACATGTGTAACTCAACATTCTACATGTGTAACTCAACATTCTACATGTGTAACGCAACATTCTACATGTGTAACTCAACATTCTACATGTGTAATGTAACATTCTACATGTGTAACTCAACATTCTACATGTGTAACTCAACATTCTACATGTGTAACTCAACATTCTACATGTGTAACTCAACATTCTACATGTGTAACTCAACATTCTAGTATTGTATTTACACATTCTAGTTATATAACTCAATATTCTAAAATGTAAACTTGCTAAAGTAGAATTCCAGAATTGTAACTCAACATTCTAGAATTGTAACTGAACTTTTTTAGAACTCTGACTTAAAGAGCGTGTGACAGCATCCCAACAACTGTTGTGCAATGAAATATTGGGCTACTAGTAATCTCGAACTGTCAGTTTAAAAAAGAAAAAGCGATACCGTTCCGTTAAATATCAATAATTTCGAACATCGCGGGGAAATTCCTTCGACTCATTTTGAAGTTTTGGGGGGAGCCGGAAGTGACGTCAATGCGGGAACGCTTCGAGAGCCAAACACGGACAAAGTGTGTTGTCATGCGTAGAAATGGTGAATTACTGAGATTAGGCACGTTAATAACGTTTTAATGAAGTTGACTACAGTATATTCATATGTGTCAGTGCTTTCACGTCAATTCGGCGACATAAACATAAATGATCGTGGTGAAGATGATGATTACATTAGGATTAAAAATCGGGAGTGAGAGCTGCTGAATTTCCTCCCGTCGGATGTGATATAAAAACAAATCGATTATTTTTGTAGTTATAAACTCAAGTGGATGAAACTACATTTATTAGTGCTTTCATGTCAACTCGGCGAACATATGATACATTAAATGATCGTTTGTTTGAGCCGGTCTGCATTTCCTGATGAGAAAACAAACCGATGCTTGTTGTAGTTGTAGTACACCAACAACATGGATTAAACGTGTGTTTTTTTACCACAATGTTGGGGAAATTAATGGATAAAATACACAGATTATTATTATTATTATTCCCACTCCGATCGGGACACGAGGTCCACCGTTTCCACGCAGCGAGGCTCCCCCCCGTTGACAGTTTACGTGGGCTGGGTGCAGTGGCGGACTGGCCATCGGGACGAATCCCGATGGGCCGGTACCGAAGTGGGCCGGTCGGATAAGTCACCAGCACATCCCCCATAGGCGGCGCGTGAGGCTCAGGTTTGAGAAGGCTAAATAACTTCTTTTACCTGACGCTGCCCGCCTCCGGCGTCTATAGAAAAGAGATCAACTCAGTGTGCGGAGTTTAAATCTCTCAAGTCATATTACAGGATAAAGGAAATACAGTTTAAACTGCCGTATGCAGAGAAGACGCCGACGTGTCGCACTTATCATTCATATTACATCATCAATCAGATCATCGATCATATAATATCATAATATATCATATATTTCCTTATCTGAGTCAGCTTCTCCAGCCTCATCTGGCCGTGCAACACTCACAGCGTCACAGACTGGATGCAGAAGTATTATTTAACACATTAAGTTGACGAAACACTCGAGACAAATGTAATTAAAGTCAGATCCACGCGTGTCTTAGACGTGAACGCGCTCTCAGCTGGAGAGAGAAACCCTGGCTTGATTTACCGAGTTGATAACCAGCGTCGTACTGTATGACCGCTTAGCGAGATATCGTTTGTTAGTTTGTTGTTGTTAGTTTGTTTGCTACTCAAACATATCCAGGGTCTGTTGAACTGGCTTCGTAGTGCAGGGCACAGGTGGCTAGCAGCGCTAATGTCAAAGACACAGACATTATACATTATATTTGTATTTTACCAGGATGCAGTGACACAAATATTTACATATTTACATTTACTATCTCCAGCACCCGCCGCCCCTAACATCCCCCACTCCCCCCGTTGACAATTTACTAGCGGTACCGAAGTGGGCCGGTCGAGAGTCCCGGGATGATTTTTAGTCCCATTCCACCACTGGCTACATGACCATGTGATCGCCCATATTGACGCACCTCATTCCTAAACTTCTAACAGATACAACATAAACCGATCCTTCAGCCTCATGAGCTCTCAGACACGTTCAACATTAACCTGTCATCGCTGTCTGAGCTTGCTGCTGTGTGCGCCGTCGTGCGTTTACATCTGACTGTATATATATAAAGGTTTACATGCAGAAGCTGGGATCCTGAACGGTGCAGCTGGAGCGCTGTGCCCGCAATGACGTCACACATTATTTGGCGGGACTTGAAGAATCCGCGAGAAGATCCAGAAAATGGTCAACATTGAAGGATTAATGGTTGTCAAAGTACAAATATCCAAAATCAGTTCCGTAACGGTTTTCAAGGGGACAATATGTACTCAAATTGATGGGTTTGGATGATGGGGGAAAACCGTGTCACAGGCTCTTTAAGAAGCTAAACTTGTAAATTACATTTTCGAATGTTAACTACACATTGTAGTTTTATATCTAAACATTGTTGAATGTTACCATAACTTTCTATCATTTCAACAGTAACTTAACATTCTAGGATTGTACTGTCACGTTCTAGTAATATGATTAAACATTCTTGAATTGTAACTCAACAGTGAAGGCATTGAGATTCTTGTTTTGTAACTTTGCTTTCTTAACCCTTAGATGCACGAGTGACTGGACCTACTCTCTTCCATAAGTGGCTCAAAAAGGACCCGTATTAGAATAATATGTGTTTTTATGCCACAGTTGTCATTTTGGTTAAGAAAAAAATCACTTGTATAATATTTAGTATTATATTTTGCTTCACACTAGAAATATTTTATATTTAACTTTTCACTATTTATCATTTTAGAAACACATTTTACATTTTGAAAAAAAAACGAAATTCCATAGAAATGCATGCGGGTCATAACTACTTTGGGTAGTAATACAAAAACTACAATTTCTTAAAATGTAAATTTAAAATTTGAATGGCATGATATCCAAAACATGTTTTTTGAGGAATATCTGGAATATGAAATGATAAAAAAATGTAATTACAAAGATACTTCAAGAAAACCACCTCACCGGGTCAAAAAAGACCCACTTAAGCATCTAAGGGTTAAATGACTCAACAATATTTGATTGTAACTTAAGAGTATAGAGTATATAACATTGAGTCTACTATAGAGTATAGAACATCACCATTCTATAACGGTACTTTAACATTCTATCAATGAAACTTGAGATTCTAGATTGTAATTTCACATTCTAGTTACTGTATATACATGTAACTTAACATTCTAGGATTGCAATTCAACTTTCTAGAACTAATTTGAAATTCTATAAATTCATTTTGACATTCTAAAAATGAAGAGCGGAGGCTAAATAAAAAAAATAAAAAGACAAAAACATATTTTGCATAAAGAGAAGTCTGAGTGTCATTCTTTGCTCTTCTCTCAGGAAAAAATAAATCTCTAAATCTGATATAGCAGACGCTATTAAAACACCTGTGCTAACCATTTCAGGATCCACCATTGTTGTTTCTAATGATCATAATACTCTTGCCTCTATGTATCATTGCCCACACCTAACGCCCGCCTGGAGCTGCTGGTAGATCCACACAGGGCTGGAGGACACTGAGGAGTCTGGTCACAGGAAGCAATACATAAACTGATAAGATAGATTTTTGTACCCACCCCTAGGAATCACCAAAAATGTTTATACTCTGCTTGTGTGGCCTGTTGACTTGCAGGACCGGCCCACTGGGCAGAGGCACCCGGCCCACTGGGCAGAGGCACCCGGCCCTACAGTATGTGTTTCAATGACTTACAAACCTTTGCTGATTTGCCAAATGACAACATGTAATGGTGGTAGGCATTATCTTTCTTCATACTTAATAAAGTGTCCCATTGAGACAGAATACATGTCCGATGTTGCAGGGGGCCTTACCTGTTCCTGGAGGGGGGCATTTGTCACAGCGAGGGCCCCAGGCTTTGCCCACACTGCAGCAACATAGCTGTTTGCTCAGCTGGGTGGACACTGGGTGCAAACACTGCCTCCCTGAGCTGACCAAGCGGAAGCAAGCCCCCTTTTCCTCTGGGATGGCAGGGGTGTTGGCTAAATAGGAGCGCAGGGTAGGAATCGGTGCACCAGAGTTTAGAAGAAACATACATGGGGAAAAGAAAGAGAAATAAAGAAGTTCCCTTCACCAAAGCAACTTTTCCAACTGCTATGACAAACATATTTCTAAAACAACACCAGTGCATAGAGAACAACTCAAATATCACAGTTAGGAGTCAGGAAGTCTAAAAACTATATTTGAAACAATTACAGCCAACAGAATCTCATTCAAAGAGCAAACTAAATGTTAACGCTTCATGCACTATCTAGGTCATGCGCTGGCTCAGATGAAGGCATGCAGGAAAGGTTGGCTCAGTTTGTGTCTTCAAAGTCTTATGGTGTAATCAAACATCTTTGATTGGAATACAGGTGCGCTGGGGGTAGTCTGGCTGCAGGAGGACATGCAGGGGAACAGTGCTGCGTAGCTGAGACGGAAGAGAAAAGCATTGCAGTACTCTAGAATCAGGGCATGAATAAGTCATTAAAAACGCTTTTAGTATTGATTTGATTGTCGTGATGTTGCAGAGAAAAGCAGAGCTTGTTTATGTGAGCACCAACGTTTAAGTTCTGGTCAAAGATAAGACGCAGTGTTTTTGTGAAAGGTTTAACATTGGGGGCCAGAGTGTCGATGTAGGATGTTATCTTGAAGACAAACTAATCTGGACCAATGAGAAGGACCTCAGTATTGACTGATTTTGGATGAAGGAGTGATATCCATGTTTTGATAGTAGCCGGGCAGTCATGGACAGTGCTACATGTACCCATGATTATTAGCTTAAGGGACAAGTAAATATATGTATCGTCAGCATAAAAGGGATGACAGATGCGGATGAATTGTTTAAGTATAGGGAGAAAGGTATGAGTCTGGGGATTGAACCCTTTGGAATAGCGCAGAGTAAAGCGGAAGATGAAGACACAAAACTGTCTATGGCAACCTCAAACTGCTTATTTGATAGAAAAGAGGACAAACAATTGAGAGCAGAGACGGAGAAACCATCCCGATTGGTTGAGATGTTCAACCAAAAGAAACCTGATCACAAGTTTGCAAATTTCAACCAAAAATCATGGTGCGGTTCGACACGTTGAGAGTGATTGTGTAATGTTATCTGTTTCATCTTGTGATGCAAACATTCTTATTGATTTGAAAAAAAAATCCTTTATCAATTGCTTATAAATGCTTAGAGGGAAACGTGTCTCACATGTACACCCACAGTGACTGAAATAGGACAATACCACTTAGATGATTAATCAAAAACAACAACGTTTTAAAATAACAATAGTGAATATATTGTTGAGGATGGAGAACATGGATATTACAGCGAAAATAAACCTACATGTGAACCGTGATAAAACCCACCCCCCCTTGTATACGTTATCTCCATTAACAGAAACAAACACACATGAATTCTCCAAAATGGAAACCCCCAGCCCTGAGTCAGGAAACAGTCACCTCTACCACTTATGGTACAAACTATTAACCAACACAAAAGTGCCATAAGTCAGTGATTTGTAAACAGACATTGCAAACACAAATGTACAAAAACAAACGCTTGCAACAAGTAATGTTTGCATGTTGGTACCGGCCCTACAGTATGTGTGTCTTAATCTCCAGCGGACTGTATAGAAGTTGCTCATTATGCCAGATATCTGCTCAGATGTACATACTACCTGACTTACAAGGGGACGGACAACAAGATGAATTCTCCATGCAAAAAATGGTTGGTCATTTTTAATTGTGATATATAATATGTATTAGATACGTTATTATCTAATGGAGGCAGGCTGTTTCACAGTTCAATAATAGATAGTATTGTCCAATATGACAGCGGTGCACTGATACTGTATATACATATACTCTTATTTAGGTAGATGAACTCCTTAACATCGCTATCGGCATCAGACTTTGAAACTCAGGTTGGCTGGGCTCATTAATAACCAACAGCCCATTTCGATCATGTTCACGATTGATTACTCTGGCACAAGTGTGTGAGTATCTTCACTTCCTCTCCCTGCTCCTACACACTTAAAGCCATGAGATGTGTTGGGTTTGACGACATGTTTGCCTTGCAGTTCATGCATGAGGTGGAATCTTTTTATCAAGTGAAGACCATGCTTTAGTCCATGCACTGTTTTCATATGCACATCCTTAAAGACACAGTTCAGCTTCAGCAGCACTCCTGCCAGTATTTTGAAGCAGGAGGCAGAGGTACATATTCAAACATATGTTCCACCTGTCTTCTCTCCTTAAGTGAAGTAAATATCAAACCAGTTTCAGAAGGTTTTTGGTTAAACACATCTACAGACCAGCATGCACATATAATGCATTCCTTCCTGTACATATGTCTGCTCAGTGTGGCACTCCATGGATGGAGGTTCTGGTTGGATGTAAATAAATCACATAGTGATGTGAGGAATACGTCTTAGACAAAGTTAGATTGTGTATGACTTACATATGCAAGTGGTGAGCGTGGAGTCGGGGACGAAGCCTGGTTTGCACGTGCACCTGTAGCTCCCCACAGCGTTCAGACAGTTTCCATTGGGACACACGCCCTGCAGCTGGCACTCGTCTACATCTGTGGATCAGCAGAACATGTACAGTCTGATTAATACAGCATAGGAAAGAATTTAGAAATGTGCATTCTTTTTAGTTTCCCATCTTGCAATCAAATCAAATCAAATCAGGTTTTATTTATATAGTGCATTTTAAAAACGATTTTTGGTCGAGCAAAAGTGCTGTGCTGTACATGCAAATAATAAATAACACATTACTACAGTCGCAAACAGAAGACAATAAATTACAACATCAAACAATCAAACACAGGGAAATGTCATGAGTCGTGCTCCGCTCTGACTAGAAGGCCAGGGAGAAGAGGTGAGTCCTCCTCAGTGTGGATTTAAAAGCCCCTAGGGTCTGGGCCGACCTCACATGGAGGGGCAGAGTGTTCCAGAGGGCCAGCTGCTGCGAAGGCTCGGTGCCCTCTGGTTCTGAGCCTGGTCTTGGGCACTACCAGCACCAGCTGGTCAGCCGACCTTAAGGCTCTGGCATCTTGCAATGTGACTTCTTCACCATCATTTTCTACTTTCTCAATGATTTGACCAAGATTTACGCATGAATCAGGCACATATCCTTGGATTGGATTTCACTGAATCTGTTCTCAATGCATACGCATGTTTACATTTGTAATCCTTTCATTGTCCGTCAGCAACATAATGTTGTTTATATGTGTAAGCGTGTGAGTGTGTGTGCGCAATGCCAAAAGGATAAACAACTGGTGAAGTACTCAATACAATATATTCTTCTTCTTCTTCTTCTTCTTCTATACACTGAAGACATAAGGAAATCATTTCAAAGAGAGTTGAGTGAGAGAAGAAAACTAACACAAAGACCACTTAGAAGGTTTTTTTACTGAAGTCAAAGTAAAATAATGATTATATATATGTGTGATATGCTCTAAGATGTGCTGTATGTGTTAAAGGGACAGTGTGTGTAGTGTTGTAGATTGGAACACACTGAGTACCCCTCTGCTCAGCCTGCCCTTTGCAACCCGTTGAACCGCAGTACTACCCTTCAGGAGCTTCACCTCGCACAGAGGCCATCTTTACCATATCACTATTTTAGAAGCAATGAAAAGCAGGTGTATGCTGGCATTACTTCAGTTAACAGGCCGGTCGAGTGGCATCAGGACATGTTCAAATGCCAAAGGCCCTCTCTCGAGCTGGAGCTTGGTTTGTCCATTCTGAGCAGTGCAACATATCATCTCAGTGGACTAAGTGCATTTAAAAGGCTCATTCTGAGGTAGCTAACACTTGTATATGTGCAGCTTAAATGAAAACACAGCAATGCATGCATTTGAACATTGCTGGAATATGCTTAAAAAGCAAAAAGAAATAACATAAATATGCAGACTGAGATTTAAGATTGTATTTACATGTTTGGTCCGCAAGCATATGGTCATAGTTAGAAGACAAAAAGCAGAACACTAAAAGTAAAAGCGGTTGGAAAATGTCAATAATCAATGTCAATAACGCACGCACGCACTCTCTCTTGCTTCCAGCCACAGAGCTGGCACACACCAGGGATACCATTGCAATGTGCCACCATTACTAGCGGTGGCATTTAATTCAACGCCCACTATTGGTGCTATAAAGAACCACAAATTATTGTGGGAAACGACCATCCGGATGGAAAAAACCAAAATTGCTTGTTTACAACAGCCATGTGCCCAAATGAACTCTGCTTTTGTCTGCTGTAAACATTCCTCCTATTTATACGTGATGGGGAACTCATTCACAGTCAGTTCTGTTTGAAAAGGCTGGTTCAACTTAAGCTAATGTGAAGCCTCATCATCAAATAAGGATAGTATCTTCTAAATTACATTTTATTTAAAACAACATTTTCTATACAGTGATGTCTGATATAGAATATAGCTCTTACAACTGAAAATATCTAGACATTTCCATGGATCAATCTAATCTCATTTAATCAAAGGACTTATATTTATATATCATTTAGAGCTCCTTTTTGGTGCTTTCATCGAGGAGAGTTGGTGTCATGAGCTGTTTCTGGTCTTATTAACTCTCCTGTCCTTTCAGATCCTGCCCCCCTCCAGTCTCTTGCCATCAGCTCGCCCCCTCCCCTGCCACTCATTCCCTCATTAGCCCCACAGTATACTGTATATATCACTCCACTCTCACTTGTTCCCTGCCAGATTGTCTTGTTTGTACTACCAAGCCAAGTTGTAAGTGACTGTGATTTATTTATTATAAGGTGTGTGTTCTGCCAAGCTCTCCAGTGTCTTGTTGGCAATTAACCTATGTACTGGTATGTGCTCTGCCCAATTTTGACCCTGTGCCCACATTATTCTGCCTCCTTATAGGATTTGTCTGCCTGATTGATAAGAAACCTGAAAGAAAAGCTCTTACCTTGGCAATGGGAGCTGTTGATTCTCCTGTAACCGTGAGGACAATCTATCAGAGGAATAGCTGAGGAGAGGAACACAGAAACAAGAGGAAGCAACATGTCAGTCACTGCATTCAGACATTTAATGAACTGTTTCAATACATCTGGGTGTCATCTGCATATATATGATAACTTAGGTCGTTGTTTTTCATAATTTGGGCCAGTGGTAGCATATAGATATTAAAAAGCAGAGGTCCTAAGATGGAGCCTTGAGGAACCCCGCATGTCATATTTGTCAACGCTGATGTGTAGTTGCCTATAGAGATAAAGTGTTTTCTGTCCTTTAAGTAGGAATCAAATCAATTTAGGACTGTTTCCGAAAGTCCCACCCAGTTTTCCAGTCGGTCTAGTAATATGCTGTGGTCAACAGTGTCAAACGCAGCACTGAGATCTAATAATACTAACACTGAAGTTCTGCCACTGTCTGTGTTTAAGTGGATGTCATTGAAGACCTTTACAAGAGCAGTCTCAGTGCTGTGGTTAGGACGAAAGCCTGACTGGAACACATCAAAACCGACATTTAAAAGCATGAAATGACTCAGCTGTTGCAAAACAACTTTTTCAATGATTTTACCTAGAAATGGAGGTTTGATATGGGCCTGTAATTGTTCATCACTGAAGCATCTAGATTATTCTTTTTTAAGAGCGGTTTAATGACTGCAGTTTTAAGGGCCTGTGGAAAAATACCTGAGTGGAGAGATTTGTTTACTATATGAAGTAGATCTGAGGCCATGCAAGGAAAAACAGTTTTGAAAAATCCTGTTGAATAAAGAGTAATAAGATATACAGTATTGTACACTAAACTCCTGCTACTAGTACCTAGACATAGCAAATGCATTGTTTGATACGATGTGTAAACCATTGATTAAGGTTTAAACGTAACATATATTACGTAAAACATACAATGATTGACTAAAACCAGAAATGGGTGAGGAAGATACATTGTGACATGTTTATTATGGTAAGAAAGTAGTCTATGTTGGTTTTCCAAACACAGTCTAAATCTGTTGAACTATGATGACTAGATGCTCTTTATCTAGGATTCGGAGATGGATTGCTTCTGCCTCCACCCACACAGCTTGGGATTAGCGACACTTTCCTCACTTCAGTAATGTTGTCGCTATGGAAACATCACTTTCCCTCTGGTGATTATATCCTGTTTTATCAGGGGCGTACAGGGAGTCAGGCAGGAGCTGAAAGCTGCTCTGACATCAGCAGCTCCCAGCAGAGCGCAGACTGAGAAGTTAAATTAATCTGCAGGTTACAGGCTGGGCACTGCTATACAAAGGCACCAGTGGGGACGTGGTACCCAAATACCTGAAAGCAGATTGATATTTTGCTCAACAGGAAACAACAAGGCGATGTTTGTTAGACCAATAAAGCCAATTTATTTACCAGCTACCAGTGTCTCCATGGCACAATGGACTGTTTCACACGTCACTGTCCAGTGGAAAGAAACTCCTTCCATTCCTCAGGAGAACAGAGGGAAGGACACTACCTGGCTCTGCGGTGACTCCCACTGAAATGTGTGATTAGTGCGGCTGAAATCCTCTCGTGGTGTGAGGCATGTGAGAGCTGGTATGAGTGATTAACAGGGTTTGCAATATTATAAATGCACATTATGACAAAGTATGAACTTGCCGTGAACCTAAACATATCTGAGCTGAGAGAACTGCTGGATTATTAGTGTAAATCGCTACTAATATACAACCTGAGGGAGAGCCTGTATTACACCTGGATGTTTCAAGTTTGAAAAAAGAGAGGATAGGAAGGGAGAAAATATGCATGATTGAGTGGCATTATAGGAAATGTACTGATGTCACCATCTGATAAAGTACCCAAGATTTCATTCGATAAGGTTTAAGCTGCAACTGCTGTTTCTATGGAGACAAGGCCAGTGAGAAGCTTCAAGTTGTATGGCCATACCAAATTCAAAAACATTTCTCATTGCAACCATAAGGTCCGGATGAAGAAATCATCTCAAACTGACCAAGAATCTCTTCCAATCATGAGTTGTGTTCACTTTTCTCCTCATTACTTCCTCCGTTGAATTTGAACTTCTTTTGTTTTTCTGCATTGATGATTTAGTAGTGTCTTTAAGTGCTCAAGCCAGTAAAAGCATGGCACTTTACTTCTGAAAACCATGAAAGCCCAAAATAACTCCATAAGTCCATATAAGGATATCATGACATTAACATATGGCAATACTTTAGAAGGCAAAGCAATGTCTCTATTTTGGTTCATAAACTGTTTTATTAGCCTCTCCTCAGTTGAAAAAGAAGGACTGTACTCAAGCTCTTACATTTCACCTAATACAGCAGCTAGAGATGTCCCGATCCGATCACGTGATCGGGGATCGGAGCCGATCACGTGATTTTCAAAAGATCGGAATCGGGAGAAAAAAATCGGGGATCGGGACTATAATTTATATTTTTTTTATTTAATGTTACAAAACAAAAATGACCATGTTCACGTCTTAAAGTCATCCTGAGGACTTAGTTTTGGTTTAAAATTACACAACATCATGTATGTGTGATCGGAATCGGATCGGGAGCAAAAAAAGGTGATCGGACATCCCTAACAGCAGTAACAAGTCTTTTCCTACATTCAATTGATATTTATATTCAAAAAGAGGGACCCGTAAAGGTGTATGAGTGAATAGCCATCTACTCATCACTTCAGGCGTGTGTATGTGTGTGTTGTGTGGGGGTGTGATTGGTACAACATGCCATAAAGGCACTTCATGCGTGTTCACACCTGTCTCTCGATACCTATTCGGGTAATATAGTGTCTCCTGATTTGCTCAGCACCTTTACTTTGCCCGTTGCTATATGTAGCAAAATTAGCTCAGGGAGGGTGAGCCTCTCCAAGTTTAGCTTGTCTTTAACGATTTTCTGAAAACATAAATTCCTTTTCTTTAGCTGAGGACCGTCCTGAGCCCTGAGGCTGTTTCCTGAACTTCAGATCACCGTTCCCTCGAAAGAAACCGCCTTCAGTAAGTGAAGACCAAATTGTGATGTGCGCCAAACCCATTGTGAGGGAGAGAATGGAAGAGAAGGCTGCTCAGAAAGCTGATACAGACCTGTTCTCTGTACCACAGGGGTTGAAGATGTTGTGTCCACTTTAGAAACAGGCAAACGTAGCTATCATAACGTCACGGTTTATGTTTAGTGTTTTTAGGATAAAAGAAGTGTCCCACAGTATGAAGTCAGCATCTACTGTCGAAACCAGGTGTCTGCAGCTTGGGGTTGAATCATCATGTGGTGGTGTTATAACTGAAAAGGGATTCCTGTTGGCAGGTCTTTCATTGAGCAATATTACAGAGTGAAGATTAATGTTATGGTGTTAAAGGTGTGTTATATTTATCCACAGAAGTTAAATGGGCCTATATTTTCAAATATTATAATACAATTAACACACAACATTAAGGTATTTTATTTTTCAGACACACTCCTCAATAATTACACTTTATCTTGGATTGTGAGAGTGGGATTTAGCAGAGTTCTTTCCGAATAGTTGCTGTCAAGCTGTTGAGATGATGTGGGTTAAGGTTCATGTTGAACTTCACTTAAGGTTCATGTTGAACTTCACTTAAGGTTCATGTTGAACTTCACTTAAGGTTCATGTTGAACTTCACTTAAGGTTCATGTTGAACTTCACTCAAGGTTCATGTTGAACTTCACTCAAGGTTCATGTTGAACTTCACTCAAGGTTCATGTTGAACTTCACTCAAGGTTCATGTTGAACTTCACTCAAGGTTCATGTTGAACTTCACTCAAGGTTCATGTTGAACTTCACTCAAGGTTCATGTTGAACTTCACTCAAGGTTGAACTTCACTTAAGGTTCATGTTGAACTTCACTCAAGGTTCATGTTGAACTTCACTCAAGGTTCATGTTGAACTTCACTCAAGGTTCATGTTGAACTTCACTCAAGGTTCATGTTGAACTTCACTCAAGGTTCATGTTGAACTTCACTCAAGGTTCATGTTGAACTTCACTAAAGGTTCATGTTGAACTTCACTCAAGGTTGAACTTCACTTAAGGTTCATGTTGAACTTCACTTAAGGTTCATGTTGAACTTCACTGGTGTAAAGCAGCTCACTAAGATTCACACATAGCTCTAAGTGTGTAGAGGTGTGCAGATCATTCTAATGGACATGGATTAATTAGCTTCCAAATAGCTTGACCAACGTCTACGAGAAACAGCTGTACTCACATGGTTGCTTTGGACACTTCTGGCACTTGTGGAATCCCCAGGACGTCCCGATAGTCTGGCAGCACTGCTCCTGCTTGGTGAGGCCTGGCAGAGCCTTCCCACACTGAAGCACACAGATGTACACAGTGAGATACACACACTGACAGTCAGAGACACACACTGACAGTCAGAGACACACACTGGCAGTCAGATACACACACTGGCAGTCAGACACACACACTGACAGTCAGATACACACACTGGCAGTCAGAGACACACACTGACAGTCAGATACACACACTGACAGTCAGAGACACACACTGACAGTCAGATACACACACTGGCAGTCAGATACACACACTGGCAGTCAGACACACACACTGACAGTCAGATACACACACTGACAGTCAGATACACACACTGACAGTCAGATACACACAGTGACAGTCAGATACACACACTGGCAGTCAGATACACACACTGACAGTCAGACACACACACTGACAGTCAGACACACACACTGACAGTCAGACACACACACTGACAGTCAGATACACACACTGACAGTCAGATACACACACTGACAGTCAGATACACACACTGACAGTCAGACATACACACTGACAGTCAGACACACACACTGACAGTCAGATACACACACTGACAGTCTGTTATCTTTATGGAACAGCTGCTCTGTGAAATGTGACCTGGTGACGAAGCCACTCAGGATTACGATCACTTAAACTTGACGTTGGGCGTGTTGACGGTAACATAATAATCTGCTCTTCCTCTCCAGGCCCTGACATGCTGACAGCGGGCAGCGTACCTGACTGCCTGCTGTTTCCTGGAAGCAGCGCCCCAGAGTGTTCTTGGAGCTGACGGGCTGGTACTGGGGGACCTGGTACACGTGCTGGCTGGGGTACACGACGTTGTAGCCGTGGTGCTGGATGTTCTGGCTGCTCTCCGTGTGGCGGTAGGTGTAGCTGGAGGAGGAGCTGGAGTGGGACCCCTTCAGAGGCTGCCCCCCGTTGTGGTGGTAGTTATCCAGCTGAGACACCTGGTGCACCTGGACCGAGGCCTCTGGGGGGTGCTTGATGTGGATGTTCACGATGCTGGGGTTGAACACTGGAGGCAGATGGGGCAATTAGTGCAGTGCATTGTCTCATTATGAAGCTCAATGTCTGTCTGTCCGCAGGCGGACTACATCTGATCTACTTCAGACTAGAACCAAGAGCATGCAACGTCAAGGTTTGTTCAATTTGGAAAAGCAAAATTCAATATGAATTAACTTTGAATAAACACGGATTGTGTGTTTCTGATTGAAAGTTGTAATGATTCAATGTTAAACGACACACAGCAAACGAGTTGCTTTCAGATGTTGACTGTGGTGTTAAAGATTGAGGCATTATCAGCACCTTAAACCACAGGGCTCAGTCAAATACTCGATTCCGATTGGTCAATTTGTGATGGCCAACCGGCCCCAGTATAGAAACGGTAAAGGTCAAACATGAAGGAAAGAGGTTAACAGTCACAGAGAGCTGTGGCCAATTCAAATGAGCAGAAGAAGTCAGACCGTGACACCAAGGGGACACAGTCTGGGCTCTGGCCGGGTTTACAGTTTGGTTGGTGGAAAAGAAACTGTGAAAAAACTTGGACAGTTAAAATAGCATTTCAAACCGGATTGAAGCCTTCAGATTAAAAGAACTGGAGCAGAAGAAACAGGGTTAAACATGTATGTTTACGACGTTGGGTCGTGGACCGAACAGTTTTGGAGCTACTATCTATAATAGTTAAGATCAGTTTGATCCATCCGATGTCACTGTGATCTAAAGGCTGCCGTGTGGGCAGTCTCTCTCGCTGCACCTCGTCTTGTCTGTGTGGATCCTTGCATGCCCGGCTACGTGCAGCTGAACTGGGTTCATGCAGTGCTTTCACACCTAATGGAGCTGAGATACTATTTCACTGGACTGCTCATCAAACACCAACAATGATGAACAACACAACGTGTGGTCCGTTTACAGGGATTGTGTAGATCCTGCAAAAGCACTACTTTCAGTTCATTTCTTACAGTAAGATTTAAAAAGCTTGAGCTAACACTGTACTGGGAGACTATCACAATAACTAACACACTGACTGAGGTCATGCCATCGAGGATATTAAATATTCTGTGTTGCATTTGTAAACGTATAGATAGACGATAAAGACAAATGTTGATAGGTTATTGTTATGTGTACCTGTTGTAAGAAGCAGGACATCCTGGGTGCTTGTTTAGGAAATGTCTTTTGAAATGACATTTTTCATGCTTTACTAATGTCTCACAATATATCAAGAATACGAGTAAGCCACCGTCGATGGCAGTAACGTCAAAGGGGTCTGGACGCGCATTCAACTCTATCATGTGTGAGTCCTTTTGTCTGGATGTGTCGTCCCAGCACCAGAGAGCCTTGCCGTGTGGCAGAGCAGCGTCTCAGCTGCTCCGTGGACTCACCAGGGTTCTGTCCGTTGCTGTAGGTCAGCGGCAGGGTGTGTGTGGAGTGGACCTGGGTCTGGCTGTACCCCCCCGCCGGCGGCTGCTGGCCGCTCCGAGCGGGCATCTGGCAGAACTTCCCGGTGAAGTTGGGGGGGCACTGACACTTGTCCCTGGTGCTGCACTTCCCCCCGTTCATACAGGGCAGGTGACACACCACTGAGAAGAGAACACAGAACGAGAAGCAGATGAAGCGATGCACTAATGGTCCCAGACAAGACAGAACAACAAAGCACGTTCCATTGTAAACACGTCTGTGAGCCGAGAGCTGGAATACATGATTAATAAAGCCGACACAACAACAGGTGTCAGCTACACACACACAGACACACACAGAACAGTCAGAGGGATACACCGAGCACCACAGCAGCATGGCTCTGAGACGCCAGAGGAAGCGAGGACACAGTGGAGTCACTGTTCTGCAGCCAAAAGGCGTTAACATGAGGTGATGAGTGTGTACCGCGTTCTGTTCAATGTGCTATTGTTCCATGACATTGGTGCAACAGTTGCATGTGGACAAAACAGGTGGGAGGCACGAACAAACCTTTCCAAGTACTCCTTCATTTCCTGTTGTAAAAACTAGATCTCAGACAAAAAGAGATACAGGTTCATTTTCTCCTCGGCCTCGCTGAGTCATTCCCCGCTCACAAAGTCAGGACAAGAAAGGGACCGGCAGCCATTACTCACATCAATACAATCATCACAGGTTACCGTGTCGTTACAGTGTTGGATTGCTGCTCAAACCCCCCGCCAATCATGCATCATCATGGGGCATGTCCTACACTGAAACAGCCATGGGGCAAGTCCTACACTGAAACAGCCATGGGGCAAGTCCTACACTAAAACAGCCATGGGGCAAGTCCTACACTGAAACAGCCATGGGGCAAGTCCTACACTGAAACAGCCATGGGGCAAGTCCTACACTAAAACAGCCATGGGGCAAGTCCTACACTGAAACAGCCATGGGGCAAGTCCTACACTGAAACAGCCATGGGGCAAGTCCTACACTAAAACAGCCATGGGGCAAGTCCTACACTGAAACAGCCATGGGGCAAGTCCTACACTAAAACAGCCATGGGGCAAGTCCTACACTAAAACAGCCATGGGGCAAGTCCTACACTGAAACAGCCATGGGGCAAGTCCTACACTGAAACAGCACATGCATATCATTGCTCAGAAACCCTGACTTGTACAGTATAGCTCCATCAGGGATTTAGGTCTGTATAAATGGAGGTTTTTTATTTTTTTTAAATATATATTTAATATATTGGTCCAGGGCGAAACGGAATTTCGGTCAACTTGTTTGTAACACAATCAGAGATGTTGACAGTAAAGTTGACTTTGAAAACATTCTGTATCATCATAAAGAACAGGCCTGATGGCAGTGGAGTCAAGAAAGACGTGTGCACACTAGAACTTTATGAAAGTCAGAGTAACCAGCCTTCCTTCTTTACACTCAGCAAAGAAGACAGACCACCCACTGTCAATGTCAGACCCTGCAGTACATGGAGACGCTGGTGCATACAGTACTGGCTCAGTCCCACACTAAGCACATGGTGAACATATACCCCCCCACCTGTCCAAGAAACACTGCTATTCCCAAGTGGCGTTCTACTCCCTCACTACAAAGACTACTGCAAACACGTCCTAGCTGTCTGCTGTCCAGACCATCAGGGCAGCAGACGCTCACTTCCCCTCGCAGACTGAAAGCTCATCTGTTCAGTCTGCACCTTCGCTATCAAACAAAGACATGAATTAAGTATATAAAACAACTCGTACTTGTCAGTTGCTGCCCTTGTTGTGTTGTGGCTGCATCAACATATGCTGCACACATGCAGGAGTCATTACATCCATGACGCTATCTCCCAACATCTATATTTGATCATCTAATCATAAATGATTTGATGGAGTCTGGACTGCAAGAATGAGCTGGCAGTTCCAGGCGTCTTTAATAAAGGAAGAAGGAGTTGAGTTGCCAGAGAGCTCTCAGCCCAGCAGCCGGTGAGTGCACCTGGGAGAGGAGCTGACAACACCACTTACATCCTGCCTGCATGGACAGAGGAAGCACATTAGCAGGCTGAATCGTCCTTAGAAGTGGTATGAAGTAGGGATCGACCGATATGGCTTTTCCAAGGCCGATACCGATACCGAGTATTAGTAATCAAGGAGACCGATAACCGATATTTGGAACCGATATACATTTGCAGTAAAATCAGAAAATCTTGGTGTCAAAATGTAGAATAACACAACTTCTATGAAATGCCTTTTTATGTGTAATGAACTTTTCAACAACTTAAAACTGGTTTCCTCTCTGTGACCCTGAGTAAAGTAAATGAAGTAAAAATGTTATAAAAACTACTCAAGCTTGTTCTGAACTTCTGATATTTGAGTCTCACTCATTTAGTAGTCCCAATTCAGCAGCACCAGATTGTGGTGCAGAACGCAGAGTTGCTGTGAGGCTCCACGACCAGCCGTCACAGTCCCAGTCGTCCCAGTCGTCCCAGTTTCTCCACTGCGAGATTTCTGACAAAATCAGATTTACTCACGACTGTTTCCACTCGGACTTTAATACAGCTACACCATTGTTTGGTTTCCATGGTAGCGCGTCTCTTTAGCAGCGCGCGCAACTCAAAGTTTGAGAGGGTGAGGAAGATGAAAACTGAACAAGAATCGACAACTCCACCCTCTGCTCACTCCTTTCCTGTGAAACACAGGTCCAGCCCACACAGGCTCCATGGTGCTACAGGTCCAGCCCACACAGGCTCCATGGTGCTACAGGTCCAGCCCACACACATGCTCCATGGTGCTAGAGGCATTGCCCTTACAACTACAATAAGCATGTAAATGTTAATCTACAGCTCCGGCGATCCACTAGCACCGAGACGCAGCCATCCTCGACAACTACTGTAGCGTCACCTTGGATACGAGTCCAAACAACTCACAGACACACAGGCCAGGGCGCTGACACGGCGCCCTTTGAGGATCAGATCTGACGACGCTGATTGGCTGAAATTGTTTCGGTGGCATAGTTTACAGATAGCAACAGTCAGCTTGTTGGCTGCTGCTGCTCTGGCTGAGGGCTCCTTTCTACCGCCCGGACGAGAGAGGGTAACGATACACGCTGCGGCCAGGCAGGAAACATGTGACTTATCAGTAACTTTAGATATCGTAAAACAATTTTAAACAAGATTTTATCGTAGATTATACATTTTACTGATACCAATTATATAATATTTACCTTTTACATTAAAAATTAAAATTAAAAATTAAAAAAATGTTTTTTAATTTTTTTAATTTTTAATGACAATCAAACATGTGGGAAGAGGGTGGGCGGCGCCCCTAGCGCCCCTATGGGCCGGCCGCCACTGGTCGTTTCCCTGCGTTTAGTCCCTCCCACAAGGGAAGCATGGAGAGATGCAAGGAAACCACGAGAAGCAGGGAAATGAGTTTTAAGAGCAATGGGACTTCCTCTCCTCCGGAGCGTCAGCAACGTCTGTTTGTGATGACGCCGTACAGCTGATCGTCTGACAGCAGCTCTGTCTCCGTTGTTTTCACACACACCCCCACCACACATTTACCGACACAAACAAATCAAATCAAATAAGAACTCATTCTCAAAAAAGATAAACGCCATTCTTAAAATGTATAAACGAACATTAGTTGGATTAATATTGATTAGAGTGCACAACATAAATACAATAAAAAACCCAGTTTAACTTTCATTGGATTGCACACTTTGTTTGTTTGTTTGGATATGTAGCAAATTAACATTTTAAATAGCACTTAATGACTGACTGTATGGAAATGACAATATATGAAAATGTAAAACGAAAAAGCGATCATGAAAATATTTCCAAAAAATGAATAAAACGATTTTTGACCACTTTGTTGTTCAGATATATCACATATTTGTAACTAAATGAAACATGAATTGAAGCAAAACACGGTATAAACTGAGGAGTGACTCCCGTGAGGTTCATGTATTTTCTTCACTCCGCTGGGAAACTGCTCTCATGTCAAGAAGCATCAGATCAGTGCATGCGCTGCATCGTCCAATCAGTGAGCGATACACAGTAAGGGGGCGGGGCGAGTGAGGATTTCATCAGAGGATGGGCTGGTGGTTCCTCAATTATAGCTCCTCCATTATCGCTCGTCGCTCCTCGGTCCTCCGGCAAAAATAAGGCCATTGGGACGCTACTCAAGATGGCGCGGACAAATCAACTTCCACGAGGAGCGAGGAAATTAAAAATAAGTAGGGTGACCAGATGTCCCGCTTTGCGCGGGACTGCACAGCATTTTCCCGACTTGTGGTGCGTCCCGCAAATTGAGACGGTGTCCCGCATATTTCATTTTGATTGGCTAAAACGCTTTTCTTTAAAATCAGATTCATCCAATGGCTGTTGAGAACGCAGGGAAGGCTATCATCAGGGGCTGTGTTTGCTGTCAATCAAACTGTAACACACGGCGGGTGCTGGTCAAGTGTTAACCAATGAGAGTAACTCACTCACACACACCCTGCCAAACAACAACAACGAACGCAGGCGACGCAGCAGGCAACTGAAACTACAACAAAGACTGGGAAGACACTTACCCGTGGGTGAAGCCAGTGCAGGGCGACTCTCAGAGAGTTTTGCAATCTTTGCAAGAGTAATTTTTAAATTTCACATGGCAGTGAATACGACGTCAAAAGACACAGAGAATGCGATTCTCACAAGAAACGTGTCGCTCAAAAAGAGACATCCCACTCTATGGAGACATTCCTACTCAAACCAAAAAATGATGGCCACTCAGACAAGGTAACAGCAGCAGAAATAACCAGTGTTACCATAGTGACTGTGGTAACAAGCTAGCGCCGACCATTTTTCCAGACTCTGAGATAGTAAGGAAAATGTCATGTGGTCGTACAAAAGCAGCGTCCATAATAACAGATGTGCTTGCCCCTGCCTCTGTGGAGAGTTGTTTGTCAAAGACACCAGTGGTTCTAGGTGACAAAATAGCCTGTGTACACTGTGTGTGGGGGGCCCACCTTCTGTTGCTGTGATGGACAAAACTGAAAGCTATTTTATTTGATGTATTATTATGTTTCTGTTCCCTCCTGGCCAGTGTTGGTTTTATTGTATCTATTAATTTATGTTGTGCCTACTTGTACAGGTAATACACTAGTTGAATTAAGAAGATGCATTTCTAAACACTTGAAGTAATAATGCCTGCTGCCTTAGTTAGCCTTAGTTTACTTTTCTTTATTAAAAAACTGCATTTTGACTTCACTTTCTGCTCTGTTGTTATATATTTGTTAGGGTTTTTTTTTCTTCCGGGGGTTGGGGGGTGCTGTTGAGAGGGTGTCCCACATTGTCCCACACAACAATACTCCTTGTCCCACATTTGGTTTGTTGGGATCTGGTCACCCTAAAAATAAGAGAAGTGAGAAGGGCCCTCTGTCTGTGTCTGCGTTATTCGCACCTGCCTGTAATCTGAGAAGGTCCCGCCTCTCTGGCTGGCTGCAGCCCGGAAAATCTTCAGTGTTGATTGACACTTCAGTAATAGCCTATCAGATAGCGCTGTGGGCGGGACATTGCTCGTAAACAGTGGTGACTGCAGCCAGAGAAACGGCCGCATCAGAGACAAGTTGTATCGGCAATTTGATTAAAAAAAGGCTGATACCGATAATCTGTAAAAATGCGGAATATCGGCCTCGATAATCGGCCAGGCCGATAATCGGTCGACCCCTAGTATGAAGTCATTCCCCAAATAGTTTCTGCCATCACCAAACTATCATCAATTGGCCAATGAATTTCCTGTCTTGAACTGGCCAAATCAACACTGAACAACAGGTCAACACCTTTTTCTTCTGTGATCAGGGAGAACACATGTGGAAAACTAAACATGCCAACACCTGATTGTCAAAGACAATGCGTAGAGAAAGTTTAAATGTACTCTGCGATTGTAAGCACTTGTCTCAGGATGATGGCCCAGAAATACCCTTTAACATAGTTTAGTTGCAGATCATCCAATGTTTGCACACTGACAGTAATACAGTTGCTACTAGAGCAACAGGCATTACAGATGGACTTTGATTTTTAAATGCTGAAACTTTACCCTCCTGTTCCCAGCTGTTGTTTGGACATGGCTAATATACAGCTCCTCAAAACCATGTGCTTGTCAGTTCTAACACTTTAAATATCACATTTATAAACAATTATTTGCAAATAAATCACTTATTCCAAAGAATGAGTATAAAACAAGACTAAAAGGCATACATGCTCTGAGCTAGATGCTACCCTGCATTAACACAATGACAATGCTTACATGCTGACATTAAACAAGCATGAGTCCGATCACACATGTGTGAGTGCAGGAGAGGGACAGTTGGGATATGCTCCTGCTGGTGGGGATGCTTGGGTTTAGCCCAACCTTTTTCAAAAGGACAGATGGTGTCACAACCTTTAGCATTTTACCGTACACTAAAACATGTTTCTGAAAAACAATGGAGCTAAAGAATAAACTGCAAGCACTAACATAGAACGTCTTCAGACAAGTCATTCTGTATGTTAATTAACAATATGACAATGTGCCAAGAATAATATATTGAATGGATAAAGTGGGTGGCAAATGCATGCAGGTATATATACTGTACATACAGAATATACAGATTGTAGGGTTTGTAAAGTGATTGAAAGTGCAGTCAAGCAGGAAGTAAGTGAAATAAGAGTTAGCTCAGCTTCAGGTTGCTATGACAGCATCAGAGGAGCAGCTGCTCTTTATGCACACCCATCAAGTCTAGTCAAGTCAATGTTTAGTATAGCCTTAGAGGGCTCATTATCATCCAGAACGAGGCTGATGTATCATATGAACATTTGAGTGGTTAACAAACAGGTCTCCTGAGTTACAGTTATTGGCATCAGTAAAGAAGTGCAGTGGGACGTGGAGAGCACCCTGAGGGGCCCCGGTGCTGGGTGGGATGTTCTCTGCTCTGACTTGCTGCTTCTTGTCTGCCTCCTGTATGCGGGGAAGGATCCACTGACAGGAAGGGGCTGGCAGTGACCTGGTGAGTTAGAGTGAAGGCCTCTGGGATGTTGCTGTTCAACGCCAAACTTAAGAATGCAGGCTTGTATTCTACCACCGGTGATAGAGCTCTGTTCTGAGTTAGTGGATGAGTTTGGTTTCTTTTCACAGGGAACAATCCAAACAAATCAGAATGCATTACCTAAAGCCGTGTGAAATGTTTCCTTTTGTTCGTTGACGGGAGAGGGGGAAGTACAGGGACTAACTCTTGTTAGGCATGCAACCTGCGTTTGCTCCATGTGTCTGGTTCGTCAAATCAAAAAATCAATAGCCATAAATACACTTGTGAAATAAATGATAATATTAATTTGTCAGATATTTAGAATGTCAGGGCTTCACAAGAGATAACAATAATCCATCATCGTTTAATGACAAATAATTAACCTGGTATTATTCATATTTGGACTAGAACTATTGTCTATGAGAACCTGTTTGATAACCATATCAGCTCTTAGATTAGGGGTGTCCAGGGATTTCCCACAATGCCCTTTGAATTTGACAGTTTATTGAATACAAATGCACAATTCCAGTCACCCTTTGAGATCATCTTCTTCTTCTTCTTCTTCTTCTTCTTCTTCTTCTTCTTCTTCTTCTTCTTCTTCTTCTTCTTCTTCTTCTTCTTCTTCTTCTTCTTCTTCTCTTCTTCTTCTTCTTCTTCTTCTTCTTCTTCTTCTTCTTCTTCTTCTTCTTCTTCTTCTTCTTCTTCTTCTTCTTCTTCTTCTTCTTCTTCTTCTTCTTCTTCTTCTTCTTCTTCTTCTTCTTCTTCTTCTTCTCTTCTTCTTCTTCTTCTTCTTCTTCTTCTTCTTCTTCTTCTTCTTCTTCTTCTTCTTCTTCTTCTTCTTCTTCTTCTTCTTCTTCTTCTTCTTCTTCTTCTTCTTCTCCTTCTTCATCATCATCATCATCATCATCATCATATATTGTGGTACCTTCTGGTGACACCACGGGTTAGGAGCAGGTTGGACAGAAAGGTGACCAGCTGCTTTGCTCATTATTGAATCGTGTGCAACTCCAAACGTTGCACTTGCACTAAAAGTTGGGCCAACAGAATATGTCGTGGTTTCCAGCTGATTACAGAGTGCAATATGTTCTTCAAATTAAGTATCAGTCCTAAAAGTAGAGTCAAACTGTGCATTTGGTTTAAAGTGCCCCATTATCAGAGGTGGAAGACGTACTCAGATCTTGTACTTGAGTACAAGTAGAAGTAGTGTAGGAATACTCTGTTAAAAGTAAAAGTCCTGCATTCAAAACATTTCCTCAAGTGAAAGTAGAAAAGTATTCTCATCAAAATATAGTGAAAGTAGCGACAGTAAAAGTAGTCCTTGTGCAGATTGGTCCATGTCAGAATAATATATATAATGATTGATCATAAAGTGTTCTCAAAGCTGGTGAAGGTGCAGCTAGTCTGAAGTACTTTGTAGACTGCAGGGTAGCTGGTGGAGGTGCAGCTAGTCTGAAGTACTTTGTAGACTGCAGGGTAGCTGGTGGAGGTGCAGCTAGTCTGAAGTACTTTGTAGACTGCAGGGTAGCTGGTGAAGGTGCAGCTAGTCTGAAGTACTTTGTAGACTGCAGGGTAGCTGGTGGAGGTGCAGCTAGTCTGAAGTACTTTGTAGACTGCAGGGTAGCTGGTGGATTTACTCCAGGTGGAACTAAAGTCTGATTCAACACTTGGTTATATTTCACATCATTCATCCACATCTGTGAAGTAACTAAAGGTATTAAATACATGTCGCGGAGTAGAAGTACACCATTTACCTCTGAATGGTACTGTAGTGGAGTCGAAGTATTACTATAGCAAAACATTTAAACACTTAAGTACAAGTCCCTCAAAAGTGTACTTAAGTACAGTACTTTTGTAAATCTACTTTGTTACTTTACACCACTGACCATTACATAACTCAAGCCTTGTAGCACAAAGAGACAGAGCAGAGAGCATCAGCCAGATGGAGGGGAGCTGGGCTCCTCTCCAGAGCTCTCCGGAGAGGAGCTGCCTCCCGGAGGCATGGGTCAGAGGAGCTGCTGGACTACAAGTAGTTAAAGAGAGAGTTGGATTCACTCTGATTTAAACACAAGTAGTTTGTAAAACAACACAATAAGTACACTTACTAAACAGGTTGGTACTTTGCCCACCTTACAAGTGTATCTCTATTTGTCAGTGAATGAGAACTTGCTGATATTATCCTTGTCTTCTGGACATAGCCAGCTCTGTTCCTGGCCAACATGTGGTCATGTGTTGTCCTCCCTTCCTGCCACTGTATCATGAATCAAAACTCCCCCCCCCTAACTGCCCCTCATGAGGTAAACATGATAAACAAGTGGGATTCATTCTGTCTTGGCTCTGTCCAGCTCCGTCTGGACTGCAAATACACTTTAGACTAACAAGCTCCTTAACTTAGTCTGCACCCGATTGCATGGCTGAGGAAGAGGGAGGAAGGAAGAACACTTAGAGTGGGAACAAAATAAAGGTCGGTTCCTTCCCGCAAGACATAATGCGGGAATGTGAGAGCAGACCGGTGTGTGCACACACACACACACACAAACACACACACACACAGACACACACACACACACACAGACACACACACACACACACACAGACACACACACACACACACACACACACACACACACACACACACACACACACAGAAGGCCCAGACAGGTGCACAGGACCTACAATTTCAACAGTTGTGTTAGACCCGAACACCCTGTATGTAATGTAAATGTATGTACAGTGGGTGGTCATTGAACATGTGTTCTGATAAATGTTCTTCACAGAAAGTGAGCCAAGGCCATTGAGTGTGGGTTTGAACAAATCATTTATCATATCGTTTTTCTTTAGCTGACTAATGAAAGCGGGTCCCGCAGACCCGCAGACCATACAAGGCTGAACTGCTATGGCTGAGCCCGGACTCTGAACATCCATCCCACAGATGAACAGACCCCTCCAGGTCACCCACAGAGACCAGTGTGTGCTTTCTGTGTGAGCTGGTTTTACTACAGTGGTACTCATGTGTTCAGCCGAGTCAGACAGGAATTCATGTTGTTCCGCTCTTCCCCTGTTTCTGCACGAGTGAGAGATGTAGTCCTTGTAAAGCAAATCAAGTTTTATTTATACAGTGTATAGCACATTTATAAACGATGTTTGGTGGAGCCGAAGTGCTGTACGTATAATAAAAATAGCCTACAGTAGAGACACTTTACAGCAAATACAACAGCAGATTGTTCAGAATATCAGTATGACAATACGACATCCTCTGTCCTTAGACCCTCTGTCCTTAGACCCTCTGTTCTCAGACCCTCTGTCCTTAGACCCTCTGTCCTTAGACCCTCTGTTCTCAGACCCTCTGTCCTTAGACCCTCTGTCCTTACACCCTCTGTCCTTAGACCCTCACATCGTACAAGGAAACACTTCCAGAGAAACCTCACAGTTTAAAGGAACATGGGAGAAACCTTAGGGAGAGCAGCAGAGGAGGGATCCCTCTCCAGGACGGACAGACTGCAATAGATGCCGTGTGTAAATCCAAGAGATAATACAGTTTACAGCATAGAGACCGAATGTTAGGAAATGCATGTGTCTGTAATGAGAAGATGTTATAAGGACGGACGCAGGTTCAGACACAGTTTGCAGGGTAACACATTACAGAACACCCACACAAAGCTCCATAACACAGGCCTGATTGCGCAGAGGCTACAGTGTTAACTACGGGATATCTAACGTACACTTCTGACAGACAAACTGTCTATCATATAAGAGATATACGAGAGTGGCGAAAAACAAATGTCCAGGTTCATTTTGATATTATTCCAACAGGGTTTTTCAAAGATGTGTTTCGGTGCATGGCCTCAGCTCTACTTCACATAGTAAACACGTCTCTCCACTCAGGTGCTTTTCCACAGGCCCTGAAAACTGCAGTCATTAAACCGCTCTTAAAAAAGAATAATCGAGACGTTGGAGTAATGAACGATTACAGGCCCAGATCAAACCTCCCATCTCTAGGTAAGATCATTGAAAAAGTTGTTTTGAACAGCTGAGTCATTTCTTGAATTTAAATAACTGTTTCGATGTGTTCCCGTCAGGCCTTCGACCAAACCACAGCGCTGTATGAGGGGCCGTACAGGCCGTAATACTGTACATACTGGTCCTCTCACACACACACATTCTCCTTTTACATACATACATTTTCACTCTCACACACGTATATATTTACACTCATACATTCATACATTTAGCTCTCATCTTATACATGTTTCACTCACACATTTATACATTTTGCTCTCGTGCACATTCATTCAATGTTTACATTTAATATTATAAATAATATATGCATGTGTGAAGACAATATATGTATGCAAGAGAAGAATGTATGTATGTGTGAGAGAAAGTATAGTGGAAACGGAAGGAGTATGGTTGAAACGGAAGGCAGGTCATTATCGCGCTGTGATTGGCTCAGAAGGTCGAGAGGGGCGGGCTCATGTTCAGAACTTCTGATGCAAATCAACACGATGGAGAGAGATGAATCCGTGTATCTACGGACCATTTGTTTTTCTTTATTAAACAAGTAAACGGAAGAGCTTTTAGTTGTGTACCTTACTAAATGGTCTCATGGTCATTGGAGCGAGGTGCGGGGGGAACTCACGGGTGTGATTTCAAAACAAAAGCACTCGTTTGCTTGGAACTGTGATAATATTATAATCAAGGGGAAACGACGTGAATTTAGCGATCACAACGAAAACGGCCAGGACACAAATTGAGCCCATAAGAGGAAAGTTAAAAGAACACACGTGGAATTATCTAGTAAACAAACAAGTGTAAACAAATCCAGAATATGATTTATATGTTGCTGGCTACTGCAGAATGCTGTGGTGGCCATGCTGGTTAAGTAGGCCTGGAATTCTGAATAAATCACCAACAGTGACACCAGAAGAGTCTCAGACACATTCAGAAGGCAAGTCATTCCTCTAATGGACTCTTGACAAGGCACACGTGGTCATGGAAACCATTCCAGGAGACGACCTCATGAAGCTGACTGAGAGGAGCCAAACGTGTGCAAAGCTGTCATCAAGGCAAAACAGCGCTACTCTGAAGAATCTCAAATATAAATCATAATCATATTCAACACTTTTTGGTTAACTAGATAATTCTATGTGTTCTTTCATAGTTTTGATGTCTTCAGTATTAATCTACAAAGTAGAAACACATTCAAATAAACATAAACCATTGAATGAAAAGGTGTTTCCAAACGTTTGACTGGTACTGTACATAACAAGATTATTTTTCGAAAGAAACCGGTTAAAGCTAAGGAAATTGAAAATGACCAAGATGGATACATGGCATACTTAAATAGCATATTCTTCTCTACCTCTGCTATCTCTTTGTGAATATGTTGTACAACTTTACAAGTCTAAGGGAGCACTAGTATTTATTCGAACTGGCCATCTGATAAATCTCATTCTAACTTTCATTCTATGATCTATTGTAATTTAAAACTGGCCTTTTAGCTGATACATGCTCACCTATGTTCACCAGGAGGGATGTGCGAGCACCCCCGCTCTCTCTATGGTTTGTCCCGCTGTCAAGGCTCTTTGGGACGTGACTAAATATACAAAGCTTCAATGACTAGCTACAAACTTGCTGGCCGTCAAAATAAGCTATAATTATGTTATGTGATGTTATGACATGTGCTGATGTAAGATCATGTTCATGCATGTGTTGCTATGGTGAAATACAAACACTCCCCCTCACTACTACCATTGGTATGTCTTGTATGTGTTATATCCATGTACTATACCTACATACTGTGATTCTATGTTTGTCTGTCGTGGAAAAGCTATAATAAAATGTGTGTGTGTGTGTGTGTGTGTGTGTGTGTGTGTGTGTGTGTGTGTGTGTCAGGATCACTCACCTACTCTGAAGTTGGGTGCTGTCAGGGTGTCGGTGGCGTGGCCGTTCTCACTGATGATGGTGGTGGTGTTTCCCAGCTCACAGTTGTTGTGACATCTTCCTCCGATGCAGGTTAGTTTACAGATGGTGGGTGTGAAGACCACCTTGATCCTCCCTGTATGGTTGCCCACTGCCACAGAAAACATGGCGGACACCAAGAGGAGGGGGAGGGAGAGCAGGCGAAGTTTGGTTATTCTTTGATCCATTGGAAAACGTTGGAGCACTTTCAAGTTGAAGCTTGTCCCATCAACTGGTGAGGCTCCAGTCAAAACACTGCAACAATGTACTATGTCATTTAAACATTCTAGAAAATGTGTGATCCGTCTCCTCCCTGCACTTATTCACTTCCAACGACCCTCTCTATCTGTTTCTCCTCCTCCTCCACGGCTCCTAAAGCCAGAGGCGCCTTTGAAACATGAGCAGGAGTAAAGAAAAAATGTGGGAGAGACAGAAGTCAGCAAACAAAACTCTGGGATGTCGTCCAATCGTTCATTATAAGCCTCTGAGGTGGATGTTGGCATATGAGCACAGACACACAGCAGGCCGCACCTCCTGCTTCTGCGCCTGCTCTCTTTGCTCTCTGTTTGTCTTCCTATTTTATCCACCTATTTAGGTTTTACCACTGTGGTCTAAGCAACTATGCTCAGGAACTTTAGCACCTAAAATAGATCAAAATGAGCTCCAAAAATCTTCTGCTGTGAATTCATGTGGAGATCAGTCGCAGTCACCATTAGAAGTACTGTACCGACAAAAGCTTATTTGACCTTTTTCTTGCTTGCTGAGATGTTTCCCACTACAGAACGGAACAGAGTGACGGAGATACTGGATCCCAGCTCAATGTATCTGACACATTTCATTTGTCTACATACGGCACACTAATATCTTACATATATGCAGGTTTGGGGAGTAACTGATAACATATAACGGGATCAAGTAACCAGGTATCGCGTTATATATAACCAGGATACAAAAAAGGTAACTTCATTCCCTTACGGCCCTTACACACGGCGGCGTGCGCTGACGCTTCAACGCTTCTATCCATTGACTTTGAATGGGGTGACGTCACGCTTCGCCGAACTGCATTGTGGGAGCAAAGCGTTGCTCGCTTCAAAAGTAGAGCAATGTTCTACTTTTGAAGCTTCGACAGAAGCGTCAGCCAATCGAATCATATGCCAGTACAAGCGCTAGCCAATCAAACCGCTGCTTGTGTGTCCGGGGCGGGAGATTCAGGTGATTGGTTGTTGGTCGAGCTTCAGACACGCCCGCCGGCAAGCGTCAACGCACGGCGTCGTGTGTGGGGGCTGTTTGGGTTACATAATCAAAGTCGTCACCAGATCACAGGTACATTTTTGAAAAGAGGGATTTCTAGCAGGATTACAATGTTACAATAGGTTTTAAAATAAAGATGTATATAGGTAAACGTACTGCCTGCATTATGATTTTTGTTTTCATTTAGACCTCCTTCGTTCTTCTTTATTATGTTTTAAATATCTTTTTATAAATGCAGTTGGTCGACAGTTGATTGATTAAAGAAAAAGTCTGTGTTTGTTTTTAATTCATGTGTTAAACTAAAATAGGGGCCTTTTTATAACTAGTTATTGTAACAGATTACATTATTAAAGGAAACCTCCAAACCCTGCACATAGTATGACTTGAGGTTCATTTAAATGTTTGCTCTATTATTTTTGACTAAATGTATGTCTCCTCCCCTGTGGTAGTTATTGTCCCTGTGTCAGCTCCAGACCCTCCAGTGTCTCCAGCCCTCAGTGCCTGTCTGGGGCTGCCAGCTGTTCAAACCTTACAGTGGAGACGCATGGAGGGAAGCCAAGTTGCTGAGTAATGTTTTATAATCCTGAGAAAATTAAAATAACTACTAGATAAGACACTCCAAGCTACCTGCTACAACCTACAACATTGCTAATTGGTGCAAACATGTACTATTGACAAGGGTTCTAGAAAGATGAAGTGGTTTCAAACGATGCAAAGGAAAATGTGGTTTTCAAAATGTTGCCAGAAACATACTGTATATGGCCGTCAAAGACCTCAAGTCTAATCGTTGTCTGCCCAATCCTTTTTAATAGAAAGAATATTCAAGAAAAGAAACAACAAGGCAAAGTATGTAATCCTCGATGGGGAAAGTCAAGACTCTGCTTTATTTAAGAGGGACAGGGGACATTATTAAGTGCCCTTTTCTCTACTTAGGCAAACCAGACACTGGCATACACAACAGCCCACAAACTATCAAATAACACAACCCAGTCAATTCTTTTTGGGCTGCCTCGGTCAGAAAACATGGGATACTACAAGCCCTTCTGACTTGGATCAGATTCAGGCTAGTAGTATTACCAATGCCCCTTTCGTACATTAGTATGCATGAAAATTGTGATAGGTGATACGCCCCCAATTATGCAAATGAGCTAAGTCCCGCCTCCCATTGTTCGAGATCCTTTGATGTGAGGGGGGTACAATTATGTTAATGAGCTAAGTCCCGCCTCCCTTTGTTCGAGATCCTTTGATGTGGGGGGTGAGGTGTTATAACAGGTAGGTGTGAAAAGCCCCCCTGTGTAGTGCCTTTGTTGTCTAATCCTTTGATGTGTTGATTAAGGCAGTCTCTTTGAAGTTATGCTGTCTGGACCTTGTCCCCTCACACCTCTTTGTAGTCTAATCCTTTGATGTGAGGGGTTGAGGTGTTATTACAGGCAGGTGTGATATAAGCCTCTGATGTTAATCTAGGTGTGATTAAGGCAGTCTCTTTGAAGTTATGCGTGAGACTGTCTGGCCCCTGTCCCCTCAGAGCCCTTTGTTGTCTAATCTAATTAGCCTTTGATGTTTGCCCTTTGATGTGAGGGTTGAGGTGTTATAACAGGTAGGTGTGATTTCACACCGGTGTGTTATAAGCCTCTGATGTTAATCTAGGTGTCTCTTTGAAGTTATGTGTGAGACTGTCTAGCCTCCAGCCCTCTCACAGCCCAGGCCTCTCCCCCTTTCTCTACCCTTTCCTGTCACACGATATGAGGCCAGCAGATAGTGGGGGGTGGAATTAGGTGAAAAAAGAAATACGCTCAAACTAATTAAAAAGCCAGTCATTTCCACTCACCAAGTCACCTTTCAAAAAAGAAAAATGGCCAAGAGACGCCTCGATAGGGGCTTAATCAGCAAGACGCCTGTGAAAACTTACCGCCATCCGTCCGGAGCGCCAGTCAAGAAACGAATGCAGCATCTGTGCAGTTTTGAGATTGAGATAACACTCTAATTAAATGTTGCAATAAACCAAAGTATGTGTACAACGTGTGATAAGATTGAGTTTTTAGGCTCTGTCCTATACCAAAGACCATTACAAAATATGTTGTTTCATTGAGCAGTTTTTTCAATAAGAGCTTGCTTAGTCAACTATTAAAATCCAACTAAAGAGCAGTTGGATTTGCATGAAATTATATTCTGAAAAGTAAACAAGTATTATCTGCATTTAATTTAACAGAGGAACAGAACAGATCTCAGGAAGATTATTAATGAAAAATATAAAAGAAGTGGACAAAGTATTAAGCCGTGGGGTACAACTTTTAATAAACACATAAATCAGACTCATTTTTTAAATAAGATTTAAAACCAATGTATGCATTTTGAGAGAGGCCACATGGATGAAACTCATGTTTGAGAAGTAAGTGAACAACTAAATCAAAAAGACCAAAACAAAAAAAACTGTATTTGATGGTGAAAGAACACCATTAGTATGTCTTAAGGCCCTGACGCGTCAAACCGACACCAAAGAACACGTCCCGACGGACCCGATTGTTGTGTCGCCTCACGTCTCCTGCGTCTTGGCCAACAGTCGCACTTGAAAACACTGCAAAGACTTCAGCCGATGGCCAAGTAGTACGTACGCACTGCGTGAGTGGCAATAACTGTCCTTACCAGCAAGCGGCGGTATTCGTCATTCAAATGAGGCAACCGGAAGACAGACTGCGTGATATATACAAACAACAAATAGCGTGCATTCCATTTTCACTCTCGTCCATCACAGACTGTTTTACAGACTGTTTCACATTACAACTTATAATCGAAAACATGTTTATTGCGGTACTGGAAAATGAAAAATAATAGCCGTCTGTGTGTGCCTTCTTCACTTCTGTTTCGCTTCTCATGCACTGATTCGCTGAGCTGAACAGCCAGTCAGAGTGATTTATTTTGCCTTTAATCGGGAGCGGAAGGTGTCGGCACGGCCGAAAAGACACAACGGAGCTGGACACACCAATCTGAGTAGGGCGACAGGACGCTCATCAACGGCAGTGGCGGCGCCAGAGTATTTGTGTTGGGTAATCTATGGTAGGGCTAACCCATACAGTGGTGGGGCTCAAGTCAGTATTTGCAATGTAATTACATACACGCTCCCCCTTGACAGTGAAACGCCACGCATGAGGTTTAGATTATTTCCCTGTCTCATGCAAATTGAACTGTATGAAATAAAAAGGCACATTTGTCTTGTAGTAAATAAAAAGGGCGACCTGGAGCCAATCCTGCAATTTCCCCACAGGTGAAAGAGTTGACTTGCTGAAAACCCAACCCCTGCAGGGGGGTCTGGGGGGATTCTCCCCCATGAGATTTTTTTGAAATACTAACAAAATAAACATTCTGGTACTCTCTTGAGAAGAACAATAAATACATCTATTACTACACGACATATTAAAAAAAATTAATGCCAGGCTGTGTGAATTACTTTACATTGTGGATAAGGGTGGAAGCCTTATCTTTATTTTGCTTACTTTAACATCATTTTTCATGGTGGGGCTAAGGTGGGTAGCCTACCCCAGCCATACCCTGGCACCGCCACTGATCGACGGCCGAAATCTGCCCGGTGTGTCCGGGCCTTTAGGAGCAGAAGTTGTTGAATAAACAGAAGTCCACCCCTAATAAAAACCAGATCTTCTCATTATATCCTGATACAATATAGTGGTTTTCAGCATCACAATCTTACAGACGGTTTCGTCACGAACAATCAGTTTTCAGATTTTGAAGTCTCTGATCTCTAATCATGTTAAACCTGGTCTTAACACTGACCTAACCTAAGACTAAAAAAATATATTAAAAAAGATATAAGGTTGACACACTTTACTTTCTTTAATGCACTCTCTAACAACGATTGGTTGAAGCTTTGCCCAATGTCTTGTGGAAACATTTGAAATTGAAACAATGCAATTGATCACTATTTTTGCTCTTACACTGCCTGCATAAAAGAATATAACTAGATACATAATGCGTTTTTATATTGAAGAACATTGTCGCGATACAAACTAGGCAAACATTTTCACCAATCCATACATCCAATTATTTTTTTTTAAATAGATGCCTTCCAATAAGCATTTCCTGATTGGTTGTCTACTCTCAGGATAAGGATAAGTATGTTAGTGCTTTCTAATACACATACGACAGTCACAAAAAACATTCTGCCACATCTAGAGTTAAGAGTCTCTTAAATGTAGCTTCAATAAATAGGTCCACCAACAAAAATACACATTTTACACATTAAGTAAGTTAATTTAAAGGGGACCTATAATGCAAAATGCACTTTTTGATGTATTTTATACATTAATATGTGTCCCCGGTGTGTCGTGGAACTCACGCAGCATCAGAAAATAAAACCCTCTCTCTTTTCCTCCGTACCCAAATCTCTAAAAACGGGGAACAACGGAGCTGATCCAGATTTGCGTTCGATATGACGAAATATCTGAATTGTGGACCCACGGCCCAATCAGAAAGTTGCTATCAGAAACAATGCCCGACTGTTTTGGACGTAATATGGTCGGTGTTCACATTAGCATCGCTAACACTCAGAGCTAACCTGTACTGGAGAGCATGTGTGTGAAGAAGCAGGAAGTAAAAAGGAACTCACCTTGTGGTGTAACCGGCAAGAGAGAAAGCCTTTGAGCTCCAGACTGTCTCAGATCCTTGATAATCCATGATATGGCGTTTCATCACCGCAGTATTTAGTTTAGACGGTAGCTGCCGGGTCCCGCATGAGCTCAGACCCCTCCTTTTTTATTTGTTATCAATCTTTATTTTTTTAAAGCTTTATACACAAAATCAGCACTTTTGAAACAGGAAGTGAAATAGAGGGATATGAGGCATGGCTAGAACGGGTGATCTGTTTGGTGTTTTGAGCAAAACACTTCATAGACATGTTTTTTATATATTTGTATATATCTGAGACGTATGCTATTGCCTACAAATAGCATGATAGGTGACCTTTAACTGTCTTAGCTGTCCTATACTGTTAAATTGCTATTAGTTAAAATATCTGCTTAACTAAGCTGCACAGCTCTCTCTCTCTCTCTCTCTCTCTCTCTCTCTCTCTCTCTCTCTCTCTCTCTCTCTCTCTCTCATCTCTCTCTCTCTCTCCTCTCTCTCTCTCTCTCTCTCTCTCTCTCTCTCTCTCTCTCTCTCTCTCTCTCTCTCTCTCTCTCTCTCTCTCTCTCTCTCCAACTGCTGAATTTCTGAAAGAACAGCCAAAAGTCCTTGGCAAACTTCAGTTTTATTTTGAAATTGTTACCTCTTTGTGCCTTGTCTAGTTTAACTTCCTGTCTGTAGTTTCTCTCCTGTGCCTGATTGTCTTATTGTGTTCACCTGCTGCCCCTTTTTGTTGAAACTACTATTTTGTACTGCATTTCGGTCCTGCCTTCCGACCAAACCCTGACAGCTGAGGCACGTCAGGGCCCTTTGGCATAGCTCTGTGAATTTAAAACAGAATCCAATCACGTGAATACGGATTGTGTTTCATGGTTGTTTACAACAGTCACTTTCAATAAGGCTGACAGGTGGTAACGTCTGTATGCCGTTAAAAATCAGCCATGATAAAACATTTCCAAATCCTCTGAGCGTTCCCTCCCTCCCTTCTCCTGCTTCACTTCTATGCCTCGTATGCACACATTTCTTGGAGATTTTTTGGGTTGTGTCGAGCATATGGAAAGATCTCTAGAAAACACGACTAGACGCTGAAGTCAGGATTGACCGAGGACACTTTTAAAGAGTCATTTGTAATGTGTTTGCACCTTAAGTCTATCAGCTTGAAGATAATCAATGAATAGGTTCTCTTTAGGGTTGTCTGGACTTAGGAAACACGTCCTGTCCCTCGCTTGCTTGATTTAGTGCCAAAGTATTTCATTAAAGAAGAAGAGGCTCACTACTGTCAATACTGTGCATATTGATCTATAGAATAATGTCATTGGTGTCATACCGCCAGCTGATTATTCTGTATATGATCCCTTACTTTAATGTTTGCCTAATTTACATCTTAAACTTCTACTCACACTTGAACTGACAATGTTTGTACAGAATATATACTTTTTAAACCACATTTTGTACAACGACAAATCAGAATCAGAATCCCTGTATTAGTACCACAGAGGGGAGATGTGCGTTGTTACAGCAGAACAAGAGCCACAGGCAGCTTCATGTAACATATGTTACATGCATCAACAAGTATTAAAGTAAAAAAGAAGTTATAATAATTGATTTTTTTATAGCGGCTAAAGGCTAAATGATGTGCTATAGGCACACATTTCAATCTTTAATTGCGCTGTCGACATTCACTTAATTGGTAAGTAATGTTGGCAACAGGTTTTTTAAAACAAACAAAGACGCGAAGCTGCAATGATTTTGATTATATAACTTTTCAATTGTTCACAGTGATTTTGACAATTCAATAGGAATGCAACGCAAAATCAGTGGAAGACTATCAATACCACCATGGAACAGTTATTTGGTCATGGTGGTGATGGGAGGTGATCTTCTCTGCCCAAAGCTTCAGTCAGAGCCAACACTGTTAACATTGGTCTGAGGGTGTTTCAGCAGTGTGGGAGAGTGCAGGAATAGCTGCGGGGAGACGGGGAATAACTTTCCCAGATGTGGCACTATAGCCAGCTGCTGACAGGCTGTCTGTTGTGTGAGACAGGCTGAAGGAAAGGCTGCAGCTTCCTGATTTAGAAGAGCAAACATGTCTGCTACTTTCACAAAGAGTAGCGCTGACTGCACGCTGAGCAGGAACCAGCCATGGTATTCCCATTCATTTAGGCTCAGTGGTTTAAGAGTTATTCGTAGATACACGGACCTGCTGTGGGAGGGAAGGCCCAAATTGATGGTCATTGAAAAGAAGCGGTCAGGGGTTCCGGATCAAATGTTTTGTTGGGCCCTTCATCACATATGAACACACATACCCAGATATAAACTGTATATCGCTACTTTCAATTGATGAAGGTTGAAAGAATTGTTGCTGTATCCAAAGAATCAAACCACCGGGAATTTAACAGATTACATGAAAGATTGTGTTGTTCGTGAAATTAGTTTGAAAAGATGTTGAGGTTGACAGAATTGGTCAAATCAGAGGTCTGTCTTTATATCGCACAAAACACTGGGAAGATGCGATCGATAACGTTAAAGCCCACATGAATACAGTTGTTTGTAATATCAGGATGCATTGGTGTCTGGCGATTGTTTTTTCTTATTCAAATTTGACTTTTTTTTAAATGTCAACACAACAGGAATAAATGCAATGTGTACTGTGCCACTGCTGCAGCAGCTTGTGAGCTTCATGTTAACTAATACCCCATCGTTATACTACTTAGACCTGGGGCTGCAATCTGGTTGGATTTTGGATTCAGTTCCCGGTTGTCCAAAACACCCAGATTCCACGAGCTCTGATTGTAGCTGATCTGTATCTCTCCCCATGCTCAGATACTGTATAAGCAAGGTACAACAAGGCGGCAAATCAGTTGGTAGGTTCATTTCCAGCTGTTGCTGATCATTGCTTTAACTGTTTGAAATGACCAATGTTTCAAGTGGCCGTCAATATGAGCTTTAGCTAATGATCTGCACACTCATCTGTTTATTGAGGTGATACTATGAAGTGGGGAAGCCACTGGAGTCGTAACTGAAGCCAATACAACACGTCTTGGATAACATAAGCTCTAACGTGCAGTCAAACATGTCAACTGTAACTAAATAGATTCAATAAAGGATTCAAAAGGTTTACAATTTGATAAGCGGATCTACTCATCTCATTGTACTTGTATAATGACAATAAAGGATTCTATTCTATGTGACACTAGATTCAGACTCCATACAATATGCTACTGAACCTCTATTTTAATACACATAACCTAACAGCCTACTTTCATCTGATCTTTTTCATGTGGAAAGTACTTTGTAGTCATACTGGGTTGATATTGTACTTTTCAGCTGGGGGCAGGGACATGTGTTAAACTGGCAAGTCCTCTCATTTGGAGAGGGAACCGAGTGCAATACATTCACTTTCAGAGTGTCTAAGGCCACAGTAGGCCACGAACTGTACTTCAAATAATGCATGCAATGAAATAAAAAGGCCTTTGCTAAATAACCATTTAGAAGCTTCACGTCAAATCAGGGATTTCTCTTCCCTTTCCCGACCAGTGTACAATAGAAATTAATAGAAATAATGGTCGCTATAGTCTCTCCTCTATATATATATAGATATATATATTTTTTTTTCCTATTGTTGTCTGTTCATTTCTTTGGCATTTACATACTGCTAGCTGAAATTAAACTGGGCTGAAAAGGTTATTTTGAAACTGGTGCTGTGTCAGCGTGGCCATGTCTGGGTCTGCTTGAGTCTACAGTGCAGTAAAACCAGGCGTCACCACGGTGCAGTCTGCTGACCTCCCCCCCCCCTTAATATCCCGAGTCGCTCCAGAGGCACCACTCTCCTGCAGACTGCAGATTCTTCGAAAATATTGACTTATTCATAGATGCATTCTGACGAGTCTGCAGTGGAGGTGGGCCTTGAATGTATGACAGACCATAATAACCAATCACGACTTGAGTTATAGCCGCTGATGACCCATCAGATCTGTACCAGATCGACCGCCAGCCAAAGCTGGTCCAAACCTGGTCCAAAGCTGGTCCAAACCTGGTCCAAAGCTGGTCCAAACCTGGTCCAAACTGGTCCAAACCTGGTCCAAACCTTTCTCTCTTTAAATGGTTTGAGCAGCTCGGAAATTAAATGTGTCTCATAAAATGTGAATTCCACAAGCCAATGGCACGTGTCATAGGAACCGCACATACCTGAAGGTATACAGAAGGGTGTTATTCCGTAAATCATAAAATCTATAGGGAATACTTAAAAACTCATTTGACGACCATGCCTGGTTTTCATGTGTGTTATTTTGTTAACATTTAATGTTTAGTATTCTTAAAGTGTGCATTTGTTATTGAATTGAAGCAATGGTTGGTATACTGATCTTGTGTTTTATATCATTTAGATTTGTAACATTATTTAGGTAGAGGCTTTAAATAAGCCCAATTGGTTATGTTTGTGTATTATTAAATACACAAACATGAAGGTAGCTGGCAGTGATCTGTCCATTGCATTTATCTATCGTCTATTCAAGCTATTTAATAATAATAATAATAATAATAATAATAATAATAATAATAATAATAATAATAATAATAATAATAATAATAATAATAATAATAATAATAATACATTTAATTTCAAAGCGCTTTTTCAGGTGCTCAAAGATGCTTTACAGTGGTGATAAAACGAGATAAAATAGAATACAAAAATATTAAAACAGCAACACAACATAATTCACAAATTAAAAGCCAATCTGAAGAGGTGTGTTTTGGTCAGTGTTTTGAAGGTGGGGGGGTCGATGCAGTCTCTGACGTTGTGGAAGGGAGTTCCAGAGGGTGGGGGCAGCACTGGGTTTCACTTTAAACAGTAAATGGTCTATGTGGGAGGTGGACTGAGTACCGAGGAGACTTTAATGGTGGGGGGGGGGTATATTACAGGTATTGAGAGGCTCGGCTCTCCACAGCCTCCCCCCACTCGGACTCATCCAGGCCTGTTGTTTCAGCATCAACTGGGCGAGTGATTCTCACCCAGACGACACACTTGTTTCATTCCATCTATGTTTTTGTCCTAACTCTCACACTCTGCCTTTGTCTGGAATTGCCCACAGAAAATGAGACTAATAACTCATTCTGGACAGCCCCGAGCAGCAGGGAATGCTTAAGTCTTTATGCCATTAGCCCTGGAGCTGCAATTTCAACAAATCCTCTAACTGCCCAATTGCAAGCTCCATATTCTGTCCATATCCTTGTAGTGTTAGAGCAGATGTGATGTGTCGTGTGTGCGTTTGTATGTGGTATGTGTATGTGTATACATTAAGGATGTACATTTTCACAGGTTGTGAAGTGATTATATCCAGGAACATATCATGCTTTTTTCCTCGATTCACAGGATTTCTCACACAAAGTTTGACTTTGAAAACAGAGCCACGGATATAAAATGAGCAGCAATTCCAATCTTAGAAGATGTTCTTTTTTTGAAGATGAAATAACACAATGCTAAGCATATAGAATGATATGTTCTTAAAGGTCCCATGTCATGCTTTTCCGGTTATTACCCGTCCCCTTATGTAATGAAGGTTGTTCTGCATGTTAACGGTCTGCAGAGTCACAAACCCTCAAAGTGCACCCTGTAGGGAGTAAAACTCTAACACAGAAAAGACCTGTCTGTGCTGCCGCAGAACGCCTCGTTGGACATTTCTCATTTTCCATTGTTTACTTCCTGGGCACTCTGACGTGGGGATACCCAGAGGCCACACTCTCTGCCAGCCTTTCACGAAACAAAGCTTCACAAACCTTTCAGCGATTCATGCCGGATATGTACAGCGTCAACGCTGTCTCCTAAAAATTACGTCCCCACAGAACTAAACTGCATTCTCAATTATGTTTAGAAACATATTTTCTCCCACGTTACGTTTCTTATGAACGTATCTTAAATACGTTTATTTTCTACATATCTTTGCCATTTATTGTCTTGCTTATAATAATGATAATAGTCATTTATAAATATCATTTTAGAGCACACATTTGAAATCAGTCGGCAAGGCTGTAATTTCGCCAGCTGTTACTCTCATGAGCGAGGCAGAAAATAATATTTTAAAATGCCGAAAAGCTGCTGTGTTGCACCTCAAACATTAAAACAAATCCAGAGTTACGTGTTTCTGCACTTCCTCTAAGAAGAAAGGACAGTAACAGAAGAGCTCTGTGGCTTCAGGCTTGATCGCCGTTCAAATGACAGCGTTGGTTTCCCCAAAAGTGGGCGGGCTGTAAAGTGTATATTTTACTCTCATCTATTATTCAAAACCATTCTATTTATTCTAACGTAAATTACACGCCAGTGTTTTATCCCACTGTCTATGGTTTTATCTTTTTATTTATTTGTTTTTATTTTAAATCGTATAATATCTGACTTTTTTTCCCGTCTGTGAGGAAAAGAAATGTGGCTTAGAGCCTCAAAATACTGAAATCTGTATTTTTGAAAATCTGTTTTTCCTTATTTACTCAACAATAACACACAATTATCCTTGTTTTTATTTATTCGTTTAATTCTATAATCTTGGGCTTTTCAGCCGTAAATAAAGTCACCGGAAACAGACGTATAGGCCTATAAGGGATATTTTGAACGAACCCACTGTACAGATTACCCAAGATCCTCAGCTTGAAGCTCGTTGATTGGATGTTTTAGCCGCAATGCATGTTGGGATATGATGTTAATGTGATATGTTATCCGAAAACAATTTCAAAAAATTAAATAGTACTTTATTCCGAGTGCTCTTGCTTTTCTCTTTGTCATCACATAACGGCATTGTAATACAAATACACGGTTCGGCTGCATTACTACACATCTGCCATAGTTCTTTATGTATAGAGCCCTGATGAGAAGACTTCTGGACAAACTTGAATAACTGCCGCCAAAACTGAATATGTGACGTGGATCATAAATATATCAACAATGAAACAACATCTTGCATTTCTTTTCACAAAATACGTCTCCTTACAGTATCAATACTAATTCGTCTGACTTTTATATTTGATACAATTGGTAGATAGGTGATATTTACACCATAACGGTGCACAGCTGATAGAAAAGGACTTGTAATGTTTAAAGATATTACTGATTTTCTTTGAATATCAGAATGTAAATACTGAGTTGAGGGAATAGTCAGGGGATTTGGGTGATGGGAGACACATCTATGGAATCACAATAGCTTACCATTAAATGACGGATATGCCTTTCTGTCTGTGATGTTTTACAAATCAGATATTAATGTGTAGAAGTAAAACATGAGAAATAGTATAGCAATATCCTGTAAAATTATGTAAAAACATGAATAAAACTACACATCTTCAGATGTTATACATACATAAGTGTCCTACACTAATAATACAAAGTTGTTATTATTAGCATGCTGTGTGTACCTTGTGTGCACCGCCTAGTGGTTAAAGCACGTTATTGAATTATTTTTGTTGAATAATGTTATTTTTGTTGAATAATGTTATTTGATGAAAAAAATATAAGAGTACATACTTTCATAGGTGGAAAGTAGAAGGTCAATGAAAGAAATATTGATATCTACAAGATACTGTAAGTGATCTCTACAATAAAACAGTTTAGTGCTGGATGTAGCCTACAAATATATTAATAGGAGGAGGTGCAAAACAGACAAACTAATGAACCTTTATTAACACATTAAAGAATACTTTAGGTTAAGGTCTTCTTTCAAATAAGAAAAAAGCTTTGGGGGTATCTATCTACAGATAAATATTAAGCCTGACAAAGTACTTAACGTCTAATATATTGCTTTCCTGCAATGTTAACTATGTTGAAGCACTTATTTTAACTGATATTATACACATTAATTATACTCTTATGTATGTAGATAGTATAAGAAATGTGCACACATGAATACACATACTATACAGAGATGCTGTATGAGAAACCAATGTGAGTTTGGAAAATTGCACAGTATAAATCTATTTTAGTATACCTCAACAATGGAATCAGTAGAAATGGCCATGACATGGGAGCTTTAAAAGTACTACGAATGGAGTTATCACTGTCAGATTCACAATGGACAGCTTTAAAAACGATTAAAATCACGGAGGTTTACATTTTGAGAGAAATGCATCAAAAGTCCAAACGTGTGATGGATCAGAAGAAGATATGTTTTTAATTATCACAACAAACTGGAAAAGCTTGTTGTCATAATCACAATTCATAAACTCACTGGTGTTTTTGTCTTTAATCTCAGATCATTAATAATAAACTTCTTTCTCTTCCTTCACCACTGCATATCCTTGAAACCACCCTCACTTTCATATACTGCATATACAGTGTAACACATGTAACATATGAAACTATCATTGACCTTCCCAATAACATAACATATACCCTATTTGGCTTTTATATTAAAAGGTAGATATTGGCTAGTCAAATCCATGAGGTCACTCGCATCTTAACCACACCTAAACAATTGCATTGGTTATCTCTTATAAACATCTGATAAATAATGTCAGTGTATTGCTGCAGAGTTTCCATCAATACTTTCCCTTCTGGATTGTCACTCTGGGAAACTTGCAGATAAAACCTGCTTTTCCTAAACCCACCATAGTGAAACCTACTAATGTTCATACTTTGTGTAATATTAACACTTTCCTGAGTATAATGAATTGCTTTAAAAATGTTTTACATTTACATTTACATACAAACAATGCAAGTGATGGAATTGAATATATTTGGTTTGAATGGAATTTCTTCCAACAAACTATCGTCCGTGAACATTTCCATATTTTTTACAATCTGAGTTTGGAAAAACTGCCACAGACTGCTGCCCTGTGTGACTGAGAGCTGCAGAGTGTAAACATTCTTTATTTCAGTCGCTGTTACCTGGTTGGTTTCACAAGGAATGTATCCTTAGTTTCGCTGTAGTATCACTTTAAGCCCTATTCACCTCCATGCACGATTAAAAATAAAAATCTGGCAAATCTCACACAGCTAATGATGATAACACTCTCTTGTTTTCTAAACAGCTGTTGGATAAAAGCCAAGTTTCAGATGGGTCATTAGTGATCAACTGTGATTGACCCAAAGCAGCATCAGGTCTCTGAAGGTTGATTTTGAGCAAGTGACATGAGGAGGATGCATTCAAAGTATTTTACACTTTGACTTTTCAAAAACATAATTAAAGATGATGTGTGGGGGGATTTACTCACCGTGGATGGGGTTGTGTCCCACAGTCAAGGGTATGGGCCTCTCAGGTTGGGATTGGACACGTGTCTGTGTGTGTGTAGTGTGTGTGTGGTAGTATTTGGGCTTTATAACATACTGCTGGCTTTGACCTGGGTGCATGGCGATGGGCCGGATCCTGGAGGAGAAAAAGAACATCATGACTCGTCAGAACAAAAAAATATATAATCTGCATTTGACAGCAACAAACACCTTTTGAAAAAATGACAAAATGACAAAAACAAATACACACATTAAATCATTCCGGTATTCCAGAAGCCAGGAACACGCCTTGAACATCGTTCAGTATCTATACAGATGTAGCACTCCAAATCAGACTCAAATGGGTGCGTCCCAGTCAAAAGCCCAGCGGATCCCAGTGGCTGGGGGTGTTGCCAAATTGCTAGAGGGCGTTGCCCAATTTCCCCATTTGTTCAATTACAGGATTTAACCATGAGATGGCGCTTCATTCACAAAATACACAAAGACAACTGGGTGTTGTTGAAACATCAATATGTTAGATCAAATAAAGTATATAGTTTGCTTTATGCAGTATATTTCTTGTAATATTGTTGGGGTGTTTTTACACAGTACAGTAGATTGAAGTAAATCAACTTATACATTAAGATAAAATAAGATGGACCTTTTATTAATCCCGTGGGGAAATTCAGTAGTTCAAACAGCAACAGGGTGAGAGTGAAAAACAGGACAGCACAGATTCACACAGATTAATAAAATCAAAATTAAGATGAGCGATACAAATAATAATAATGAGAAACTATGAAATAAGAAATGAATACAACTAAAATGTAATTATCATATCATATATTATAATGTATTGTATTATTAAGTAATATCATACATTAACCCCATTATAGCAGATGCCACATTGAATGGATGAACACATTTATGCATCAATAATTACAACAGAGTATTTCTAAATACAAGTTGTAAAAATACTTATATGTATTTAATATTAACCCTTTGGAGTCGACCGTCACGCCGGCGTGATCAGATCACATGACCTGTTCAAGCCGGTGCCGCATAAAAACAACAGTCCGGACAACATTGCTGTGTGTTTCTGTCGAAAGTACTGGCTTGAAACTATATCCCAGTCTTTGTTTCATGCAAAAAGACCCAGTAAACACGGAGATACGATGATATCAAGTTAATACATTTCAAAAGTATGAAATATGGAAGCACATATTTGAATATCTTCGCCGTATTTGATCATTTTACGAAACGGAAAATACTGGAAACTGTAGATCCTGCTCAACAGGATGTATATGTGTATTTCTGTTGAAAGTACTGGCTTGAAACTATATGCCAGTCTTTGTTTCATGCAAAAAGACCCAATAAACACGGACATACGATGATATAAAGTTAATACAGATATATTTCAGAAGTATGAATAATGGAAGCACATATTTTAATATCTTCGCCATATTTTATCATTTTACGAAACGGAAAATACTGGAAACTGTAGATTCTGCTCAACAGGATGTATTTACCAGGGAGGGGGTGAGGTAATCAAACGGCCAAATTAGCCCAGGACTCCAAAGGGTTAATAACATAATGATTACTTTCAGATGATAATACTTTTCAGGGTTAGGTCCGGTCTGACAGCGCTTAGCTCTCTGCTGCAGAGAAGATCACTGCTCGAAACAAAGTCAACAATCCTACATCCAAATGATACATAATGTGTATATATATATATATATTTATATTATATTTATAATAACACTTTTGCCATATCAGAATGAAATCCCATGCTACCTCAATCAAACTTTCACATTATCATAGTGACATCCCATGTATATATTTCCAGCTTTTAAATGGTTTCGTTGTGTATGTTTGTGTTACCTATTATGAAAAATAATATCATTTTCAAAATCTGTTTTTACGTTGTTTTTTTGTTTGTGATTTTGGGTCCAAAATGTTCATATAGTAGAAGATCACTGCCCTAAACAAAGTCAAAAATCCTACATCCATACGAAATAAATATAATTAATTTTGATGAATACGTTAAGTCTTGTTCATTTTCATTTTTTCATTTTTCACTTTTATTAAATGTTTGATATTTCCGGTGGAAATGGTGGACTATCGGACATTCAAAATGCAGCATATTTTCACTCTTACACACATATATTCTCCTTTTACATACATTTTCACTCTCACACGTATATATTTACACTCGCACATTCATACATTTTGCTCTCATATTATCATATTTCAATGCACACATTCATATATTGTCACTCACACATTCATGCATTTTATTCTCATATTCATATAATTTAATGCTCATATTTATACATTTTGCTCTCATGCGAAATCTACTAAAACAAAGTATGTCATGGTGGTCAGCTGTTAAACACAAAAGTTTATTTTAAGGGCTGTAAATATAATAAGCATGTTGTCAATTTTAGACACAGGCTTATTATATTTACAGCCCTTAATAACATTCATTTTCTGGACTCAATGTGTGTCTTGGCCGTTTTCTTTGTTCCAAGCAAACGAGTGCTTTTTGTTTTGAAATCACTTCCGCGAGTTTCGCGGGCCTCCCCCCTCGCTCCACTGACCATTAGACCATTTAGTCAGGTAAAAAGCAAAGGGGCAAAAACGCCTCTCAGACGCTCTTCCGTTTACTTTTTTAATAAAGAAAAACAAATGGTCCGTAGATACACGGACTCATATAGCCTATGTATGTATACTGTAAGGAGAATGTATGTGCGTGAGAGGACCAGTATGAATTATGGCGTAGAAATATGCAAACAAAAACCTACAGAGTGAGAGCTGTGGACCCTTCCTCCACACATTCCGATGGCCAATTCGTTTTAAACAAAGAGTTTGCAACACAGGACAGTCTGGTCAATGTTTGTAAACACAATCGCCAGGATGTGTCCTAATCAAACCAAAAGAGAAAATGCAGATATCATTCTCTCTCTCGACTCGCTGGTATCTCGAGCTGAGCGCTCATTGGTGTTCATACTGCTCACAGGCTGGGCTGATGTGTATATCTAGTGTATTCATACTGTACTCCTCGTCACTGTTTATTCATCATTCAACCATTTACACCTTCCTTTTTTCCCGTCAAGAGGTTGAAAAAGATTGAGTCCTATGTTTCCAATTGGTTCCCAAATCTGAACATTGACCAGTGGCATAACATCAGGAGCCGGGTAAATGAGAGACTGAGGAGCCCCCGAAAAACAGATCCCGAAATAGCTCGTCCTGCAGATAGGCCGACAGTATGGTGTCTGTTATGTCAGTTATTTTAAATAAAACGTTGAAAACTGAACTTGAAAATTGTTTCCTCTTTTTATTTTATTTGTCATTTTCGGGACGGGGAGACGTGGGGAGACGTGTGTGATTAAAAATGTATTTGCAGAAATTTCAAGTGATCTAACTAAGTTCTATTCATATTCTTGACGGGAAGAGTCGTGTAAATGGGTGGCCATATATGCATTTGAAAAGCAATATAAATCACACAGTTATTATACAATAGGCTATAAAAGCACCATCGATAACCATTACCTTTATCCAATTCAAACTTTGGACGGGAAAAAAGGAAGGTGTACAGGGTTGGGCTATACTGTAGGCCTACTGTATACATACAAAGGCCATTCAAGCTAGAGTTCTTCTGGAAATGTTCACATCAGGTAGCGGGTAGCGGGACGGGTTCGGTATTGCACGTCGCGGGGCGGGAGCGGGTCTTGAAAATCAGACCTGTGCAGGACTCTGCATCAGGCACCTTCAAGTTAAACAATACTACAGTAAACAATTAACACAGTAGGCCTACATTATGTGGATTAAACCACATTTATTTCGTTAAAAATAAACGAAATATGATTTTGTTTGAATGATTAAATGTCATCAGGCACCATCAAGTTAAACAATCAGGTGCACACTTTAATGTGCCGCCACCTCCGGACTCGGCTTGACTCGGTTTAAAGAATGCACAAATGTGTTTAATCGTTTATGTCAGATATGTACAAAGTAGCCTAAATACATTTGTTCCTGTCAAGATTAGATTCAACTTTATTGTTATTGCACATATTATTGCAGGTACTGAGACAACGAAATGCAGTTTAGCTTCTAACCAGGTGCAACAAGCAGCGAAAAGTAATTCACAATACTACAGTAAACAATTAACACTTAATTATGTGGATTAAACCACATTTATTTCGTTAAAAAGAAACGAAATATGATTTTGTTTGAATGATTAAATGTAGGGTGAATTGCCCATGGGACATTTTTGCATTTCAGACTTCGGGAATATCTTGCGATATGAAGCCGAGACAATAAATCAAAATCCAGTACCATTCCGAAATCCCCAGTAATATTAGACACTAATAATACAGTAAACTATTAACACTGTACATATTATTGTTTGCTCGTGGGATTAGGATGTTCGGGAGTGAGAGCCGCTGCATTTTCCTCCGGTCAGATGTGATATAAAAACAAAGCGATTATTTTTGTTGTTGTAAACTCACGTGGATTACATTTAGTGCATTCATTTCAACTGATTACATGTCTCTTATTTAGCACAGAATATGATCCTATCCGTGACATATGGAACTTAACAAATATCCGCTATATCAGATACCTGTAGACCTATCAGCTGTTTATTTCACATGAGTTCCAGCGTGGCAGCTTTTCACGGCTCCCCCTGGTGGATCCATGATCCATTGCAGCTGGTTTCATTATAATTAAATGTATTTATCAAGGGGGCGTTTCAAGTCCTGCGGGGGGGTTTTCCTTTTCAGCAGGGGCCCACCCCGTGCCGATCACGGACCCGCACGGGTAGGCGTCTGAAACGAAGCGCTACATCTGTACAGAACTATCAGGACTTTATGGATAAGTTGACCAAAAGAGTCAACATGTCGATCAGCCAGAAACCTGATGTATTACACTAGCTGTTTGTCCTTTGACAATGCTTTAAGCCCGCGTCACACTGTCCCGACACCAGATGGACACACGAATATGGAATTGTGAATTTTGCACGAAGATAGCCCCGAACCACACAAAGGCATACAAACAACATACAACTGCAACGAAAGTAACAAAAACAATTATGTTAAAGTACTATGATATACTGTACTGATATTTTCAGACTTTGTTCTTTACTTTATCCGTCTTTATATGTAGAAGATGTTAAGTTTTCTCCGTCATGTTGTTTCCATACCGTAGCAACAACAACTTCCTGTCAACTCGCCTTCAAAATAAAATCATCTAAATAAAACAGGAAATTAACCTAAATTCCATTTAAGACACACAACTGCAACGAAAGTAACACAAACAATGTAATATCCTTTTCAGTTTCACATAACACAAATTGGGTTATTTACATCATATGTTTACTAAGGCTGTCAGTCGATTAAAATATTTAATCACATTAATCGCTTGTCCATAGTTAATCGCGATTAATCGCAAATTAATCGCACATTTTTTATCTGTTCTAAATGTACCTTAGAGGAATATTTTTCAAGTTTTTAATACTCTTATCAACATATGAGTGGACAAATATGCTTTATGCTAATGTTTATTATCATTTGAACAATGACAAATATACTCATGAATATTAAACACATAACCCTAATGTTATTTAACCACATAACATTACAAATATTTGCCTCAATTCAACCTGGAACCTCTCTCCTACAATACAAATGGTGTGTGTGTGTGTGTGTGTGTGTGTGTGTGTGTGTGTGTGTGTGTGTGTGTGTGTATGTGTGTGTGTGTGTGTGTGTGTGTGTGTATATGTGTGTGTATATGTGTGTTGGATCGTTGGAGCTATGTGCAACTCAAGGCATATGCTCGAACGGGAGCTGCCTGGACGCTGCAATCATGAGTGTGCTGACTTCTCGTACAATGTCCTGCTGTCTGCTTCCTGCATCAAGTCAAGTGCTCGGCGTAGTTGTGGCGAAATGTCGCTCCTCTGTTTTCATTTAAACAGCTCCTTATATCCGTTAGCGCAGCTAGCTAGCACCAGATGCTAACAACAACAAGGTCTCTCTCTCGCTCGCTCGGGCCACACGTACACACACCCTCCCGGTCCTCCCGATGGCCAGTTGGTGCCTGCCGGTGAGCGTGGAAGTGTGGTCTGCCACAAGCGGGAGGCAGGAGCGGGGCTGTCAGCATCAGCTTGCAGATGGTATTTTAAACTCGATGCGCTCTGAAACTACGGGGCGGCCGAGGAAAAAAAATACACATGCGTTAATCGCATTCAAATAATTAGTGGCGTTAATTTTTTTTAATAACGCGTTAACTTGACAGCCCTAATGTTTACATGATTTTGTTAAAACAACCCGATGGACACACGATAAAGGAAATGTTCAAATCGGGCCATTCGTGAGGGCATCTTAAGCCATCGTATGACCACCGGCGGAGTTTCTCAGACTCCGGCAGCAACTTCGCGAGCGGTGGCAAAATCTTTGGCATGCAATAAAATTGCTGAAGGATCTTGCGAAGGCTCATTTTCGTGTTGAATTTGTGTGTCAATTTTGCCCTTCGTAATAGATACTTCGTGAGGGCATATTGTCAAATCGTGTCATCTTCGTCTGATCATCGGTGCCATCGGGCATTTTTTGCCCCAATGGAACCGATGATCAGACGAAGATGACACATTTCCTCTATCTTGTGTCCATCTGGTGTCCATTTCGGGACATTGTGAAAGGGGCTTAAAGGATTTAACCTACAAATCAGTGCAGCAGCCTCTTCCTGCACTATTCCATTCACAGTGGATTCACTCTTTGGAGTCTGAGATCCTAGCCAGCAGGAGTATGTTCATTGTTAATCATTTGTTTTTTTAATACGAGTTTTTAAATTAAAGACATACTGTATATACTCAGGATCTGAAATGATTGCAATGTCCTTGGATCAGTACTCTGAAATCACTTCCTCATGTTCTCAAATTCTTGTAGTTCTTCAAGACCATCAAACCTCCACTTCCTTTCACCACCCTTCCTAATAGCCGGGGCCTCCACCAGACTACTGGGCTCCAAACCTCACCAACATCTTCAATGATATTCTGAAAACCGCACAACAGACACAGACATTTCAGAAAATGTGTTGTCCAAGTATTGTGCAACATGCAGGGCAGACATGCATCAGTACTTACACATAAAGATAGTGCGCCAAACACACAGAGAACATTTAAAAAGTCCTGAAGACGCTCCACATCAAGTCTCTAAACACATATCTTATGGTACACTAACTCTTGAATGGTTTCTGTATCCTGGGGGAAAGAGTCATTTGACAGGCTGTGTCCATGTGTAATATGGGGTAATATTGGCGTTACATGGGTGTAATATGTGTCACAGACACATATCTCCTGTCTAATGTCCACTCGTAAGATTGATGAAATAATACTCTAAGGCTAACCCGGTAACTGGAAATCCAAACGGTTAGGTCCCCTTTTACAGAGACCTGGCTCGGGGGTTCCTTATCGAGCTATGGCCCCTGGCCAGAGTGCAGGATGAGACTTGAGGAGACGGATCCAGCAATAACTCTTACTGCTCAAACGTCAAAGTTGATGGACAATCTCTCCAGAACGTAAGATTTGATTGAAGCAAAATGTCTTCATCATTCACCATCACTCCTAATGGAAATTAAAGAAGCACCCCCCCCTAGTTGTTTGCCTCCGCCAACCTATCAAATGCAAGTATCTCCAAAATGTAACTTTGTCTTCAACAGCAGCTGTGCTGGTAATGTGTTCCCCTTGTGCGTGTGAGTCATACTCTCAAAAGATGCAGTCACACATCTCTCCAGGTGTATGGTTGAGACCCAAATGGAGGTTGGTTTGGGGGTGGCAGTGGTCCGAGCAAGGGGGGAGGAACTGTGGGCTGCCTCTTTGCAAAATGGTCTTTTGTGTTATCTTATTTTACCTAAAGAACCAGTGACCTTCACGTTTGACCTTCGACCACCAAACTCTAATCTGTTCATTCTTGATTTTTTCAAATGTCGGTCCCAAATGTAAAGAAAAGCATTGAAGCATTCCTCAAGTATGGCATATTCATGAGAATGTTATGCAACCTTTACCTGCAGAATGCCAACAAAATCCATTAGCTAAATATGTTCAAATGAATTGTGATCAATATATGGAATAGGAAACTGTCTTTTTTTTAAAAGATGCGTAACTCATTTTGAGGAAACTTTTCAGGTCCACCAACACAGTCAGAGACGACTGTCAACAGTTAAAGTTTGAAGTATTTCCAGATGGGATGTTTGTGTATTATTTATATGTGCAAAGCAAAAATAGTGAATGTATTTGATCCCCATAACTGTGGCACTGCCTTGTAGCATAAGCAAAAGTCAGTATGAGTTTACAGTGTGCATGTATGTGAGCTCATCTGTGTTTGGTCAGCTGTCAGTGATCAGAACTGCCAGGCATTCTCTACATCCTCTTTTATTAAAAGTTAATATGTTCATTCCTGCAGTCTGTTTATACATATACTGGGTTTGCATGCTTTATATTTGCATTTCGGTCAGATCAACCTTACACAGCCTTGTTTACCACAGACTGAATGGCAGAGCATCACTCAGCCAAATTGGCGATGTGCTCTGAATTCCCATCATGCAGTCTGTCATTAGTGGAGATAAGCAGCTTATCTCCACTCAGTTACAGAGACCAATTCCTCACCAACAGTAAGAGGGCAGTGATGTCGACATGAATGCATGGGATCTTTGGGGTTTGAACATGAAAATAATCACTGCATGTTGTCCCCAAGCGTCCACCCATCAAGCGAATAAGGGGAAACTGTGTGTGAGTCCCTGAGAACCATCAGGAACAAGGCAGGCCAGGAGGAAATAATGAAGTCCTGCTGGATCAGGGTTCTGTGGCCACAGATATCATTCTATGGGTCCTTATGTGTTACCAGAGTGGATCCAAGCAGACTTGCTTTAACCCTCCTATTGTCTTCGTTCCCCCCCCCTTACTTTGGTCTTCAAATTTGACCGGTCCTGTTTGAACTGCTATTACATTAACACAAAACCCATTAATCATCACCAAATTTCATTTAACACCCCTTCAAACTGTAAATATTGTTTCAGGCTACTGGTACACATGAACTACTGCAGTAAATACACAAAGAATAGACACTGAACATGTATTGCGTGTGCCACATGGGGGGATTGGGCACATAAGGGGACGACGACACATGGACACATTTAGAGTGTGTGTGTGTGTGTGTGTGTGTGTGTGTGTGTGTGTGTGTGTGTGTGTGTGTGTGCGTGCGTGCGTGCGTGTGTGTGTGTGTGACCGGGAACACCATGGGTGTTACAAAGTTGACTAAATCATCCAAAATGCAATGAAAGTGGTGATCAGCTTGTATATGTTCAAAGGTCTACTGTGAAGGATATCATAAAGCCTTAATGCAATCGAATCTAAACAAAAAAGTTATGATTGATGAAAGTAGTAAATCGGTCAGATTTTACCCGAAGACAACAGTTAATAGACCTTCCTTTGTTTTGGTCTTTTAAGTTCGACTGCATTTTGGATCAGACTTAATTACCCTCCGGTCTATTTCAAGCCTTATAGTTATTCTTTTTGGATGGGCCTCTTAAGGCCTCTATCCCGATGAAGTGTTTAGCCACGATAGCCACATGGCTCTGGTGATGGCAATGTCTGTAGGTTAGTTGGTCAACCACTTCAGACTAAAATATATGCGCGAATATTGGAAGAATTGCCATGTTATTATATATGGACATTCACTGTCCTCTTGGTCTCTGAGGCAGGCAGCTCCTCTTGCTGGAGCTAACTATGCCCTGGGATGGAGGAGGTGCAAGAGAGTAAGAGGGCCAAGTACCAGGAAAAATGGTGGAGGACCATGCGTGCTCGTGGAGGTAGGAAGCTGTGGGTTTGAAGGCCATTCCCTCAGCAAGGCCTACAGAACGATGGGGGACCAAGCAGGAGATGAGTAACAGCGTGAAGGAAGCAGAGTGAGCGTGGCTGATCAACTTCGGTTGCAAGACCCACAACACCCAATGACTGTACGACACGATGATGTGCTCAGATGTTTTCATCAGAAGATGCATGTAAGAACTATCCACAAAAGTAGAATTCTAGCAGTTGTAATGATCCTGACCGACTGTGGCTGCGAGGGAGTGCGGTCGTCTTTCAACCAGAAGGTTGTGGGTTCGATCCCAGCCCATGCAGTCAACATGTCGATGTATCCTTGGGCAAGATACTTAACCCTGAGTTGCTCCAGATGGCATGGCCAACGGTGTGTGAATGTTAGGTCCGACCGAGAGTAAGAGACACTGCTCTGTATGAATGGATGAATGACATGTAGCATGTAAAGCGCTTTGAGGGGTCTTAAAGACTGGATACAGCGCTATATAAGTACAGTCCATGTAGCACCATGCATTGGACATTTTAGAGAAATGTTTCAACAACAATTGAATGGATGGCCAGGATCTGCTCACTTTCCATGTAACACTTCTCTTTTCCAGTGACATCATTTGCATGGATTGGCATAAAATACTGTTTATGGCTCCGAGACTATCGTGATTAACTGAGTATTTCTCTAGCTCACCATCTGGCTAACTGTTCTTGTAAATATCTGTCGGAATGGGTTGCCATGAAATGTCGTACAGACATTCACGTTTCCTTTAAATAACTTTGAAAGATGCTCACCTGATTTGTCTAGATTCTATTTCAAAATGTGTTTTTGCTCAGAAAGAGGACAGTGGATTGTGTATCGCTTACAATAAAAGCTCAGGGTGATCAAAAGCAATTGATCTTTTAACAGTCATTATATTAATATAAGCATGCTGATGACTGTTGTTTGCGAAAACTCCATAAGGAAAATTTAAATTAAACTAGGAACCTCTTCATGACAAACTATAGGTGAAGTTTACCACTTGACCATGACGCCGGAAGATACAGTCAACAGGTTTTCAAAAATGTTGACAAAATGATTTAAATGGTAAATTTACAATATTTACATATGATATCAGCTTACAGGGTTCTGAAGTGGCTGATATAAGTAGAGTGCAGGGCCACAGAGAGGAGATGATGCAAATGGATTCATTTGTCAACCAGGTGTATTTTCATCTCATTTATATGACAGGCCCCCTGCCATGGTAAAAATAAACAGAAAATGATGGCCTTGTAAATAGCTCTGCTCTGAACTGTAACTTAAATAGAATAGATCTTCTGTTTAGGGTATGCAACTATATTTATAGTATAGGCTATGCCACTCTCCCTTGTGATATACAGTTATGTCATTTTCTGTGTGTCTATTAGGGTTGCACGATATTGGAAAAAACTGACATTGCGATTTCCCCCCCCCCTGCGATATATATTGCGATATGAAAACATACAGGAATTGAAGAAAATACCGTTTTTTTCCCGCAAACCATCCTTTCTTGAACTGTAATGCTATACAATTGGTATTTTTGTAACTATATTTACCCGGATGAAGGATTTTAGTCACGGACGTCTGGATCTTAAGTTATCAGAGCAACGAGCTGAGCTAGCTCGGTTAGCAGCGCCGAACTGCCTGCCTGGAGAAACACATGAAACGACTTTGTCCAGTGTTTCTACCTTTAATCACCGGGTCCGTTTGCTTTGGAGATTTGATCGTGATCGGTGGTTTGCTGTGCATGCAGAGCCTGCATGTCACTCACTCAAGTACCCCTGACATGAGAGACCCGCAAGTTTTCCTTTTGTAGCAAGCAGCAAAATAATTGTAACATGACGTGTTTGAGTTAATTTGCCTACTTAATATCGCAAGTCCTATCGTCACGTCCTGCGATGTGAAAATCGCGCATGCGCATATCGCGGTTATCGTCACGACACGATATATCGTGCAGCCCTAGTGTCTTTGTTCATTTCTAATACAGAGTCATACAACTAAGCTCTCTTTAAACCTTCTGGATATTATTTTAATACATTTTTATTCAGTGGCAAAAAATATCCACAAAAAAAGGTATTGCATTTTTAGCAGCAACAAAACTGAAAACACAACATTGACATATCCATGTAAAGAGTCGTGTTCCTGTGTGTATATTACAATTATTAATGTCATATTTCAAGATGATTACTTAGATATTACAATATGGTTGATTGAGCTGGAGTTCATTATTGAGCTTACACGTTAACGTCACAGTCATCTGAAGGACGAACCCAAACCTTGTTGTTTTTATTAATTGCATTACCGAATGGGTATCAAACAGTAAGCATTGGTAACACAACTTCCAAAGTTACAGTAAAATTAAAAGGACCCTGACTCGGACAATACACAATCCAACATGTTCAGCTGAAGAGAATCAGTTATATTGTTTGTACACATGGTACTTTACATATATATCTGTTTGTTTAAGGTGTCCAGGTGATGCAGACAGGCTGGACCAGAGAGTGAGAGACAGAACTGGACTCCTCACAGCAGTGAACTTCAGCTCAGGTACAAATACTCTTGTTTCATACTGTACAAAGAATCAAGAAAGATATTGGTTTAAATGAATGAAGTATTGACTTGAATACACTGATATACATTCCAATAAACAATACTAAATACTTGATCACCTACACATCAGTTAAGTTGAGGGGTTTTTCCATGCAAAAAGTTACATTTAGATATTTAGCACTTTGACTTTGTCAGCTTTCTAATTTAATGTATTGAAGGCAAAGATATTTAACACATAGTGAGAACTGCTACTATTTATCTATCTCAATATTGTCTGTAAAACGTGGTAAAAGTTATTCTTTCAGTGAGACAACAGAGCAAGCTTCTACAGTTGCACTACGTTTTGATAACAGTTAAATATTATTTTGATAATAACATATATTTCAATGTTGATGAACTTCATACTGTTCATTCATAATCTGATTGTCTTTGTAGCTCACTGTTGACATTACAATTACAAAATAATTATATCTACAGCCCCTAAACACACAAACACACTTGTTCTGTCATTTTTGTTAGGAAATGACATGCCTGAAAGACACGACATTTTCTCCTTCTCTGAGGGTCAAGAAGAACATCTAAGAGTCCAGGCCTCCCTCCCTCCCAACGTTGGCCGGTCTATGGCCGTAAATCTGGTCCAACAAGTCGAACCACTTCCATTGTTTGCGACCCGCACCACTGGTGTTGTTGTTGTCCTTTATTATGCGATATTCACTCTTCATCCTTTTAAGTTTTTCCCTACACTGCAGGAAAGTCCTCGAAAATCCGCGTTCGGACATCTGTGCAGAGACATCCTGGAACACTTTTACATTTCGCGTTGTTCCGTCGAGCTCCCGCTGGATTTTATCATCCCCAATGAGATGTAGGAACGTCGTCACCTCCTCGGTCGACCACGGTGTGCTTTTCTTAACAAACGTAGCCATGTTTGTAGCTCCTCCGTTTACAAAATGCTGTTTATAAAAATGCTGCAAGCTTGCTTCTAAATATATATGCGACGCTAGGGATGAACTCGCGCGCGATCTTGTGACGATTCTCTCTGACCAATCAGCAGTCGAGAGTGTTGACGTCACAGCCCTGGCCTGGTCTGATAAATAGAACCACGATTTTATGGGGCCGGAAAAAAAGCGAAAAAGTACCCGCTAGCCGGTACTAGGCTATATGGAAATGCCACCAAAAACTGGCCTGGCCGCTTGAGGACGGTTAAGGACGCTTAAACGGGGCTACCCGCTGCAGTGGAAATGCGCCATAAGAGGAACATTAAAAGCTGATGTTATGAGATTTTAAGACCAGTACACTAAGAAACTACTTTTATTGTAAAAACAGTCAGCTGATCGAATGCAGCTATTTCCACATCTACACTCCATCAGCTGATTATTTCTATTCGCCTCACTTTATGAGCTTCACATCACCTGTGCCTTGTGCCGCAGAGTTTGCAACGTCACAAATAAATGGGGCCAATCTTCAGTCAGATGTGAATGTGTAATCTAACATTTTCAGTAAGAATAATGGACAAAAGGAGTGCAAATACAAATACAATTTATTGAAATGTGAACCAAAAGTTAATCAAATGTTTTAAATAAAAAGCACATACGGACAGAAGGTGTACACCTTAAATGTATAAGTAAACACATTTAGTCAAATAAAGTGACAGACTAGGCCTGTGCAGTTGGTATCAGCTTTGCCCAGCATGGGTTCCTCCATTAGGCCTGGTCCTCCTCGCTGAGGAAAGACCCTCAGTCCTCTCCAAACCAACAGACTGGACGTCCATCACACGGAGGTTTCTCCCTGAAGTCACAGTTGCCCATTTTCTGAGCATAGACATTACAAACCAACAAAAAGTAACATGTGCATATTTGCACATAAGACTGCAACCTTAACACATGTATCTGCATAATGGTAGATGTAGTGTAAACGTGTGCCCGGGCTACAGATGTGATCCTAGTTTGCAGTGCACCCCCTTAATGGTAACACATTTACTACTACCTCTACAGAGACGTAGTCCTAAAATTGGCCAAAGCAAAGGTCTGCTGAGCTGAGAACGAGAGAGAATAATGATAGCAAAAGAGAAGTTATAAACATAAGCTCTCATTCCAGTCTCAACAAAATATCTAGCATAACCGCGTGCGCTGGCAATGACTCAGCCATTAAATGAAAAAAGCAGGAGAAAAGTTTGGAGAGAGTCCAAGAATTTGGAAAGCAGCCTGCTAGTCTTTAATATCAGAGAGGACATTTCACTAATTTCTTCAAAAACAGAACTGTGTGTGTGTGTGTGTGTGTGTGTGTGTGTGTGTGTGTGTGTGTGTGTGTGTGTGTGTGTGTGTGTGTGTGTGTGTGTGTGTGTGTGTGTGTGTGTGTGTGTGTGTGTGTGTGTGTGTGTGTGTGTGTGCGTGGCTGAATCTGTTCAGTCTTGGCCTTCAATACTTTGGCCGCAATCACAATCCACCAGCCGACCTCTACTCTGCAGTCGTCCAAGTCTTCTTCCCAGGAGAGCTGACAGACTCTGGTCTAACATAGTGAACCCGCTAAACCTCACCAAGCCGCCTCACGTCTAAGCAATATCACAACTGAGGGAATGTCGACTCCAGGGAGGGGAAGGAAGAATATCTCTGCAGAGTACGTCAGTGATGTGTTCTGGCTCCGTGACTGCTTGACCGAGGGGACATTCTTACATGGCTCTTAAAGTTTGTATCCATAAGAGCTCGTCTTCAATAATCTGCAGGTTACCTGTCATGCACAATGCTATCAGCCCATTGGATGGCATTGTGCACAGGTAACCTGATGCAGCTGCAAAAGTGCAGAGGTAGAAGAAGTACTTAGATCTTGTACTTAAATAAAAGTAGCAATACATTCATGTCAAAATACTACATCACAAGTAATAGGGTGTTTCACAGTTTAGTTTTGAGAGATGCATTTTGTTAAAAGTTTATCACATGTTTTTTAATGCAACATTTCTAAAACAATTTAGCATTGTCCTCATGACTGGCTGTTGTGTCATAAGGTGGATTGCAGCTTCATGTGGATGTATGCATCGCCTCACCCTGTGAAGGAAACTCATTTTGGTCAATTGTCCATAGTTGGGTGGAGTTGGAATGTGAACTGAAATGTTCAGCTCCAGACTCAGATAACTTTCAAATCTACAGTCTGTTACAACGCCTGCCTCTCTGCCAACCCGTCACAAGTGCTGTCACTCAGGCATGTGCTGAGGACGTTAGAGGGGCCGGGCCCACATTCAGAAAAGGTTTAAAGGGATATAACATGTATTTATTTGGAATGTATATAAATGTTATGTTCATAAATGTTGTATGTGACGGGACTACGGATGGAAATGAGCTCAAAACTAAAATCCGGCTCATTTACATTTCAAAGCATTATTTTGTTTAAACTGTTCATTAATGTGCATTGTCCCGGTTCAAATAATCGATTAAATGAAAAAAATTAATAAATCCATGACTGGGGTTTGTTCACACACTAATACGTGACAGTTAATTAATGATACATGCAAAGAAAGTAAGTACATTTCTGTAAATTCTTATCACATGTTAACTAGCCCACTGACTGACAGAAGCTATCATGATCTTAATACAGGGTATATTCATGAATCCTGAAGTCAAATGTAATACCTTTTAAGACCTTTGTTAAGACCCTTTCCATACATTTTAAGACCTCATCGCAACTTCGAGTTCTAACCGGTTACCTTGGCGACACACTTTACCTCACATTTACTATATTGATTGTAAGATAGCACAACTAGAGTGCAGACAGACTACTGAAGCCTCCTCTCCACATGAACTTCAACCTCTCTGTGAAGGTCAGGTTTAATGCAGCATGCTGCTTTGTTGCTTCTATACTCCGCGCTCTTTCATTCCAGTAGAACTCCTCAGAAACCAGTAGAAACCAGTAGAAACCAGTATTTGACCAAAAACAAAACAATTGACAAAACTTTGAACTATATTGAACTTTGGTGAGCTTCAGCGGGGTAATGCCATATAGGAGCTCCCTCACAAATACCCAGGGGTTCATTTGGGCTGGGGCTGTCCGGGGCTAAGCCCGGCACATAGGACGATGCTCTGACGTCATCACCCTCACACATTTGTCATATGTTTACAAAAAACGATATATATGTTAAGATTTTTCTCGTTCTTAATATAGACTATATTTAGGGTCGATATGTGTTGACCTTACTTTAAAATAACAGATCTCTGTGACCGGATGTAGTTAGCACTGCATTGCTACACAGAAGTTTCCATAACACTGAACATCATAGTCTATTGCCTTAATATCTAGTCAACTCTAAAATACCACATCTATGCAATGGCATGATAATATTATTGTGACAAGTGGGGTATTCACCTGGTGTTTCCAGAAATTAGACGTAGATGCAGCCAAAATCGACGAAGGCCACTGTCGTTTTTCCATACATCTGCAGGCAGTCTGTAAGGGCAATCGGACAACCCACACAGCTCTAGTTTACGCTGGTAACGACCTAGAGCACACCCCTCAAGTCCAGAGATGTAATCTGAAGACATGCAGCGATTTCTTCGGTCGTTAATTCAGAAAAAAAACCTAGTGCGCTCTGCCTGGCTACGTTAGCTAGCTGTTTATATTAGCACCTCCAGGATAACTGCAACTCCAGGAAAATGGCGTATTTATATATATATATATATGGCGCGTGTTGCATTGTGGGTAGCTCGTGACGTCACTGTGTGTGAAAGAATGGGTATTTTACAAATCACTCTCCTTTCAAACTGTATTCTTGTTTATTAATAACAACTTTTTTGTACTGTCATATAGTATTTTATACCCGTTTACTTTATTCTCTTATTTGTTTTATAACTATAATGATCATCTAAAGATGTGCCTTTACCTCACTGGTTGTAGAAAAAGGTTCTTATATTCGTTAGCATAGCTAGCTAACCAGATGCTAATAACAACAAAGTTATTGACTGTATGATCAGTATGACAGATCGCCACTGGGCTTACAACTAAGACACAGCCACGCAAAAACTGCAGCATGTGTACGGCTCCTTATGGGTACTGCAATTTTTGGAAGTGCCGGTGTCAGTACCAGATGTGTTCGGGCTACCAGATATGTTCGGGTGTATTTCCGTCAACCGTCATCCGTCATATCCGTCTACTCACCTCCCTCTGCTCCCAGCGCTCTACTGCCACACACCGGCCGTCTGCGGAACTGCAGCCGGAGGAACTCGGGACAGCTTGTTATGTGTGGGGTGCTATGGTGGGGTCCCATGTACTTGTGCACATAAATAATGTTTCTAATTATTTACAATTACAAAATATATATATTCTGCATTACTTTAGCCAACACTTTTATAAGGCCACTAGATTAGATAATTACGAAATGTGTAGATAGAATACATATCTTTCAGGTTGTTATTTTGTCATTATGTTTCATGTTTTATTTACCTTTTAGTATTTTTATATAGTATCTGAACTTCGGAGAGGAGTTGGGAGACACACGACACATCAAATCACATCTACAGATCAAGACGAAGTGAATGGAAGTACTCCCATACTCATAGCGTGAAAATGTTTGTGAAAACGTGTGCAAAGTCTCCGAAAATCCTAAAAATATATTTGAATTCCCCATAAAAAAACACATCATTCAGTAAAAACATGATCATCTACTCTCTGACACGATTCCAGGGATGCCTGGCTTGAGTTTCTACCACCAGGGAAAGTGGACAAAAGTGCCCGAGATCAGCCTCTTAATTTACCCAGGGCCTAGTGCTTGGTTTTGGGCATGAAAATGCAGGAAACTCCCCATAGTATTTTATTAAATATCTGAACTTTGGAGAGGAGTTGGGGGACACACGACACATCAAATCACATCTACAGATCAAGATGAAGCGAATGGAAGTACTCCTAACATGTGAAAATGTTTGTGAAAAACGTGTGCAAAGTCTCTGAAAACAGAGCAGTGGCTGTGATGCTAGCTTTGCGGCTAGCGGTTAGTTGTTGTTGTTTGAAGTTGTTGCTATGGAAACAACATGACGGAGAAAAAATCAATATCTTCTACATATAATAACAGACAAAGTAAAGAATGAAGTGTCGGCTATGTTTAAATGTTCGGAATTTGACCATAATGGCCCTCTTGAGTTGCCGTAAAATATGACGGATATGACGGATGACGGATGCGACGGAAATACACCCGAACACATCTTGTACCTACACCGGAGCGGAGCGGCGTTGGCACAGTAGCTTTTGGCAAAGCTCAAAAAGGAAAACTCGAGAGGGATGAGTTATTGTTAATACAACGTGACTTCACTATTATTTAACAACTCTTTTTATTGGGTTCTTTTATTTGGGGTTAAGTACATTGTCAGAATAAGTGAGAAATGGATTTAACTTATGTTAGACAGCTATCCTACTGAATACATATGTGGAAGCTATTCAGTATTTTTCACATTTATTTAATGTATTTATTTGTTATTTTTTGTTTTGTAGAATTAATTGATTTACAGCCATATTATTTAAGTATTTAAGTTGTGTTCCAGCTAAAATGCTTTTATTTTGAAGGTGATGGGCCAATTTGGGCACACAGCTGGGTTTATTTAAGTCAATCAGGGCACAGCAGCAGTCAGTGGGCACCGGGAAGGTCTATGGTTTTTTACCAGTGTCAGGGCTGAGTTCAGCAAACATTTAAACACCTTTTGCTGTATTGTTCCTCCAAGGTGAAGATAATAAATACAACAAAAACGTCAATGCCTTGTCTGGACAATGGTTAATTACCAACTCCTGATCTGCGTAAGATCCACGATACCTGGTGCCTCAGTGGCCTTTTGAAACTGTATTGTTGTTGACAAATAGCCACGACATAAAGTAAAAAACCTCCCTTATTGAAGCGGACACTTTTATTGTTTTATTTTTTATTTTTTGCACTGCATGGACGTTTGGACTGGAATCACCACCACGCTCAAACAGAGATGATCACGCTGATCAAAGGACAAAGGAGCATGGACGCCGGCGCATCAGCGTTTGATCTGGAGATCTGAGACAATGCTCATGACTTTGTGAAACTTTGAATTGCCTGTTAAAGACACGATCGGAGAACAGAGGACCACCCACGGCTTAAACCTACTCCACAACAACATAACATTGGTATGTGAAGGATAATCTGTCAGCTTTATTGGAAAAAAGCAAACTTATTTGTAGTGACTGAATTACTGTTTCGCTACATGTTGATGAATATTGGGAGTTGTTGGACTTGAAAAGACATGTATTCATAAATCTCCGACGTGAAGTGTCAATATAATTGCCTGTGTGAACTCAATCAGACCATATGGAGCAGCTGGTTGAGACAAACGAGACAATGCCTGTGGTTGATTCAGATGTTTCAAGTGTGGAGAATGTTGCTCCGCCCGAGCCCTCTGTAAAACGGGGCCTCAAGTTTACCCCAAAAGGCTTGGCGTTTTACATAGAAACGTGCCAAGAAAAGAGATCGGCAAAAATCAAGCAGGCCAAGAAATACATTGAACCATTGAACATTGAGTCTGGATGAAATCTACTGACAATGTGAAGTCTGTGCTAGCTCATTTGTGCAACTTCATCAAGTGTTATGAGGACGCTAAGGACATGCATGAGGCTTTCATAGATATGGATTTGCCCGAGGAGGAGGAGGAGGAGGAGGAGGTCAAAAGGCTAAATACATATTTCAATGCAACAATGAGGACATTTTGTAATTTCACTGAGTCTGTAAAGGATTGGTTGTCTGCTGCTGGGCACCCTCATGTGGAATCAAATGAAAATGTTGACAATGAAGTGGAAAATAATGACAATGATGTTAGCAATGCTGATGTTGAGACTCAAACTAAACAAAGTGCTGTTCTTGATGATATCAGTCCGGAGGACAGTGCCTCTAACATTTCAGGTCCAAAGGAAAGGCAACACAAAACACACCAATATATCTAAAACATCATCCAGGCTAAAAGCAGAGGCTGATAAAGCAGCAATTGTGGAGCGCATGAAGGCTTTAAAAAGGAAACATCAGTTGGAAGCAAAGGAGGAGGAACTAAGAAAAGAAAAGGAGGAACTAAGAAAAGAAAAGGAACAGTTTGCTCTGGAGACCGAGCTAGCTGCAACTAATGCCAAAATCAATGTTCTGGAAACTAGCTCAAAATGCAGCTCCAAAAGGGATGGAATGAACTCTTATCTGGAAAGGAACAAGGCTCAGAGACAAGGCAACTGAGTCCTCAGGCTAATCAATTGGTCCCACAGAGAAATGACAAAAATAACATGCAAAATGAATTTCACCCTAATGCCCAGGCTGTCACTGTAAGACCAATGGAAACCTCACAGACCATCAGGTTTAAAGACACATCACAAACTGTCAGGCCTAAACAGGTGGCAGTGTTACAGACGGACCTCAGGCCACTATACACTCGAGCACCAACACAGGTGGTTCAGGATGCTCAGCAGACAGGACGAGCATCCTCCATGCAATAATGACACCCAAACTGACATCACTACAATGTTAGTACAGCAACATGTAGCATCCTCCCTACCAGTGAGAAATATACCCACATTCGATGGTGATCCTCTTCAGTATCATTCTGTCATCAGATCCTGTGAACATTGTGTTGAGGTTAAAACTGATAATGCAAGTGATTGTTTACATTTCTTGGAGCAGTTCACCAGGGGCAACCAAGAGACCTGGTGAACAGTTGTCAGCACCTGCCCTCTGTTCAAGGATACCAACGAGCCAAATCCCTGCTTGCTGAACATTTTGGAAATGAATACAAAATGGCTTCAAAATTGATGGCTGGCCTCTGGTTAAAGCAGAAGATGCTCACATGTAACACAGCGACTCATGCACATGAATGAGTTGGACATGCCATCAAAGCTCAGAAACATCACGATGAAGCTTCCTTACAAGGTGAGGGAGAAGTGGAGGAGCCATGCATGTGCTTTGCAGGAGAGACGTGGTTGCAGAGCACTATTCATTGACCTTGTGAACTTTGTTGAAAACAAGTTAGAATAGCCTCTGACCCACTGGTTGGAAATATTCAGGACTCAAAAGGTACCAGCTGCAACAAACACCCCACGGCCAGTGAACCAAGGCATAGGAAACAGGGCACCTTGCCACCGGTGTCACTGCAATGAAAGAAAGAAACAAAGGCTACATGGATAATAAGATCAAGTCCTTTTCTGCCCAAAGTCACAACAAATGCTGTTTATTCTGCCAACAAACAGCCACTCACTTGAAAGATGCTCACAGTTTAAGTTAAAGACACACAAGGACAAGATACATTTCATAAAGGAGCATGGCATTTGTTTTGGTTGCTTGAAACGGAGACACATGAGCAAAGACTGCAGGAGTCGATTGGATTGCAGTGTGTGTCAGCAAAAGCATCCTTCAGTCCTTCACATCGAGCAGAAGGGTATAAGTACACCTTTGAATGAAGCACAAGAACCTGTGAGCCCTGAGTGTAACATCCGGTCAGTCTCAAACATGTGGCCATATAGGGCCCGGAGATGAGTGCAATGCTGTGTTTTCCATTGTTGCAGTTCAAGTGCGCGGACTGAAAACCCCTCTCTTTCGACTCCACCTTGAGCGATAGAACTACTAACAAAGAACTGCTAACAGAGCACTTATATACTAACAAAGGGCTGGCTTATCTATAGCCAGTTGAGTAGCACTTGAAATACTTGGCTCTATGAAACCTGATGTACTTTATGATTCTGTTTTCTTCAAGGTTGTGTCTTCCTGGTCGAATGCACTTATTGTAAGTCGCTTTGGATAAAAGCGTCAGCTAAATGCAATGTAATGTAAGTGAAAAGCCAAATGAGTGACAGAGTTATACAGACCTATGCATTTTTGGATCCAGGGAGTTCCGGTACCTTCTGCACTCATAGCCTTGCAAAGAGATTGGGGCTAAGTGGCAAGCCAGCCAGTATTCTATTGCAAACAATGGGGCAAAAGAAAATGGTGAGTACCAATGTATTGTCTCACTTGGAAGTGTCTGGCATGGATACAGATGATTTTATTGAATTGCCCAATGTCTTGACCCAAAGAGTTATGCCAGTGTCACGTGTGAACATTCCACGACAGGATGATGTGGACAAATGGCCGTACTTGAGTGACATAAAGCTGCACGACTTGAATGCAGATGTGGATTTGCTCATCGGAACTGATGCAGCAAATGTGATGGAACCATGGGAGCTGATCAACAGCCAAGATGAAGGCCCATACGCAGTCAGAACAAGAGTCGGCTGGGTCATTAACGGACCACTTAGGAGTGGAAGTAACGGCAGAGTTAAGACTGGCTGCTCTGTTGTCACAACAAACCGCATATCTGTGGAACATCTGGAAGAGATGCTCATTAAGCAATACAACCATGATTGTAATGAAAAAACATCAGAGGGGCAATTGGAAATGTCAAGAGAGGACATTACATTCACGAATATAATGAGAAGTACTACAGAACTGAACAATGGACATTATTACATTGACTTACCTTTCAGAGAAGAGGAACCGGTCTTGCCAAATAACCGCTGTGTTGCAGAGCAGCGACTTCAAGGCCCGAAGAGGACATTTGAAAAGAACATCAAGTTTAAAGAGGAGTGCACCTCATTCATCAATGATACGCTGGTTCGAGGTTATGCAGAGGTTGTACCCATTGAACAGCTGGAACAAGATGAGGGAAGAGTGTCGTCCATTCACCACCATGGAGTGCATCACCCCACCAGAGGAAAGCTGAGGGTTGTGTATGACTGTGGAGCCTCATACAAAGGAACATCTCTGAACCGTCAGCTCTCGCAGGACCCCGACCTCACCAACACTCTTATGGGGGTCCTCATTCGCTTCAGAAAGGAGCCTGTCACAGTCATGGCTGACATCCAGGCCATGTTTCATCAGCTGCGGGTGCCTGATAAACGTGTGTAAATGTGAACTTCCTTCGCTTTCTTTTGTGGCCTCAGGGCAACACTGACCAGGAACCAGCAGAATATGGAATGAGGACACTTGTTTGGAGCTGTTTCGTCCCCCAGCTGCGCCAATTACGCCTTGAGGCGAACGGCAGGACAATGCAGCTCACTTCCCTCCTGAAGTGATCAAAACAGTCAATCACAACTTTTATGTAGACGACTGCCTGAAGTCTACAGCCTCGGAGGGAGATGCAATTAAGCTTGTAAAGGATTTGACTCTACTCTGTTGTCAGGGAGGATTCAACTTCCAAAAGTGGGTGACAACCAGCCGTTGTGTCTTGACGTGAATCCCAGGTGACATCAGAGCAACAGAGACCAGAGAGCTGGATTTGGACACAGATCACCTGCCTATGGAAAGAGCACTTGGACTGCAATGGTGCGTGGAGTCCGACCAGTTCAGCTTTAGGACTTCATTACAGCCACGCCCACAGACCAGGAGAGGTATCTTGTCGGTGGTCAGCTCTCTGTATGACCCTATAGGATTTGTGGCTCCTTTTACAATGCCAGCCAAGTTACTGTTGCAGGAGCTTTGTCGGCAACACCTGAAGTGGGATGAACACATGTCCCCCTCCTTCTCCAAACAGTGGTCTGATTGGCTGAGCGACCTCCAAAGGATGAGTGTATTCAAGGTGGAACGCTGTGTCAAAACCCTGAACTTTAAAACATCTGTGAAAGCACAAATTCATAATTGTTCTGATGCCAGTGAAGCTGGTTATGGTGCAGTGTCGTACCTGAGACTGGAAGGTGGCAATAAGGTGCATGTTTCATTTCTTGCTGGAAAGGCCAGAGTTGCACCTCTGAAGCACATCACTATTCCTCGTTTGGAGCTCACAGTCCTCGCTGTCAGAATGGATAGAATGCTTCAAAGGGAACTACAATGGCAACTGGAGAAGTCAGTGTTTTGGACCGATCGCACGACTGTCATCAAATACATCTCCAACGAAACCAGACGTTTTCATACGTTTGTTGCCAACCGAGTCACTGTGACCAGAGAAGCTAAAGATGTTCACCAGTGGAAGTATGTGGGCTCCAAGGCCAATCCTGCTGACGAAGCCTCACGTGGGTTAAGAGCCGAAGAATTTCTCACACATGGAAAATGGATTAAAGGCCCAGAATTCCTGTATTTGCCTGAGAGTGAGTGGCCTACACTGGAAATGGATTCAGTGATTCCCACTGATGACCCGGAGGTCAAAAAAGAAGCAGCTGTGAATGCCATTGTTAAGGATTCAGAAAATCCAACAGACCATCTCATCAACTACTTCTCATCTTGGAAGAAGCTTAAAACGTCTGTTGCCTGGTTCCTTGAACTTAAAAGACTTCTGTTGCTTCTGGCTCATGGATAGAGAGAATAGCTCCCTTATATGTTTTACATAAGGGTAATTGTGTTTCTCACAATTACGGGCCGGAATGTGGAAGCTATTCAGTATTTTTCACATTTATTTAATGTATTTATTTGTTATTTTTTGTTTTGTAGAATTAATTGATTTACAGCCATATTATTTAAGTTAAGTTGTGTTCCAGCTAAAATGCTTTTATTTTGAAGGTGATGGGTCAATTTGGGCACACAGCTGGGTTTATTTATGTCAATCAGGGCACAGCAGCAGTCAGTGGGCACCGGGAAGGTCTATGGTTTTTTTACCAGTGTCAGGGCTGAGTTCAGCAAACATTTAAACACCTTTTGCTGTATTGTTCCCGCAAGGGGAAACTAATAAATACCACAAAAACGTTGATGCCTTGTCTGGACAATGGATTAATTACCAACTCCTGATCTGCGTACGATCCACTATACCTGGTGCCTCAGTGGCCTTTTGAAACTTTATTGTTGTTGACAAATAGCCACTACAACATATTTACTGTGAATGTGTGCAAAAATGTATGGCATATAGCTGTCTAACATAAGTTAAATGCATTTCTCACTTGTTCTGACAAATATACTTAACCCCAAATAAAAGAACCCAATAAAAAGAGTTGTTAAATAATAGTGAAGTCACGTTGTAATAACAATAACTCATCTCTCTCGAGTTTTCCTTTTGAGCTTTTGCCAAAAGTCACTGTGTCAATGTTGTCCTACTTGGGTTACCGTCCGGAGTTGTCCAATATGGCGGACCATCTCGCACATGCGCACTGCAGATCGGGTAGTGAAAGTGCTCTCCGTCAGAACTGCACCCCTGTCAGACGAGACATATACCACGTGATGACACGTTAGACTTGTGTTGTGTTCAAGGACCCTGACCTTGGCCAGGAAAAACAGGCACTCACTTGTTTAATTATTTTGCGGTCTAGATTTCTTTAATTTTTTTGTTTTTTGCGTGTGTTTAGAAATTACCTCGAGGGCCACACCAAATGGTCTCGCGGGCCATATACGGCCCGGGGGCCGGAGGTTCCCCACCCCTGGTTTAGGATAAGGTGTATTAGACACAGGTTTATTTATTCTTATTCTTTATGTATGATAACATTATTGATTTGTACACAAAAATTAAATTCCAAAAATGGCACTGTAATAGGAGAGCAACAGGGCAGGTGCTCGAGCCCCCTTTGAGGTCTGTCTGTGCACGTGCCTGCTGTCACTCTTTCTTGTTGAGTCTGTGGAGTTCTTTAATTTTGATTCGCTGAGGCCCCATCATCTATTCAGACTGCTCAAAGTGGTATGACGCTAAATATATATGAGTCCAAAACCATTTCTCTTTTTTATCACCTGCAATGTTTTTTTTTATTTTTATTGCGGCTGAGTTATCTTGGGAATGCATTTCATCTGGAAACAGAAATGTGTGAGTGCCTCTGATCCACCTCATGGCTCCATGGGGACTGGACGGGTCATACTTTTCTTTTGTGTTTGAATAGATATAATTTATTCAAACTGTTGAATAAAAAATACGTTATGAGACAATTTCTTCTTAGCGAATATGGAGTTTTATACAAAAATGTAAATATCAGTTTCAGTAAGTAAGAATAAATATATATATATATGTTTTTTCATATAATATTTCATGAGTGGACCATTTCTAGCTTCAAATCCATGTCAGACCACAGGAGTATTTTCTTTCTTCTTTGGTAAATAGTAGCCTGCCAGCTTTACTGTTTCCATATTGAGGTTTGCCGAGGGGTAATGCAATTGGTTATGCAGAGTTTGGAAGGGAAGTCTGGATCGTTCTAAGTACACGAAAATAGATACACGTAGATTTGACTGATACATTTTAATGTGAAATGTAAAAATACACACAGGCTCGCATTGCCTCTGGTACACTTTGGTATCTTGTTTAAGCATTTTAAACAGATGTATCTGCATCTTCAACTACCCTTATCTTCCAACTGGCTACCATCATCCCAACAACCAGCGATGCAAATGCATGTATGTGTGGTTCAGTTCAAGTATGATGTATTTTGGAAGAGCATCATAAAACACAATTCATTTAAACTTTCTATCATAACATCCAGAGTCAATCTATTGCACTGGACAACCTGACCAGGTTCTGAAGGACAGAGCATAGACTAGAGATAAATGAATAGAGTATATACAAAAATGAAGCACCAAAACACTGGATAATCTATGTACTGTAGGCAGTGGTTAGGTAAATTGGTATATTTACTCCAGTACTTTACTTAAATACAGTTTTGAGGTATTTCTACTTACTTGGGTATTTCCATTTTATGCTAGTTTGTACTTATACTCCTCTACAATTCAGAGGTACGTATTGTACTCCACTACATGTATTTAATACCTTTAGTTACTTTACAGATGTGGATGAATGATGTGAAATCTAATCAAGTGTTAAATATGACTTTAGTTCCACCTGGAGTAAATCCACAAGCTACCCTGCAGTCTACAAAGTACTTCAGACTAGCTGCACCTCCACCAGCTACCCTGCAGTCTACAAAGTACTTCAGACTAGCTGCACCTCCACCAGCTACCCTGCAGTCTACAAAGTACTTCAGACTAGCTGCACCTCCACCAGCTACCCTGCAGTCTACAAAGTACTTCAGACTAGCTGCACCTTCACCAGCTTTGAGAACACTTTGATGATCAATCATTATAAAACATATCATATACAGTGGGGCAAAAAAGTATTTAGTCAGCCACCAATTGTGCAAGTTCTCCCACTTAAAAAGATGAGGCCTGTAATTTTCATCCTAGGTACACTTCAACTACGAGAGACAGAATGGGGGGAAAGAATCCAGGAAATCACATTGTAGGATTTGTAATGAATTAATTGGTAAATTCCTCGGTAAAATAAGTATTTGGTCACCTACAAACAAACAAGATGTCTGTCTCTCACAGACCTGTAACTTCTTCTTTAAGAGCCTCCTCTGTCCTCCACTCGTTAACTGTATTAATGGCACCTGTTTGAACTCGTTATCAGTATAAAAGACACCTGTTCACAACCTCAAACAGTCACACTCCAAACTCCACTATGGCCAAGACCAAAGAGCTGTCAAAGGACACCAGAAACACAATTGTAGACCTGCACCAGGCTGGGAAGACTGAATCTGCAATAGGTAAGCAGCTCGGTGTGAAGAAATCAACTGTGGGAGCAATTATTTGAAAATGGAAGACATACAAGACCACTGATAATCTCCCTCGATCTGGGGCTCCACGCAAGATCTCACCCTGTGGGGTCAAAATGATCACAAGGACGGTGAGCAAAAATCCCAGAACCACACGGGGGGACCTAGTCTCTTTCTTACAGTGCAGACGCTTTTCTGCTTGCTCCTGCCTCTGCTTACTTTTTATGCTGATTTTCCTATTCTTATTCTCTGAAAACTTCGAGCAGCGGCTCCTGGACATTAACTTATCACTGGGACAGTTCATCTTCGTAAATTGATGGAGGGTTTCACCATATTTTAACATTTTTACGATGAACTCAGTCTTGCAGTAGCGTGGCCTAGCAACAGCTAAAGCCTGGTAGGCTACTGCATGCTATTTAGCTTAAGCTAGTTGGTAGCAAAATGCCTCCGTTCTCTACAGATGACTTCCACAAACTTATACAGAAGATGGCTGTGTTGGAAATGAAAATGTAACAGTTGGAAGTTAACGTGGAAGTGAATGGACTATGTCGTGGGAATGACACCACTTTACCAGTGTTGCAAAATAATGGAAAAGGGTATGCTAACTCACAGCTAGTTAGCAGCTACAAGGATTCCAAGGAACAGGAGAGCTGTGTACTGGGTAATACATCTACATGTGGTAGTCCTCCCTGGAACTCTGGGTGCAAAGCCTAAGAGTAAATCATTTCCATGGTATTTGGGAGGACGGATAACAGGCAGAGCCCAGTGCTCAGAAATCTGTGATGCCACCGGCTGGCCTGCATTGTTATCACCCAGGAAGAGCGCCTCTTCAACCGCTAAACAGCCGAGGACAGCTGCTAAAGGGAGAACTACAAAAATCCTCCTAAACCACCAAGTGTGCCAATCCAGAACAGATACGCTCTGCTGACCGAGAGCCGGAGATCTCTTTCTGATGACCTGGATAACCTGTCCTCTTCACACAGCAGGGTAAGGACCAATAGCTACTCCAAAAGTAAAAGGCTAGAGGGAAAGCTAACGACTGGGCCTGAAACTCTGATTGTGGGTGACTCTGCTGTGAGATGTAAGAGATGTAAAAGGTCTGTGTAGTAAGAACAACACCAAAGTACTCTGTTTTCCCAAGGATGTGGTCTCTGACTTGGCTGAGAAGATCCTGCATATTGGGGCTGAACATCTGACTGTGAAGAATGTGGTACTGCACATTGGAACAGATGATGTTGTGAAACAACAGTCAGAAGTGCTGAAAGAAGACTTTAAATGTCTGCTGGAAACTGTCAGCTCTCTAAATGCAGAGGTGTTCATCAGTGGCCCTCTACCGCCAGTCAGAAGAGGAGTGGAGAGATTCAGCAGACTGTTTGCACTGAACACGTGGCTTTCAACTGTCTGTACTGACCATTCTGTCCATTTTATTGACAATTTTACCTTTTTCTGGGATCGGAGACATCTTTTCAAGGCAAATGGAGTTTGCCTGAACAAGTCAGTAGTGAAATTGTTTATCTCTAATATATTCAACTGCCTGCGTCATCAATATGTTCCCTCTGCCAAGGACAAGCGGCAAGAGGAATCAAAACAGGAGAAAGACACAACACATCGCGCAGAAAACCCTGTGGAAGTATCACTGCACCCGCCTGAGGAATGTTCTGATAATGGGAGACATATGAGACACATGGAGGAGTCTCCACTGCCCGTCACCCTCCCTGTCAACGCCTTTGAGGATACTCTTCATTCATCCCCCAGCTCTCTCTACTCTGCGCTCACCCTTTCACCCTCGCCCTCCCCCCTGGAGTTCGATGACCGCATGAAGGCGACACGCAGGTTTGGCAGCATGTCCTTTACCCCCGCCCCTCAACGACGCCCACCAAAATCACCGAAGCAGAGATGCGCACCATCTCCCCCGGCTTCATCACCATGCCTACCACAATCATCCAAACCAAAACAATACAAGGAAGATGGAAGCAGATTTCCAAACCCCCCTTTCTACAGTGTAGCCCTCACCCTGCCCTCCTATGATGAGAGGAGCAGGGTGGTGGGTCCTCCCTCCCCTTCAAAGCCTGATAGGGATGTGTGTGTACAAAACTCTGCAAACTGATATCTGCTGGGTCCAGGCTCAAGGGCGTATGGCACTCCCAACTCTTTCCAGGACATGCCGGGGCCCTGCCTGCCAGGAGCTTTGCCGATATCTGTGTTGATAGGTAACAGATTAAGAGCGGTGAATCATCTTAGAAACAGGAAGCGCTCAAACGTGTGTGAGTTTATCTAATTTAGCAGTGATTCCATGTCAGCCACAGCTTGTTACAAAAAACCTGACTGATAGTGTGTTTAACGAACTTAAACTAGCTTTATTAAATGTCAGGTCTTTTGCAGGAAAAAAAATTGTAATCAATGATTTTATCACTGAGCACAATCTCGATGTTATGTTTTTAACAGAAACTTGGATTGAACAAAATAACAGTGCAGCTGTTCTTATCGAATCAACCCCTCCCAACTTTAGTTTTATGAGTCAGGAAAGAATGCATAACAAAGGGGGTGGAGTTGCTATTCTGTTCAATGATTCCCTTCAATGCAGGAAGACATCTTATGGGAACTTTCCTTCTTTTGAATATGTGGCCCTTCAGCTGAAATGCTCCTCTCGAGCTCTGTTCCTAAATATCTGTAGACCACCCAAATACTGTGCAAGCTTTGTTGATGACTTTACTGAACTGCTGTCTATAGTGTGTATCGACTTTGACCGTCTTGTCATTGTTGGTGATTTTAACATCCATGTTGACAACCCCCAGGACAGAGGGGCTAAAGAACTGTTTTGTGTTCTTGATAGCTATGGACTGACTCAGCATGTGATGGAGCCCACGCACAATAAGGGGCACACTCTGGACTTAATTATCTCAAAGGGTCTGAATATCTCTGAGGTTGTGGTGACTGATGTTGCACTGTCTGACCATTCCTGTGTTTTCTTTGAGAGCTCTAGTTATGTTCAAAAAGAGATATAGGGAAAATACTCGGGAAATGTTTACTCAGAATCTTTCTTCCACACTTGCCCCTGTTAACATCTCAGTAAATGAGCTAGTAGATCATTTTAATTAAAAATGTTATAGATGCCATTGCTCCAATTAAGGTAAAGGAAGTGTCTGGCAAGAACATATCTCCATGGAGAAAGGCCATGACCGTGAAAACAGAAAAAAGAGAATGTCGAAAAGCTGAACGCAGGTGGCGAAAAACAAATCTCCAGGTTCACTTTGAAATCTATAAAGAGAGACTTGGCCTTTATAATTTGGAATTGAAAAACGCACGACAATCGCTCTTCTCTGACATCATTACCAAAAATAACGCACGTGCCTTGTTTGCTACTGTCGACAGACTAACTAACCCCCCAGTGTCAGTAGTCTCTGAATTTCTATCCACCAGGGCGTGCAATGATTTTGCCTCCTTCTTCACTGACAAAATTCAGAAAATCAGACAAGCAGTCAGTGCCTCTGCATCAGGAACAGCAAATGTGTTGTCTTTGTGTCCAACTAATATCAATTCAAACACCATGACACAATTCCATCAGATTAATGATAGAAAACCTAGAAGACATTATACAACTTCTGAAGTCCTCCTCCTGCTGCCTTGATATTATTCCAACAGGATTTTTCAAAGATGTTTTGCCTTGCATGGCCTCAGATGTACTTCATATAGTAAACAAATCTCTTCACTCAGGTATTTTCCCACAGGCCCTGAAAACTGCAGTCATTAAACCACTCTTAATAAAGAATAATCTAGATGCTTCAGTAATGAACAATTACAGGCCCATATCAAACCTCCCATTTCTAGGTAAGATCATTGAAAAAGTTGTTTTTCAACAGTTGAGTAATTTCTTGCATTTAAATAGTTGTTTTGATGTGTTCCAGTCAGGCTTTCATCCTAACCACAGCACTGAGACTGCTCTTGTAAAGGTCTTTAATGACATCCACTTAAAAACAGACAGTGGCAGAACTTCAGTGTTAGTATTATTAGATCTTAGTGCCGCGTTTGACACTGTTGACCACAACATATTACTAGACCGACTAGAAAACTGGGTGGGACTTTCGGAAACAGTTCTAAATTGGTTTGAATCCTACTTAAAGGACAGAAACAACTTTGTTTCTATAGGTAAATACACATCTGAGTTGACAAATATGACATGTGGGGTACCTCAAGGCTCCATCTTGGGGCCTCTTCTCTACGTCTACATGCTACCACTGGCTCAGATAATGAAGAACAACAAAATAAGTTACCATAGCTATGCAGATGACACACAAATTTACGTAACAATTTCACCAGGAGACTATGCTCCAATTCAAACACTGAGTAAGTGCATTGAACAAATCAATGACCGGATGTGTCAGAACTTTCTCCAATTAAACAAAGATAAAACTGAGGTAATGGTTTTTGGAGCCAAGGCAGAACGTATAAAAGTTAGCGCTGAGCTTCAGTCTGCAATGTTCAAAACAACAGATAAAGCCAGAAATCTAGGTGTAGTCATGGACTCTGACCTGAGTTTCAACAGTCACATTAAAACAGTTACTAAATCAGCCTACTATCACCTAAAGAATATATCTAGGATTAAAAGACTAATGTCACAGCAGGATTTGGAAAAATGTGTCCATGCTTTTATCTTCAGTAGACTTGATTACTGCAATGGTGTCTTCACAGGTCTCACTAAAAAATCTATTAGAAAGCTGCAGCTGATGCAGAACGCCGCTGCTCGAGTCCTCACTAACACTAAGAAAGTGGATCACATCACTCCTGTTCTGAAGTCTTTACACTGGCTTCCTGTGTGTCAAAGAATAGATTTCAAAATACTGCTGGTTTATAAAGCTTTGAATGGTTTAGGACCAAAATACATTTCTGACCTCCTGTACTGTAACTTTTATCCACGTATTTTTTCTTTTAATGTTTATTTTATTAGCTTTTCTTTTTAATGACTGATTTTAAATGCCATTTTCTTAATGTCTTTCATTTTTTGTAAAGCACTTTGAATTGCCTTGTTGAAAAGTGTTATATAAATAAACGTGCCTTGCCCTTGCCTAGTCAATGACCTGCAGAGAGCTGGGACCAAAGTAATAAAGGCTACCATCAGTAACACACTACGCCGCCAGGGACTCAAATCCTGCAGTGCCAGACGTGTCCCCCTGCTTAAGCCAGTACATGTCCAGGCCCGTCTGAAGTTTGCTAGAGAGCATTTAGATGATCCAGAAGAGGATTGGGAGAATGTCATATGGTCAGATGAAACCAAAATAGAACTTTTTGGTAAAAACTCAACTAGACGTGTTTGGAGGAGAAAGAATGCCGAGTTGCATCCAAAGAACACCATACCTACTGTGAAACATGGGGGTGGAAACATCATGCTTTGGGGCTGTTTTTCTGCAAAGGGACCAGGACGACTGATCCGTGTAAAGGAAAGAATGAATGGGGCGATGTATGGTGAGATTTTGAGTGACAACCTCCTTCCATCAGCAAGGGCATTGAAGATGAAACGTGGCTGGGTCTTTCAGCATGACAATGATCACAAACACACCGCCCGGGCAACGAAGGAGTGGCTTCGTAAGAAGCATGTCAATGTCCTGGAGTGGCCTAGCCAGTCTCCAGATCTCAATCCCATAGAAAATCTTTGGAGGGAGTTGAAAGTCTGTGTTGCCCAGCGACAGCCCCAAAACATCACTGCTCTAGAGGAGATCTGCATGGAGGATTGGGCCAAAATACCAGCAACAGTGTGTGAAAACCTTGTGAAGACTTACAGAAAACGTTTGACCTCTGTAATTGCCAACAAAGGGTATATAACAAAGTATTGAGATGAACTTTTGTTATTGACCAAATACTTATTTTCCACCATAATTTGCAAATACATTCTTTAAAAATCAGACAATGTGATTTTCTGGATTATTTTCTTTCTCATTTTGTCTCTCATAGTTGAGGTATACCTAGGATGAAAGTACAGGCCTCTCTCATCTTTTTAAGTGGGAGAACTTGCACAATTGGTGGCTGACTAAATACTTTTTTGCCCCACTGTATATTATTCTAAAATGGACCAATCTGCACAACGACTACTTTCACTGTCGCTACTTTCACTATATTTTGATGAGAATACTTTTCTACTTTCACTTGAGGAACATTGTGAATGCAGGACTTTTTCTTGTAACAGAGTATTCCTACACTCTGGTACTGCTACTTTAACTCAAGTACAAGATATGTGTAACTTTGTCCACCAATGACTGTAGGTATAAAAGCCAAATGATGTATTTATATACAGTGGAGGAAATAAGTATTTGATCCTTTGCCGATTTTGTAATTGTACCCACTTACAAAGAAATTAACAGTCTATAATTGTAATGAGAGACAGAATATCAAAAAGAAAATCCAGAAATTGACATTAAGATAAAAATTGATTTGCATTTAACTGTGGGAAATAAGTATTTGATCCCCTTGTAACCAACAAGGATTCTGGCTCCCACAGACGGTTACATAACTCCTCTTCCTTTAAAAAAGTACTCCTAATATCAACTTGTTACCTGTATAAAAGACACCTGTCCAGTGTCCACAGGATCAATCAGATTCCAACCTCTCCCACCATGGGCAAGACTAAAGAGTTTTCTAAGGACCTCAGGGACAAGACTGTAGACCTCCACAAGGCTTTCAGGGTTTCTTTTTTGTTTTGTTTGTCTACCCTTCCTCCCAAATGTAAAGCGTCTTTGGGTTCAAGTAAAGCGCTATAGAAATAAAATGTATTATTATTATTAAGGCTGGGATTGGCTACAAGACCACAAGAAAGCAGCTTGGTGAGGAGGAGACAACTGTTGGTGCCATTATTCAGGAATAGAAGAAACACAAAATGAGCATCAGTCACCCTCGGTCTGGGGCTCCATACAAGATCTGGCCCGTGGGGTATTGATGGTCATGGGAAAGGTGAGGGGTCAGCCCAGAACTACACAGGAGGAACTTGTTAATGATCTCAAGGCAGCTGGGACCACAGCCACCAAGAAAACTATTGGTAACACACTACACCATAATGGATCAAAACCTGCAGCGCCTGAAGGCCCCCTGCTCAAGAAGGCCCGTCTGAAATGTGCCGAGGAACATCTGAATCATTCAAAAAAGAGGCTTAGGAGAAGATGATGAGGTCAGGTGACCTTTTTACATCAACTCGACACGCCGTGTCTGGAGGAAGAGAAATGCTGAGTATAACCCCAGAACACCATCCGTCAGCATGGAGGTGGAAACATTCTGCTTTGGGGGTGTTTCTCTGCTAAGGGGACAGGAGGACTTCCTGCATCGAGGACAGGATGGACGGTCCATGTACTTCAACATCTTGGGCGATAGCCTCCTTCCCTCAGCCAGGACACTGAACATGGGTCATGGAGGGGTCTTCCAGCAGGACAATGACCCTGAACATACGGCCAAGGCAACACAGGAGTGGCTAAAGAAGAAGCACATTTAGGTGAGGGAGGGGCCTAGCCAGTCTCCAGACCTTAATCCCATAGAACATCTGTGGAGGGGGCTGAAGTTGAGATGCCAAGCATCAGCCTCAACACCTGAAGGATTGGAGAGGAACTTCGGAGAGGAGTGGACCAACATCCTTCCTGAGATGTGCACAAACCAGGTGACCAGCTACAAGAAGCGTCTGACCTCTGTGTCCAACAAGGGTTTCTCCACCAAGTCCTAACACATGTTCTGCAAGGGGATCAAATACTTATTTTCCTCAGTTAAATACAAATTAATTGTTGTCTTTTATATAATGTACATTTCTGGATTTTCTTTTTGATATTCTTACTCTCACTGTTAAAATAAACCTACCATTACAATTATAGACTGTATATTTATTTGTAAGTGGGCACATTTAGAAAATCTGCTCGGGGTCAAATGCTTATTTCCTCCACTGTATAAAACATTTGGACTTAACAAATGAAACTGAACTCTTCTGTCTCTTTCACTCAGCTGTTGGGTACACCTGAGTTATCTGATGAGATCCTGAGTTCAGTACCTGGGCCCAGGAGTTCAACACTTTTAATCCCTATCTGGTCGGATCAGATTTGGATTTTGGGGAGTTCAAAACCAAAAAACAGGTTAGGATCACTTTGATATCCGATCAGATCAGGAAATCCAATCCAAGCTTTAATCTGGATCAAACCTTCAAACGGGTTCAAACTGACAACACGGGATTGGGATCACTTTGATCCCAAAAAACTGGATTATCCTGATCCCACCAGAGGGTGGATCTCCAGTGGATTACCAGAGCAAAATGTACTGTACAATTTATTTTAAAATATGTTTCAATTTAAATTAGATGGCAAAGTTTGTTATACACAATTTTTAGCCTTCATGGGAAATACATTGTATTCTTTCCATTTTTGCTCACGTTTGTGGGGGCCTATTTTTCATATCCACTAGATGGCGCTCGGTAGGATTAAAGCACTGATATTCAGGATCTAGTCATCTTGAAAAATCGTAATCTGGATCAGGGTGATCCTATCCTGAATTGCTTTGAACTCCAGGGACAACATTTGTCCGACTTGTCTGATCCTGGATCACAAAAAATGGGATTTCAAAATCTGATCGGATCTGATTGAGATTAAAAGTGTTGAACACCTGGGCCCTGGGGATTACTGCCCTATCATCTCTCCCATCAGATGGTCAAATATGTTGAAGGAACCAATAGGAGAACAGCTCCTTGTGAGAGATAAATCCTCTCTGCAAATTGAGAGCAGCTTTAGAGGACGCAGATCTGGTAACAATTACTTGTGCCTGTGCATAAGAAACCTCCTCACCAGTGCATGTAAAACACAGGACACAACATGTATTCATTAACATTCTAACCATCATTCATCAACATCAGAAGTCTGCTCTGATCTGTGTCAGCACTGGAGACTTTGCCAGGTAATTCTGGATGTTTCTGTCAACATAAAGCTGTTACATTGAATTCCAAACTGATGATTCAAGTCCATGCTTCAGGCCTTTATTACTGTGTCTGATGATGCGGCTGCACATTCTCTAGTCATCTGATGCAGTGAGAGCCACAGCAAGCCAACAGTAAAGCAGAAGTGCTATTTCAACTCTACTTATGAAAGGGAGACATTGCACCTTTTTTTACACTGATGGCCAGAGGTTGAAGAATTAATCAGATGGTGTATTTAAGTAAAAGAAGAAATACCAAAGAGCAGAAATACTCTGTTACAATTAAAGTCCTGCATTCAAAATGTTCCTCAAGTCAAAGTAGAAAAGTATTATCATCAAAATATAGTGAAAGTAGCGACAGTAAAAGTAGTCGTTGTGCAGATTGGTCCATTTCAGAATAATATATATTTTATGTTTTATAATGATTGATCATTAAAGTGTTCTCAACGCTGGTAAAGGTGCAGCTAGTTTGAATGACTTTGTAGACTGCAGGGTAGCTTGTGGATTTACTCCAGGTCTGAAGACTTGATTAGATTTCACATCATTCATCCAGATCTGTAAAGTAACTAAAGGTATTAAATACATGTAGTGGAGTAAAAGTACACCATTTACCTCTGAACTGAAGAGGAGTAGAAGTACAAAGTAGCAACACATTGAAATAATCAAGTAAAGTACAGGTCCCTCAACATTGTACTGACTGTAAGTATAGTACTTGAGTAAATGTACTTGGTTACTTAACACCACTGCTGACTGCAAAGCTCAGGGACGGCCTTCACAGAAAACAATCAGTGTTTCAATAAAACGCAGACTATTCCCTATGCTGGAATCAGCATCTGTGTGGAGTTGGCTTGCAGCCGTTACTATTTACAATACTTTCAAAGAGTCATTTAGGAACTAAACACACTGTATATGTGAGTATCAACAGATGAAGCCCCAAACCAGGTTAGGTTAATGCTTGACAGATAACAGACTTGGCCTCCATGAGTAGGTGTGACGACAAAACACAATGATTCTTTGTTAGCAGTGTCCATGCTCTCCCAATTAGACAAGAAAAGAGGCCAAGATGTGCAGGGGTAGCTGGTATAAATCCCAGAGCTGGGAAAAGGTACATCAGTATTTTCATGTTGATATGAACCTGATTGGTGCAGAAACAACAGACACTGCCAGTGTAATCCAAGGTTTCTCTCTTCAGGACACATCAATCCTCTGAGGCAGAGGTTCCCAAACCCAGGGCCACATACCAGTACAGGGTTTCATAACATGTGATACCAGGCAGCAGGCAAACAATATACCTTGGATACAACTGAATAGTACATTAGTTACCAGGGTATGACTTTGCAAGTGATTATAGCCTGGATTTTGATTGGAACAAGATCTCTCTCACTAGTGATGTTGAACTGGCATGGGATTATTTTCATGAGGCTTTTATTAGAATTATAAACAAACAGGCTCCTTTCCGCAAATGTAGGGTGAAAGGGCTAAAGATCTCTGGTTTATTCCTCAACTGGCCAGCATTCTAAAGGAAAGGGATATTGCCTGGTCAAGGGCCAGACAATCGAAATCCCAAGTGGATTGGATTGTTTTTAGACGGCTCCGAAATCGTTTCACCTTACTAGTTAAAAAGGCTAAATCTGATTACTACATTACTACTAGTAACTTAAATGATCCAAATAAGTTCTGGAAGGTAATACAAAACTCATTTGGAACAGAAACAAAAAATGAATTACCAGCCTGCATTGTTACAGACTCGCAAACTCTCACTGACAAATCGGCCATTCTCAACTGCTTTAATGAACATTTTATTCATTCTGGTTCTTTGTTTGAGTCCCTACATTCGGACCCTGGACAGAATGTTGATTCCTCACCACCTCCATCCCATCCCGTGGCTCAGCCATTACATTTCACATGTATCAAGGGGATAGAGGTCCATAAAGCATTGCAGAATCTGGATCCACACAAATCGGCAGGTCCGGACAAACTTCCTCCTCATTTTCTTAAATTAGCTGCAGACTTTATAGCTTATCTTTTTAATTTAACTCTTTCCAACAATGACATTCCTAACATATGGAAATCTGCACATGTTCTTCCTTTACTGAAAGGAGGGGATTTCATATTGTTGTTACTGCCTGTACAGCACTTTGATCAACTGAAGATTGTTTTAAATGTGCTATATAAATAAATAAAGATTGAGATTGAGGGGATCCCTCATCTGTTAATGATTATAGGCCAATTTCAAAAATGATGTGTTGTAGCGAAGGTCCTTGAAAAGCTTCTCAGTGAACAACTTAAATTATTCTTGGACACAAATGATATTTTGTCAGAGCACCAATCCGGTTTTAGAAAACAACACAGCACAACAACTGCTGCTATTAAAGTGGTGAACAACATCATTGAGGCATTGGACCAGAGGTCGCGTTAACCGAATATTTTCCATCTATGACGGATTTTTTTTAACAATGACAGACAAATCTGAAAGCACTCCGTCATTTTGACAGATTAGAACAAACTCAGAACAGCGCCAAAGTTTCTCCGCAGCGAGGCTCCGGTGTTATGCCGTGTTATGCATGCCCTCCAAAAAGGAAATCATACTGTTTCCAAACCTAACTGTGCCGTACAAATAATTGAAATGTCTGTGAGTTTTGGCTTTACGCTGTGCACGCTTCACGTCAGAGTTGTGTAACAGAGTGTAACAGTGTAACAGTCCAATGCAGAGGTTACTCTGCATTGGACTGTAAAAGGTATTGTGCAGCTCTATTTATTGATTTGTCAAAGGCATTTGACACAGTTGATCATCTCATCCTGGCGGAAAGACTTCACAGTATCGGCTTATCCAGGCATACTGTAGGTTGGTTTTCAAATTCTTTATCAGCGAGAACCCAATGCGTCCAATTTTCTGGGTCCTCTTCTTCCTTCCTCCCGATAGCAAAGGGTGTGCCACAACGTTCCATATTAGGGCCGATTCTTTTTACCATATATGTAAATAATCTATGTAATAATTTAGCAAATGCTTCTTACCATTTTTATGCAGATGAATTGTTATTTATTATTCCTCCGCTTATATAGAGCAAAGTCTAGATTTCCTCCAGTCTGCCTCTGATGTCATACAAACCCATTTATATCAACAAAAGTGATGATATTTTCTAATGGCAAAAAGTTACCATCTAATCTACCCAAGATGTGTACTGCTCAAGGGGCTAACATTGAGAGGGTCACTACTTACACATATCTGGGATTTCTCATTGAACAGAACTTGTCTTTCAAGTTACACACGGAAAATGTTGTTCTATTTCGTCCCTACTGACCGCCAGAGGCGGTGCTTTAAGCACTGGATATGTCCACCGCGCGCATGCGCAGCTCAAGTACCAGTAACAACAAAGTCACCTGTGACCCACGTGACACCGGCTATATCAGCCGGTGTCGTCAGAGGATCTGTTCCTTTCATCTTCTCGCTGCGCGAGAGTACCGTGGCTACATTTTTGTAGCCTACAGCGTTCAGGTTTGAACGTTTGATCTGAGGGATTGCTCTGCAAGCAGCTGGCCGCGTGCAGCTTCGCGACTGACAGTCGGAGCTACGGGTCGTTAACGCGTCCTCCAGGAGCTGTGGCCGGCTGTGCAGAGCCTCGACAGACAGGTTTGTGTCAGCTTGTTGCTGGTGATGGCTGATAGCCAAGTTGTCTTGATTGCCGTCTTGTTTTTTGTTTGGCTTAGACTTTCTGGTGACGACAGTGTTCCCGTTTCCTCTCCCATAAAGTTGCCCTTATGCTCTTTTGAAAGTTCTGCTTGTGGCGTGGTGCCCGAGCTATCATAAGCATTTGAGTCCCAGCTTTGGCTGTGTCCCTCATTCGATTTAGTATGAAAAGCCCAGAGTGTCATATTTTAAACCCGTTTTTCGTTTAGATGCAGAAAGTAAGGCAGGTAGCTGGTGAAGGCTGTGTTCCCGCACCCGCTCCCGGAAATGCTGCATCTGGCATTCGTCTCTAACTCAGCCGGCAGTGTTCTCGCCCCCGCTCCTGGTAGACGCTGAGCTGCCGTGTTTATTAATCCAGCCAGGTGAAGGCAGTGCTCGCTATATCAGACGGTGTCGTCAGAGGATCTGTTCCCAGAATCTTCTCACGAGCACACAATAATTCTGAGTGACAGGGAACTCTGGCGATCATCCGGGACTCATAGAACCGTAGTTACAGCCGTAACTATCGTTCTATTTCGTCCATACTGACCGCCAGAGGCGGTGCTTTAAGCACTGGATGACGTATACCAACAACCCCTCTCAGGGCAGCCCAATATGTTGAGATGCTCCTTGTAGAGTGGCATCTCAGCCTGATGGCAGGGGGCGGCCACTGGCCCCGTAAGCCTGTGAGATGGTATCGACAACCCAGTGGGGCAGCCACTGGTTAGAGGGCATAACCTTCTTTATTCTACCAACAATGTCATGAATAATCCAAGCCCTTGCTCACCACTGGAAGCAGCGGAGCTCGTTAAAAGGACCACGCTCAAAGAATGGGGAGTGGCGACATTGACCTGATGACAACTGGTCCTGGTAGACGCTGAGCTGCCGTGTTTATTAATCCAGCCAGATGAAGGCAGTGCTCTCGCTCCCACTCCCTCTGCCGGTAACGTGGGTGTAATTACATCCCTCTAGCAGCAGCAACGCTCTACTCTTTCCATTAAGCAGGTAGCTGGTGAAGGCTGTGGTCTCGCACCCGCTCCCGGCTACGCTGCATCTGGCTACCTACAGAATGGCTCATTCATGTAGCGCCTATATGGCTTCTCTTGAGCCTGAGGACGGCCACGACCGCTGCCCCTCCTGCCTCGGCCGCTGGCGGTCAGTGGGGACGAAATTGGAGCATCTGAGGGAGGTTCTCACGGTAAACGCCTGCATGAGCTGTAGCTGCATGCCTCGGGTGCTCAGAGTGGCTAGAATCACTGAGGTGGAACGCCTGGCAGCAGCCAACAGACACCTCTCCTTGTCACATCCTCTTCCAGATCAATTCGGCCATTCCCGGCGACTTGAGGGAGCGATGGCTATGTGTGATCCCCACAATAGAAAGACTAGAAACAGGCTGTCCTCTAAAGTGGATCGGCTAGCTGCCGATAGGGGCATGATGAAGTCGCCTCTTGGCCCTTCAGCCTGGGCCCGGTGTAGGGGCTGCTAACGGGCTGCTAGCGGGCCGCCTGTCCCCCCCCCCTTCGGTTGGCGCACCTCCTTCGGTTGGCACACCTCCTTCGGCTGACGCACCTCCTTCGGTTGACGCACCTCTGTATGAGGACGCCTTGTCGCTGGTACAGACTCGTCGCCAGGTTTGGCTGGCCCGGTCACCACAAACGGAGGCATGAAGGGGAGTCCTCCGTAGCGTACCAGTCGAGCCAGGGGAGCTGTTTAGGTTAGCTGCCCTGGAGGCACTGCAGCGTGCTGCCCAAGCTAGGCAGACCAGGCAGCAGCTCTCTGGTCTTCGCAGACCTGTGCCCACTCCCAGCAGGCCCAGGGGCCGCTCTAGCAGCCGCACTCAGCCGCCGGATTACAGGGGTGGTCTGCAGAGGTCTTAGCAGCCCACTCAACCGCCTGTGACTTTCGTGCCCCAGGTCGCCCGCCTTCCAGGCGTCCTCGTGCCCCAGAGCCTTACCGGCGCCCCCCAAGAGGCTCCAGGGGCCGGGGGGCTGGGCCCTGAAATCCCGGGGGCGATCGTCAGCTGCTTTCCCAGCAGCAGCTCAGTTACTGGGCGGTCTGTACTTCCGGCCCTTGGGTGGTTTTCACCTTAACCCAGGGGTACGGACCGCAACTCCGGCCCCTAGCCTTCGGCTGGGTCTAATTAACAGTCATCAGCAATCCGGCAGGGGCCCTAGCTCTGGCCCAAGAGTTGTCCGTCCTTCTGTCCAAGGACGCAATCAAGCCAGTAAGACCCTCTGATTAGCCCAGGGGGTTCTACTCGGCGTACTTTCTCGTGAGCAAGAAAGTCGGCGGATTTCTCCCGATCTTGGACCTCAGAGGAATCAACAGATTCCTGAAGGTGCTGCCATTCTATATGCACAGGTGGAGTGGTTCTCAACCGTGGACTTGAGGGATGCCTACTTCCACGTGGGCCGGGCAAGATGGTGCCTTATATTCAGTTCCTCCGGCCCTTGGGCCGACTGGCAGCTGCCTCGGCCGCTGGGCCCTTAGGCCCGCTGTCGTTGCGCCCCATACAGATGTGGCTGAACAGCCTTCACTTGGACGCCAAGTGGCACAGGCACAGGGAAGTCAGGGTGTTGCAGCATTGCCACCACTCTCTGTCACGCTGGAGGGGCCTATCTCCTGGTGGGCGTGCTCATGGGCACCATCGCATCCCGCCAGGAGACCATCACCATAGGTGCATGTCTCAGGGCGGGGTGCAGTGCGGCAGGGCAGGACCGTTCAGGGTCAGCGGTCTGCCCAGGAGAGTGCGCGCCAGGTCAACGTGCTAGAGCTTCGGTCGGTGTCCCTCTTTATGAGAGGGGCTTTACGGCAGCGTCCCCCTAGCACTCTGAGGGCTCCGGCTTGGGACCTGCCCCTGCTGCCGGATGCCCTATCATCTCCTCCCTTCGAGCCCCTGGCCCAGGTGGGGCTTAGGTGGCTGCCCACGAAGGCAGCATTTCTGCTTGCCATAGCCTCAGGGAAGCGAGTCGGGGAGTTGCATGTCCTCTCCATAAACAATACAGGCCCGAGGTGAGACTCTCAGGCGTTGCCCTTTGAGCAAATGTGGCATTCCTGCCAGGGGTCCTTCCACAAACCCACTTCAATCAGCCTGCCCAGCTGGCACGCTTTGACATTCAGGAGTACGGCACATCGAAGTTGCTGTGCCCTGGGGGTGCCCAAAGGGCGTATATCAAGGCTACTGCCTGTATACGGCAGGAGGAGCAACTCTTGATTTTTCCCTGGCGGCACTAAAGAAGGTTATGCCCTCTAACCAGTGGCTGCCCCACTGGGTTGTCGATACCATCTCACAGGCTTACGGGGCCAGTGGCCGCCCTCTGCCATCAGGCTGAGATGCCACTCTACAAGGAGCATCTCAACATATTGGGCTGCCCTGAGAGGGGTTGTTGGTATACGTCATCCAGTGCTTAAAGCACCGCCTCTGGCGGTCAGTAGGGACGAAATAGAACGATAGTTACGGCTGTAACTACGGTACTATGAGTCCCGGATGACCGCCAGAGTTCCCTGTCACTCGGAATTTTTGTGTGCTCGTGAGAAGATTCTGGGAACAGATCCTCTGAAGACACCGGCTGATATAGCGAGCACTGCCTTCACCTGGCTGGATTAATAAACACGGCAGCTCAGCGTCTACCAGGAGCGGGGGCGAGAACACTGCCGGCTGAGTTAGAGACGAATGCCAGATGCAGCATAACCGGGAGCGGGTGCGGGAACACAGCCTTCGCCAGCTACCTGCCTTACTTTCTGCATCTAAACGAAAAACGGGTTAAAATATGACACTCTGGGCTTTCCATACTAAATCGAATGAGGGACACAGCCAAAGCTGGGACTCAAATGCTAATGATAGCTCGGGCACAACGCCACAAGCAGAACTTTCAAAAGAGCATAAGGGCAACTTTATGGGAGAGGAAACGGGAACACTGTCGTCACCAGGAAGTCTAAGCCAAACAAAAAATAAGACGGCAATCAGGACAACTTGGCTGGGAGAGGGTGCGGGAACCTAGCCATCACCAGCAACAAGCTGACACAAACCTGTCTGTCGAGGCTCTGCACAGCCGGCCACAGCTCCTGGAGGACGCGTTAACGACCCGTAGCTCCGACTGTCAGTCGCGAAGCTGCACGCGGCCAGCTGCTTGCAGAGCAATCCCTCAGATCAAACGTTCAAACCTGAACGCTGTAGGCTACAAAAATGTAGCCACGGTACTCTCGCGCAGCGAGAAGATGAAAGGAACAGATCCTCTGACGACACCGGCTGATATAGCCGGTGTCACGTGGGTCACAGGTGACTTTGTTGTTACTGGTACCTGAGCTGCGCATGCGCACGATGGACATATCCAGTGCTTAAAGCACGGCTTCTGACGGTCATCCGGGACTCATAGAACCGTAGTCACAGCCGTAACTATCGTTTAAAAGCTAAAAATAAAATTAGATTTATTTTACAGAAATAAATCCTGTTTTTCTTTTCAGCCAAGGAAGCATTTGATATCGGCAACGTTTTTACCTTTATTAGATTATGGTGACCTGCTAGACATGAATGCCTCTGACCAGTGCCTAAAGAGCTTGGATACTGTGTACCATTGTGCCTTACGATTTATTACTGGATGTGGATATAAAGTACAGCATTGCACTTTATAAGCTGCTGCTAATTGGCCATCTTTGTCTACTCGCAGACTTTCCCATCGGTTGGGTTTTATTTATAAATCTCTGCTTGGGTTGGTTCCCTCCTACATTTGCACATATATGTGTCAAAGAGAAAGTCGATATGGCCTGCGCTCCCAAGATGTTATTCAGAGGCTGGTTCCTACAGTGAGAACAAAACTGGGTAAAACTTTTAAATATGCTGCCCCCACAACTTGGAACAGAAGGAGCTGAAACTCTCAGATGTAATCACTATGGGGGAATTCAGGTCCATCTTAAAGGACAGAGAACACAACACCATTGGTCGATGTGAGTGCTCGCATATCCAAAAATCGTTTTAAATGTTGCCAGTTTTGAATGATTTGTAATAGTTTGTTTTACTTCGCATATTGACTGGCTAATGTGCCAATTTATTTGTGTTTTACAGCTGTATTTGTCTGCCTGTCTTGTTTGTGTTGTATCTGTTGTAACTTCGTTTATGCTGCCCTTCTTGGCCAGGTCACTCTTGAAAAAGAGATTTTAATCTGAATGAGTCTTTTACCTGGTTAAATAAAGGATATATATAGATTTAGCAATCTGTGCAATCTTTCCCTACAAGGCTTCATGTTGGGCCCAGATGTAACATTACTGAGGGGACCCTATTGTGATTTTTGGGGTTTTCCTTCTTGAAGTATGGAAACATGTCACACATTTGTATTCACATAGATTGCTCAGTTGGGTAAAAACAAAACAGTGGAGTGAACAATGTTGTGATGTTCTCTAGTTTTACTGCCTAAATTAAGAATGAAAAAACACTTTCACTGGCCTTCTATTTGTATGTGTTTTAGGATGTGGGCGATCTGTATTTTCTAAAATGTTTGTAGTTGTGGTTAAATAACGTAAGTGTATGCAGGGGATGCTCAACAGTGGACGAGAAAAAGTGTTTAGTGACCTACTCGAAGAAGTACATTTGAAGTTGGTGAAAGACAGCGTAGAGTTCAGCTGATTTGTCCTGAACAAATAAGAGGAGTGGTACTTACTGTTGTTGGACGTAATGTGGCCGTACATGCTGGGGGGCTGGCTTGACACTTAGTTTCATCTGGGCCATGGTGTTAGATGAAAGGGGGGCGTAACCACTAGGAGCAGCCTGCTGAGGTATGGGCCGGTGGGGAACCCCATTGTGTCCATACGTGTGTCCGTTTGAGGAGCCAGTGCCGTGCCCGTTGGTGGGTCCACTCCCCGGCAGAGGGAAGGGGTGTGTGGGCACCGTCTGCTGCTCGCATGCATTCCCCTTTGAGCCAGGTTTGCAGACGCAGAGCTGAGGCCGGAGGCACATTCCACCGTTCTGGCACTGAGGGCTGCAGTTGGCTACAACAAGAAAACCAGACAGAGCAAAGACAGAAGGAAAAAAAGAAAGGAAGGAGAAACAGATGGTGGATAAAAATGACTGATGACAGTAAGAGATACAAAACAGCAATATAGATGCAAGAAAATGCATAAAGTGGATATGACTTTTAAAGGTTTTAAATGTACACCTGCACATTGCACCTCATTCATGTATGTATTTGAAGGTATGTACAACATTCATTTTGAAGGTTAGTCAAATAACAGTTCGTATTATACCTCTAAGATAAGATAAGATATACTTTATTAATCCCAATTTGGTAAATGTTTTCATCACTCATATTGTTTTAAGCTGATCACTTTGAGAGCTGGATCAGGACCTTTGGGTTGAGTCCAATATCAAACATTGTCAGTGCCAAGTAATCTGAAATGGGTGTTTCAACAGACAATACAATGAGACAGCATCATCAGTAATAGAGTCTTGGGAACACAGTTATAGTTAGAGCTTTTAAATAAGGCGCAGCAGCTGACATTTGGACATAAAGCAGTGTTATAGATGTTTAAACTGTCTGCACCAAGCGAATGGCTGTTTCACTAAAGATGGACAGGGTCAAGTCATTGCTTGTGTCTAGCATTGGTAAATCATTAGGGCCTAGCCTCTGTTTACAACCCCATGGTATATTTGCAATAGGAAAACAAGGCACCAATATGTTTGGTCTGTAGTCTGGACCAAGTAAACCAGATTACAGGTGTCAAAGCAACCTCATTTCAGAACAATCTAATATATTAAAAGTCGGTTATACACATTTGTATTCACACACACAGAATTTGTATCACTTTTTTTCCATTCAATCTCGAAATTCTTTTTTTACTGACTGAACTTAGTTTTCTTTTTCCTAGCTACAGTGGACGTGATATTATTATTAACATAGGGACAGCGACGTTCTCTTTATAGTCTAGTGGGTTAAATCGGGTTGGAAAAACGATGCCACATAGGGCCACACACCTGAGTTACATCATCTAAGCAGCGCGCACGCACGCACGCACGCACACACGCACGCGCGCGCACACACACACGCACACACACTTTCTCAAACTATGTCCCTTGCCTAATGTCACATGTGTGATTTAACTGCAGCTGGAAGCCATTTTCAGTCATATATCACCAAAGCTGGTTCAAGAGGGTTTTTTCAGGGCCTTCTTGATGTGTTTCAAATGAAACATAATGTTTGCTTAAGACAACAATGTCGCATCCTAAAGAGGTTAGCTGCTGTTATTGCATCAGATATGTCAAAACTGAATATTTCTTCATTAAAAGAAGAGCAAAGAACTTTGGGTTACTTAACGTAACCTTGGTTCTTTGTTCTTGTTCTTGTTCTTTGTTCTTTGTTCTTTGTGTTTCACTATGGGAGACGCTCCCGCGTGACCAACTAAGGAAGCTGCAATGACACAACGTCTGTCAGTGACAGACAGGTCGAACTGTACTTGGGGCACGCCCCTCATATTAATAGTGCAGTGTGCGTGTGCGTGTGCGTGTGCGTGTGTGTGTTTTTATAAAGCTCGTTGTGTGGTTTTCTCTCGGCTGTGCCTACATTTTCAGACAGATATTGCGATTGTGATTCGATTTGCGATATTTGTTTTTAAACGACACAACGGAAGTTTATTGTAAAATGCGGCCATATCTCCGGCTAGGAAGGCGTATCGACGTGCTCCCGTCTCTAGCACCCCCACAAACCGAGCTACGAGTGAAATAACTAAACTTACATGAAACTTCCGTTAAGTTGCTTTAAAGTCGAGCTTCAGTTTGAGATTCACCCTGTGATAGAAACATGTGATGGAGCTTTACTAACCTGACTAGATGGTTTGTTTCACCGAACCATCTAGGAAAGCTCCATTGGAAGCCATTTGGAAAAGTATTTCGAAAATACTTGGCAGGTGATTGGATCAATCTGTCTATCACCTTCTATCATGGGCCACTTCTGATTGGTTAACAATGACTGGTACATGTAGAGCACAGCACTTCTGATTGGTGTGGACGACTGACACACAAGAAGAAGAAAACTAAAAAGATTTGTTTTTTTAAACAAAAAAAAATCGCAGGCTTAATCGATTTGAACCATTAATCGATTTAAAATCGATTAATCGTTCAGCCCTACTTGTAATGCTTTACCCCATGTGTGACGAGAGTGGTGTGGTGTGTGGTGTGTGTGGTGTGTGTGTGTGTGTGGTGTGTGTGTGTGTGTGTGTGTGTGTGTGTGTGTGTGGTGTGTGTGTGTGTGTGTGGTGTGTGTGTGTGTGAAATGACTCAGAAAGAGGCCATCTCATTCTCCCCAGGGTCTGAGGGTGTGTCACCTCCTCACTAAGCTTGTTAGTGTAATTAGTGGCTAGATTTGTGGAAATGTTTAATGAAGGGGAAACTAAATGGCTGATGAAAGACATCTGCTGGCATTAGGAAATGTTACCTCCTCTGGGGTTTCTCAATGCAATGTACAATACAAGTCTGTTATTACAATAAGGTCTCAGTATTCTTCACACAGAAAGTGTAGACACCTAATAGGTACAGCTGGACTGGGAAGGTAGGTAAACACACTTTGTATCATCCTTTACAATCTCATGGTACTGTAAAACATGTTCTTGTAGGCGTATATCCAGGGCAGTGCATAAGCTGGCATGGTACAACACAACAAACGATGACTTCCTGCATTTTGGACTATCTAGATCTATATAAACTCAAATCTAATGAATGTAAGAGTTCTCAAACATGTGTATGTGGGTAGCCCTGTCGAGACTGTTTGCAGTTTGCCAACAGCAAAAAAAAATGTGTAAAAGTGCATTCAGAATGTTACAGGGTTTCCCCTTCCCTGTAGTGTGTTATATGGGTTTCTGTGCATGTAAATGTAAATGGTCTGCATTTACCCCACTGTCTGAAACCCCTCCATTGGACTCCTTTGTTTACTTCCATAACTATACGTTTCTTACGTAACCCCAGTTCTTAGAGTAACATGAAGTGAGATGTCTCACTATGGGATGCGCCTCAACGCGTATGCAAACAGAAGCATCAATCTCATTACGCCAATCCTGATTGGCTGGTGATCTTGACGTCTACGTCAGGGAATCCACACACCCTTTAAGTAGCTTGCGCTACGTCGCAGCGTCATTCAAAATGTGCATTACATTGCATTTAGCTGACGCTTTTATCCTCGCGGGGAGAAGTGAGTTCCTTAGATCTAAATGATGGGTCTAGCACACGCTGCTCTTCTAGAGTCTTGAGTTTAAAGCTAAATTGGGATTTCACCTCTCTGCGCTTCGTATTCTCTGCCGAGGAGAAACTAATGAACCAGCTCCTGCATGTTGCTTTGAAAGCCTCCCAGACAGTGGTGACGCTTGGTACAGAATTTAGATTGATCTCAAAGAAACCTAAAATGAGGTCTTTAATGAGCAGTGTGCATTTTTCCTTTCTGAGTAGAGATGCATTAAGCCGCCACTGTCTGGATTTCCAAGGGTTGGTTGGAGGGAGAAATGTGACCGCAGCATGATCACTTAATAATATACTATGCATTTTGATCTCAATAACATTCTGGATCAAATTTGAAGACATCATTATGTAATCTATCCTTGAGTAGGAGTTATGCGCACCGGAATAGAAAGAGTACTCTCGAGCATCTGGGTGCACTAGGCGCCACACATCTGTAACACCGAGCTCGGATTGGAAGTCCCTCGAGGCGGCGGAAATGTTTTTATCTGAAGGGAGAGGGTGGCTGGATCGATCCACTATAGGGTCACAGACAGTTGAAATCGCCACCTATAATAAGAGGACCCTCTAAGGACTGCAATATCTTTGGGCACAGCGAGGTAAAGAATTTAGATTGGAGCATACACATCCACTAATGTCACCATTTCATTCTGTAGCAAACCTGAGACAATTACATATCTTCCCTCTTGATCAACATGTACATTGGATGATTTGAAAGGCATATTCTTAGAAATTAAAATACTGACTCCTCTACTAGCTTTTCCTCCAGGGGAAGAGAATATCTGCCCTACCCAATTCTGTCTTAGTTTTTTAGATTCCATCGCATTCAAATGAGTCTCCTGTAGCATAGCAACATCACAATTTAGATTTATGTCTTTTGATTGGATTCTGAATGCCATTTACATTCAGACTAAGCAAGATCATTTTGTTCAATTGTGTATCCATTTAAGTAAGGTAACAATCATATCGGACGCCCGGCTAGTATTTTGGTCAAATTGGAAGGGTGTCATCGATGCATCAAGGGAGGGGAAGGGGAAATATATAAACAACAACACAAGACCGTAGACAATACGACACAAGATTGCATAAAAACATAGAGATGCTACCACCCTAACAATACACACATACACACAAAAACAAAAACTATATTGCCAAAAGTCAATACGACGGAAAATACATTGAGATGGAGGAAAGTCCATCTCTATCCGTGAAGACAAAGAAAAGCTGTGTGTGTGTGTGTGTGTGTGTGTGTGTGTGTGTGTGTGTGTGTGTGTGTGTGTGTGTGTGTGTGTGTGTGTGTGTGTGTGTGTGTGTGTGTGTAGTGTGTGTGTGTGTGTGTGTCTGGCAGGGTACAGGATGCCGTGCCGTAAGTTTTCTTTGCGCAGTATGCTACGGAGCTCTCTGTATGAATCCCGCTGGCGCTGCATCTCCATTGGGAAATCCTGACACATGCGAAGATCATGTCCGTCCCATGTCAGCTTTCCTTCAGCAGACGCCAGCGTCTTAAGCACCTCGTTCTTATCGCTCCATCTGAGAAAACGTATGATGATATGCAGCGGAGGGTGCCCAGGGTCCGGAATGGGACGCAGAGCGCGGTGGGCACGCTCTATCTCAGGTGCGGGGATTGTGTCACTCAGCTTCTCAGTGGGGAGATGCCACCAGGAGGCCGGCTAGGATGAGACTATTTCTCCGACTTCTAGCTTCCAGATCCAGCATTTGACCCTGGAGGGCTTTGCCATCTTTGGACAGACCACCCATTGTCTTCCCTTGGGACTTGGCTTGATCCTCTATCTCGCTAATGCGCTTCTCTGCGTTGTTTATTCTTTGAGAAGTGGCCTTAGAGTCTTTCTTCAACTGAACAATAGCCTTGTGCAGATTGTCAAACCTTACGTTACAGGTTTCTTTAACGCTTTGTGTTTCAGAAAGCAACTGGCCAGCCCACTTGGGGACGTGTTCCTCTTCACCAAACATTTCCGCCATGAGGCCGCTGTCTTTCTTTGCTCTAGCTCTGGTCAAACTACTGCCGGGCATTTAGACGCAGATGTTTTACACACTAATAGAACTGACTGCGCATTACACTTTGAGACTTCCAGTTTTGGTTAAATCATAGTTGTCTGATTACCGCCTGCACCCGACTACCCGCTCAGCTCGCCGGTGTCATCACGTGATCTTGAATAGTTAGAATAGAATAGATATAGCCTTCTTGTCTAGTAGCGAGAGGATCTCTTGCTCTAGAATATGGGCTGACTCTCCCCGGGCTTGCGAATGCAGAATGCCCGAAAAGTGAGGGGGGGGTGACAGCGAATTGGAGTCTGTAACCCCGTGTTATTGGATTGAAAACCCAAGCAGAATCCTGAGCATCCTCCACTTTTCGCTTCTCAAAGCGAGTGGAGATGTCACATCTCTGTCGTCTGTCCTCTGTGTCTTTATTTGTTGTGTTATGGGGCCCTCTAGTGTCTGAATACGGTGGTACCCCAGGTTGACAACCCCGGTCGACACTGAGCATGCGCGTGGCGGTGATGCCTTCACAGCCCCGTCCATCGTCCGCCTTCTGAGAGAGGTAGCAGCCACTCTTAGAAGGGGGGTAGACGTCAGACTGTTTATTGTTTTTATTGTCTTTCTTTTCATTTGTATTGACTGCGCCCTCGGCTTCAAGCCTGGAAACGACAGGAAAATGATTTATTAAAAGACAATAGTGATGACATGTGTTTGTGTGACTTAAACGAGCAGCGGAGCTTGCTGTCATTGATGTTAAGTCCATTTCCCTCATGGCGCGAACTTGAGGATGGCGTTCTGACATCACTCGAGGCGGCGGGAAGATGGGGCATGGTTGCACCCCGGAAACACATGAGCATCTAACACTGGAGCTGGAGAACAGGGAACTTCCAGCTCCTTTATCGAGGAGAGGAGAGGAGGCTGTCAGGCCGCCCTCTTCTTCTTCCTCGTCTGAAAGTCTGGGCCGGCTGTGCCTGAGCGGCTGCTGGCGGAACCGGAGACTTTCTTGGCCAGCTCGTCCTCGCCTCGTGTCTTCTTCGAAGCTAGAGCGGAGCCAAATATGCCCTCGGGAACAATAGGCATGTCCAAGACGTCCTCTTTTTCTCGGTCTGGAAGGTTGGTCAGGGTAAGCCACCTGGCTCTCTCCTGTACCACCATTATCAGTGCTTTGCCCGTGGCTTGGACGGCACAGCGCTGCACACGGAGGCAAATGTCCGTGATCGCTGCGATTTCGTCCCACACGGCAGGCTCAGGTTTGATCGCCATGTCCTCGCAGAGCTCCGCCTGGTAGGCGGTCAGCAGCGAGGAGACGTAGAGCGCCCTGGCGGACAAAGCTGCGGCTTTATAGGCTCGTTCGGTCATTGCTGACTGGGAGCGGTCTGCCTTTGCCGGTAGCGTGGGGTTCCTGCTCTGTGCCGAAGCCAGCCGCGGTTGGAGGTGGGCTGCCACCAGAGGTTCCATGGACGACATGCGGAGCAGGCCGAGCTTCTCCATGTCGACACAGTCCAAAGAGGAGGCACCCTGGATTGGGGCCTTGTTGCTAAAAGGGCGGTCTCTCCACGAGACCGACACCTCGTCCAGCATCTCTGGAAAGACTGGGAGAAGCTGCTTCCTCATCCTCGCTGCTTGGGGCAAGTTCTTCCCCTCATAGCGAGATCTGGAGGTCTCCTTGGTCCCTTCGGGCCAGGGGATGTCCAGCCTTTACGCAGCACGTTGGCACACGGTCTGCAAGTACATACTGAGGCAGGGCATACTTGGCGCGCTAGCCGTCGGCGGAGGCTCTTGATGGTGAAGCGGTCACAATGTCCGCACGAACCGGGGGTATCGATAGCTTCCTGGGCGTGTTCCAGCTAGTGTTAATTTCGTTGACGAAAACGAGACGATGACGAGATGGCACCGACGGCAGTAAACAATAACTGTAACAAAATCATCATGCAATATCGTTGACGAAAAGTGACGAGACGAAAATGTAGTTTACAAAAAAAAACAGGATGAAGGTGACTAAATATGACTAAAACTAAAACGAAAATTTAACACAGGACTAAGACTAAAACTAAATAAAAAAAATAGCTGACGAAATTAACACTAGTTCCAGCCCAAGGCAGGACGAGCAGACCTGGTGTGAGTCCGTGCTCGAGATCCTAAACCCGCAGCCTCAGAGCCGAGCCTCCGACTCTCTCCGAGGGAGAGAAGGGTCCATCCTCGTTTGCCGGGGTATCGGCGCGGAGGGACAAGCTAGTAACAAGTATGTTACCGAAAAAATTACAACCTTATCGTTACTCCGAAAGGAAAAAACGACGGGGTAGATTTTTCTTTAAAAAAATATGAACTGGTGTGTTAATATCTTTCTTATCTCCGTCTCCTCTGGTGTGAGGGAGAGAAGAGTCCGTCCCCGCTCGCCGTGGTGTCGGTGCGGAGGGATAAACTAGCAACAGGTTACTGTTTGAAGAAAAAAATCAAACCGTACCGTTATTTCGAAAGAAAAAACGGCGGGCAGATTACAATATTAACTGGTGTGTTAATATTTGTTAAATTCTTCTGCAAAGCAAAAAAGTAACCGGCAAGCGCCAGTCGACCGAATGTTAGCTTGGGTTCAGTCTGTGGACCGTTAAACTAGCCCGGCTACTGATATTCGAGATGTGCTCTGAAGCGAGAAGAGGTGTTTGAATGACGCTGCGATGGGTGGGTGGATTCCCTGACATAGACGTCAAGATCACCAGCCAATCAGGATTGGCGTAATGAGATTGATGCTTTTGTTTGCAGACGCGTTGAGGCGCATCCCATAGTGAGACATCGAACGGAGTGTTACGAATGAGAACAGTGACATCACTATGTAACACTCGCTGTAACACATTGTACGGCTAAGGGGCGGGACATGTCGAAGCGGTTGACCAATCACCACAGAGCCGCCCACCTAACCAATCAGAGCAGACTGGACTCTGGTTTCAGACAGAGGGTGAAAAGAGGTGCTGCAGCACAGGCAGTAGGAGAAAAATTGATCTACTATTTATTGATCTACTATTCAAGTGACTCTTATGTTGATGAATATACTGAAATACATTTTGATTTTAGATCTCAACCTGGAGTTCAGAGTTTCCCATACATTGATTTATTTGTGGCGGGCCGCGGTGCCCCCACAAATAGAATCAAATTATGTGGGAAACATTGTAGTTCTATATGTTGTTGGCTCCAACTCCCTTATAACATTTTCAAAAGGATAATCTATTTGTATCTGTTCCCAATGGAAGCGTAATAGTTACAATTCCAGGGACTAACAGCACAACATATTATATATTGGAACAGTACCCTCAGTCCAACAAATGATGTGTCCCTACTGATCTAATATCAGTTGAGTTACACCCCTTTTCCTTTCAGTGATTCTCAAGTATGACAACATTCCCGTCACCCCCCTGGAGCTAAGTTATGTGAGTTTTTAAAATAACCCCACAGTTAATTTTCCACTTGGGGTAAAGCGTATTGCTTTCTTTTCTGACTTGCGTAAATAGTGTTCATTTCCCCAACCCCTCTCTGGCTGGAGCTGAGGCTGCCATCTGTTCTGGGGAGAGTTCCTTCTCCCTCTCTCAGACTGAGGTCAGCTACATAAAAGCTCGGTTCTGTGACAAGGGTGACGGGCTAAGTGCTGGTAATTTACTTGTTAGCTGTGGACAAGAAATATTGCAGTCATGGTGATGTCCTCTCCCTTTTGATGAAACCATGCTGGGTCTGGCACTCGGGGAGCCCCTCACACTGAGCTCTGCAAGAGTTAAAAGTATGTTGGGTGTGTGTGAGTGTGCGGCTGGGTTCATGTGGTAGGGATCCAAGGTGAGAAGCAGAAAGTGGGAGGCATAATGATTTTCTTTGTGTCACTGCCTTGATGCAAGACCTTTAAATTCCAAAGTTAAGGAAAGAAAATTACTCAGACTTTACGGTTAACTGCTACAGCCTGTTCAAGCTTGCATGTGGCAGGGACAGATGTTCACTGAAAAGGTAGCAGGGGAAGAGGTGACACCGATATATGAGGTATTGAATTCCACATGATCTGAGTCACTGCTGGCCCACAGCTCAGATTAGCTCTGATAAGACTGCTGAGAATCGATGGACCTCAGTAATGCTGTGAGATATACTTATACACTGGCCAGCTATAGAAACGCTAACATAACATCCTAAGTATTCACTGAATCCCCTTCGACTTGAATCCAATGATATATTCATCACAAGGCAAAGTAAAAACAATCCTAGAGTACACAGGAGCATGAATGTCTGGTGAATGTTTGCAGTCTTACTCGAGAGAAATGTCCAGTTTAACCGTTGATTTGTTTGATGGACACAAGTTAATGTACAGATATGCTCCATATCAGAATAATACAAATGAGACCAAGAGAAGGAGGACAGAAGGCCAAAAGACGACCCAGCCACGGTATGCTACCATATTATTGTTTTTTTGTTTCTTATTTAGCATAAAGGCATTACAACTGCTTTTTCTTTTCTTTGTGCAACCCTGTACTTTAACAATGAGCTTCAACCAAGCTCTATTTTGGTTTCGGAAATGTGCCAACTGAATGAAATACACCCATCTTCTACCACAACACACTTTACATGTGTGGTTAGGGCCGAAGAGTGAGAGGTCATCGCTGGGTCTCGCTTCAGATGCTATCTTAGTACATACTCGTGTTGTGCACCGTGAACATTATGCACAGCATGACATCCGATCGTGTAATGTTGTCACAGATCTCACGGATGCTGTGCCCTCAGCGGTGTGACGATTGCTGGTGTTAGCTAGCTAGCAACACGTGTGCGCAGTAGCAATACCATATCATTACAGAGTGTTCAATCTGTGAAAACACGTTGTACTTTGATCTGTGTAGTGCTGTGGGATCTGAATCTGAAGCAACCGCAATTGGGACTTGTTATCAAGATGGCGATTGTTGAGTGTGAGAAGTGCTCCACACCAAAACAAGGTCACCGTTAAGGTTAGTGTTCACGTGTCAGTGCGCCACCCGGTACTCCTTGTGCACTGTGCCCTACTCTGCATGTGAAAAACACACGTGTGCACATCAGACAGCAGATCTAAGAACCGAATGATGCGATTCGAGTCTTTTCAGGTTTGGAAACAAGAGGATGGAGGTGGATAAAGCATACCAGCCTTCTCCAATGTGGCTCTGCAACAAAATGGCGAAATAAAACTGAAACGTAGTTTACTGGAAGCCACAGAACTGCAGTAATAACACAAGGACAGAATAGTGTGTGCAAATTCATATGTATCAATGGATGCCACTTACACTACACGCTGGTCCGTTCAATGATGTTAAATTTGTTTGACATTTAACAAGAGATTATGAACATCTGGACAAAATAAAATAAGCTTTTTTGACTGCTTCCTTAAGAATAGCAAGACCTCAAACACGCAGCTACCTCCACCTAAAGTAGCACTATATAGGTTGTGCTTTTCTTTTGTTTAAACTGACCTTTTTAAATTGGAAATTGGCTAACATGAATACAAGGCTGAGTGAATGAAGAATAACAAACTTCCCAATTCTCTATATTTGTTTACAGGAACACGTATTTCAGGCCATAACTCTGGCCGTCTCCTGTTCACTTCTCGACAACTCTTTTGTATTTCCTTGGTATGTCATAGCCTCCAGCTGTGTCTTTATTCTCTGAGTGAGCCGTCTTCAACACATGCATTCTTTGGATTTCTCAGCAAAAGCAGCCTTTACAATCTTCTGGTGTTCCAGTGTCCAAAGAAAAGCCATTAAAAAGAGACTAAAGGAATAACAACATCACGGCAAATCAGCCTCTCCTGTGAACAATGAGACAGAACACTGAGAGATACCGCTATCTGCTATCTGCTGTGAGCCTTTAGCTCTTCTTAGGGGAGTTAATGGGGTGAGTGTGCTTATCATCCAGACACAACTCCCTGTGACAGGTGCTCATCGACTCCATTTCCCCTTTGACCTGTGAGCTGAGCTGAGGTGCCTCACCCCCCTCACTGTGGAGCACCTGCAGTCAGCACGCAGTCCTGATAGACACAACAATGAGCTGTTTTGGTCTTGGTCACTGAGCATTGAGCAAAACACCCCTTACCTCGGCAACATGACTGCAAGCCAACCCCCATGAAGACAACATTTGTGTTGGGGATGGGGGACGGCAACACCTGGAGGATGTACAGAACACAGTGTTCTTGTAGTTCATCTTTAATAGCACATTTTCAATCAAATAACTTAAGAATAAGCCTAAGAAACTATTGCTAGCAGAGTGGGGCATCAATCGCCAGCACAACAAACGACTAGCCAACATTGGAACAGCTGTTAGCAGTTAGAACATATAGTTTGAAAGTCGAGAAGCTCAAATATATGCTGCCTGGTACTGCTAGACCTCAAGTGGGTTCCATAAGGCTGGGTTCTAAGAACTCTATCATTTACTTTGTAATACATGAGTTGCCATGACAGAATTCACCCCACTTCATGTCTATGCTGACGACACTGTTTAGCATGTACTCCTGCTAAAGCTGTAGAGTATGTATCGTATGCATTTCATACAGCCTTCTCAGCTGAAGCATAGGGACCAGAAGATGTCCACAGATTGAGTTGATATACTTTCAAATACTTGTGGTTTTAGAAATGATATCTGCTTGTCTGTTAAGGCTTATATCCTTTATGTTTCAAAAATATGAAGCTTTTCTTGGATTTCACTTTCAAGACAAGTTTTATTTCTGATTTGGCCTGAAAACGGGTGGGGTCTGTGAACTGTTATTGATATGTGTTGTACATGCTGGAGAGCGTGTTATACTCTGCTTTCTGAACACGCCTCCTCAGTCTCTGGTCTGTTTATATTCATCAGTTAGTGTTGTAAAAATCCTACCTCCACATCTTCTCTTAATAATTGCAATCTTTGAAATTCACATCTTGTTTTACCCTAGGTCATAAGTCAACTCTTTCAGATGTTCTGCTACATGGCACCATGAGACCGATACACAGACTGGCCTGAGTCCACACTGTAACCTGGATGAGTGTCTACTGAGCCAGATGTCTGTGTGCAAATGCTTTATTTCATCATTCTTTGGTCACCCCAACTGTCTGCTTGAATGTAAGTGCCTAAATCCTGTGTTGCTGCTACTCTTGAATTAGGGACAACAATGGAACACTGTCCGTGTATTCTTTTGGCATTATTATATCGGAAATTCGGAGTCGCTCGGACCAATGCTGCGTTACACATTTTCCTGAAGCCTGTAGTAGAGCAGGGCTGCAACACATGCACTGGAGGGGTATGAAGGAGGGTAAACCCAGAAGAGTACAGTGTGGACAGAATCTGTGTGTTATCCTTTATTGTAGCTGATACGTGAACCTGGATTGGACCCAAAGTACGGCCGGGCTTGCAATAAAGTTCTAGTGATACGACTCCTCAATTGTATTATTGATGTTAACATATACAAGGGATTGCACAGTATACCGATACTAGAAAATAATTACGATATTCTGACATAAAAAGAAAAGACAATACACCATTTTATTTGATGGGTACTTAAAAAGGTATTTATGAGATGCGTCGACAAAGAGCTAAATATGGCCCCAAATGATAGTAAGCACGCGGTAACACCAAACATAAAGAGAACATATTTACTTTTGAAGGTCCGTGGAGCTCCTTCGTCTGAGTGTGTGGCATCAAACTGTTTATTGCTCCCATAGTGTCAACTGAAGAGGTCGGACATTACAGCCTCATACTTTCCATTCACATATAATCCCATGACTATTCACCATGAGGTGCACAGTGCTGCTTAACTCACTGCTGCTTGGACTGAACGTGGGCAGCCTTAAGATGAGTGGAGGTTGATCTAAATCAGGAGTGTCAAACACACATTTCATCTCGGGCCACATTAGCATCATGGTTGCACTCAAAGGGCCAGTTTTATATATAAGACTATATAAAAATACATATATAAATATTTAATATATATAAAATAATGTATTATATTACATTATTGCCTCTGTATTGGATTATTATCGGATAGGGTAATAACTTCATAATTAACTACGTCTGAAAGCAGAAGCTTAGGGCAAATAATTGCAGGTCTCTTCAGTGAGAATGTCACAAAATGATTTAAAAAGTTTAAAAAAGGGGGGAAAAGTGATATTTTGAAGAAAAAAGGCAAATTTGAGATGCATTGTGGGACATGTAGTTTATGGGCAACGTGCTTCTGTAAATCGTCATGTAACCGAATAATAAACATATTATATTCTTTGCAAGCTCTTGTGGGGCCACATGAAATGAAGTCACGGGCCGGATTTGGCCCCCGTGCCTTGAGTTTGACACCCCTGATCTAAATGATGAGAGAGCTAGCCTAGATAATACCTTTACAACTCTCTCTGACCAGTTAATGATACGTAGTGTTTAAATGTCACCATTTGGTATCATGTCAACTCCATTGGAACTCAAATGAATACCAGGTATCAGGTTCTATCCATAGTGTCAACCTCAAAGACCGCAAGCAGTGTGGAGACCAGCAGAAACATAGCATGCAGTGAAGAGCGAGCTAACATGTACGTAGTTACTGAGGAGGAGGATGCAGTCCAGACACAACGCTTTCCCTTTTTGTTTGCATCTTTTCCTTTAAGAAAGTAAACAAAACATGTCTTATCTGTGAGATAGCTGTTGACATTAGGCCAGTTTGACAAAGCGTCGTTGTGCCCTGCATCTCAGTAATCTGACAACATTTCAATGTATCCAGCGTGAGGAGGAACTGGAACGTCTCTGAATCAGACCCGTTCTGTTGATCACATGCTGTCTATGGCTGCCAAGAAAGAAGTAAACAAATTGATTTGTGCTCTACAACAACAAGGTCAAAGAGTCACTGCAGGAGGGCTGCCAAATGAATTACAATTAGTATTGATTTTGTTTCACCAGGGACATCTATGTTTATCTTTAAAATAAAAGGGTATATTCATATTAATTTGTCATTATTAGTAATATATAGCTTAGTTTTGTATAAATGCTTAGTTTATACATGGCCCTATAGGCCGCCCTGCAGTTATCGTAGTCTGAGTTTACCTTAAAAAGGTTAACGGTGAAGAGTTTGACTTACTGTATGTTTAGAAGTCTAGTCTACTACTTTGTGTTCATACCTCTGTACAGTAAGTGGGTGAAACAGCATTTCCATCTCCCTGTCTGTATCACACACGCAGAAATGGACAATCAAGTTGACTTTGACTTATGCTATTAAAATGACAGGTCATTACTCTGTGTGACATGTAAAAATGTCCTGATTGTGTCAGCCCGACAGAACCAGACTATCTGATCCTTCCACAGAGACTCGAGGAAGACTCGAGCATCGTTCTCTCTTCACACTTCAACAGTTGGCCGGCACTGAAGAGAAGCTGTTTACTTCTCTGATGCACGATTGGCACGATCACACTAATAAGAAAGCGATCTGGTCAGTGGACTGTGCCAAGAGAAACACTGCATCACAAATCTGTTTATGTGCTCTGGCCAAAGGGACAGTATAACAACCGTCCAGACCTTTGATCATGTAATGCATGCTTGCACACATGTAATCTTAACGTGTGCATATGCACACACAAAACACATAGTGCAGGATTTACCAGTATATTTTAAATTATGAAATATTTGTGTGGATAAAAACCATAAAAGCAGAACAGAATAAATAAACAGAGGTAACAATCACAAATGTGCCGGTGTATCTTTTGTAACTATAGACAGTATAATGTCATGAAACCCTAAGTCAAATGGACCCGACACTGTGTGACAGAGAGTGGTTGACCTACGTTTGATGCACCGCTGGGACCCCTGAGTTTTGGCCCATCCGTGACAGCACATCCCTCCACAGACGTTCACCCTGAGAACAGAAACACAACAGTTGAGCTGCATTTCAAGATGTCAGTCCAGAGCTTCACTGGCCGGAAGAAAGTCTCTCACCTCAGTTAACTCTTAACATCAGCATCAACCCTTCTCACACCTGACTGAACTGTCTGTCGCTGGTTCTTACTTTAGAGGCTAGAGGCTGTTCATGAATGCATTTGAGATAAGAAATAGGTCTTGTCAAGTTTCATTTAATGCATTTGTTACTGTGCAATTCGGTCTGAATTGCACAGTAACAATTGTTATCCACAAAGTTCAGGGGGTTTGAGACAGGTCACATGTTATAGAAGCTTCCACCACAGTTATCTGACTTTCGGCTCAAATCTGCGTGGCAGACCGGATGTTTTCCAGACTGGAGTGACGTCCTGAACAGAGTTAATGAGATGTGGTTTGGTTTGGTGATGCTAAATGTGACTGGGAAGGCAGGAATTCTCTGAGATACTGCAGCTGCTGAGGTGGAGTGTTTCTTGTGGTAAGTATATTTGCTTTGCAATAACATCCTGAATCACACTACAAAACGTTAGTTTGGAAAAGGTCTACAGAGACTTGATTGAGTCAGACTGTGGGAAGCTGAACAGACCGGGGAACTGGACTCACATCCACATCAGAGATTTGGCTAAGATGTGAGTCACAGCCTCTCGACCCTTTGAGGAGTTTAGGATAAAACATTTTTTAAATTCTGAAACAGCATAGGTCATCAGGGCTACGTCACATCCGGTCTCAGCTCAGTCAAAAAATGGAGGGAACATATAAATTCAGCTTTTGGCGCATTTCCAACTTTTAGGCCTCAATGAGGTCCAGTCAAGTGTTCGTACTGGGTAGTTAGATTTCACTAGCAATCTGCTGATTTTAAAACGTCTGTTAGCGTTTACCACTGTAAGTTATTGTGATAAAGTATTTTTGGGAGCTAATAACCACTTTCTGACCTTTAAGAAGATTTGCCTAAACGCCCGGCTCACTCCCTGGGGTTGGGGGTGGAGAATGATATATCTATGAATGACGTATCTATGGCGATGGTGTGTTGCTCATGTGTTCACCTGCTTTGGACCCATTCATGTGTGTTATAGTGTCTGGTCGCTGTCTGCAGTGTACATGTAGTACCATAAACTGATACATGATTAGTCAGCTGTTTTTACACCTGTTTCTTTCTGCCTACTTTATCTCTATCTATCTCACTTTACTTATCTTAATCTCTCTTCCTCTCAGTTTCCTTTTTCCCCTCTCCTTCCCTTCTGCCAGCCAGGTCAGAGGAGAAGATCCAACTCTTCAGTCGGCTGTCAAACAGAACTGTATCTATGTGTTATGTGCAAGATAATTCCAATGCTTGTTGAATAGATTACAGAAATATATTCAAGAAACGTTGGGCTTTTGTTGCTGCCATGTTTTCTAAATCATAGTCACAGAACATTTGACAGACGGAAAGACAGAGTTCATGAAAACATGGAGGAGAAGTCATGGGGGCCATAACACTCAAATCAACAGTGCTAGTGTTAGGCTACAATGGTTCCATCATACGCAGCATCTGATGCATTGGTCAACTCTGTTTCACTTTCAAAATGAAACTACAGCAACAGAGAGGCTTGTTACTCCATAATGACTGAGTCGTTTGCTTTTGTGTGAGTGGCAGCACTCCACAGCTGAACTATAATCACACAATGCTCTGATGGGCCATACACTGAGCAGCTGAGGTCAAGGCCCATACACTGCCTGGTGGCCTCTTGGTGTTCTACTGATGGTTCCCTGGAGCCTACAGGTGAGATGGGGTGGTGTTGGGGCTTAAGAGCAGCAGCGGTCCAGATGCAGGTCAGCAGCAGATTGAATAGAGCGTCAGATTCAGGAGAACATGTTAAGTTGTTGGTGTGGAGGGGTAAGGCATGCTATTGTGTACTTGTGTACTTGAGTTGACTGCCTGAAATAGCTCACAGGCCTGTGCTCCATTCGTTTTAAATAGAGATGTCCCGATCCGATCACGTGATCGGGGATCGGAGCCGATCACGTGATTTTCAAAAAATCGGGGATCGGGAGAAAAAAATCAGGGGATCGGGAGTTTTATAAAATATTTTATTTTATTTAATGTTACAAAACAAAAATGACCATGTTCACGTCTTAAAGTCATCCTGAGGACTTAGTTTTGGTTTAGTATGTGTTGCTTCTGTTGGGCTTGTTTTCAGACCTGGTTGCTTATTTCTCTCAAATCTGGCAACAGAGTGGGCGCAGTGTCTAATAGTAGCAGCAAGCTAACGAGAGGCTACGTTCAGCTGGTGACTCGGGAGTCGGGACAGAGAAAATGTCCGGAGTTTGGAAGTATTATAAAATTGAAAGCGAAGGCAGTGTAACAGCCAGATGCAATGTTTGCAAGGCAGAGGTTCCGCGTGGTGGAAAGAACAGAGCTACGTTCAACACGACCAATCTAATACGCTACCTGAGAAACAAACACCAACAACAACACGGCGAGTACACAGCGGCCACTCGGGTAACGGCACTGAAACAACCGACACTTTCAGAGACTTTCAAAAGGAAAGAGAAACTGCCCCAGAACAGTGAAAAGGCCAACACAATAACAGCCAAGATAGCTGACTTCATCGCGTTGGATGACCAGCCGTTATCTGTTACCTTTTTTTTTCTCTTAATGCATTGCATAAAGATCGGATCGGGAAAAATCGGTCTCGGCAGATTGTAAAAATCAAATGATCGGAATCGGATCGGGAGCAAAAAAAGGTGATCGGGACATCCCTAGTTTTAAACAAAGGGAAATCCATGCTTAGCCACTGCTTAAGCCACTTATCAGCAACGTACACAGGTAGTACGTTTAAGGACGGAACACACAAGCTGATGTGATGAGTGTCTCTCAGCCTGTCCTTCCAACACTTCTGTTTGGGTGTTTGAGTCCTACATGGCACTGACACCTAGAGTTTTCAGGAAAGCCAGATAGACATGTATGCCGTACATAAATAACTAAAGATGAATTGAATCCAGCTGACTTTAAAACATTATAGACTTTTTTTAAATAAAATGCACAAATAAGAGATTTTATTGGATAATGGCCGATTATGAAAGCTTTGATTTCTCGCCGCCTATAGCGTGGAAAAAATATGAAGTATCGTGCACATTTATGGAGCCAGCGTCACACAGCTATTAGAACAACTCTTTCTTCACCACTGATGAGTTAGCAAAATACTTTAAATTAATTATTTTGTTTCTTATTTACCATTCAATCCTTTACTTAAATTGCTGGCACATTTGATGTTGTCCCTGCACCAGCCTATACAGTTAACTGGTTCAGTTCTGTCTCTGCCTCAGCCAGCACCAAGCACAATTTGGGAGAAGCATATTCCTTCTCCCATACACCCAGACCCACTGGCAGAGGAGGGGGCACTGGTCTCCTGCTCTCTCCCAACTGGAGCTTTTCCCTCTTCAAGCTACCTAACTTCACTCCTTCCATCTTTGAATTCCATGCCGTCACAGTAACCAATCCTATACAATTAACCATTGTTGTTCTCTACCGTCCACCAGGCGCCGTGGGGGACTTCTTGGAGGAATTGGATAATCTCCTATCACACATCCCTGAATCTGGCCCTCCCGCTGTACTTCTCGGAGACTTCAACCTCCAGACAGGGAAGATAGACGAACTAACATCTCTGTTAACCGCCTTTGCTTTCTCACTGTCTCCGTCCCCGACCAACTCATAAAGCTGGCAGTGTCCTTGATCTCATATTCTCAAGGAATTGCACTACTTCTAACCTCTCTGTAAATCCGCTCCACACATCCGATCACTTCTTCATTTCATTCTCTCTACCCCTTTCCAAACATAACGAACTAATCTCTTCTCATCCTGCACCTGTCCGCCGTAACCTCCGTTCCCTCTCCCTCTCGACCTTTGCCTCATCGGTGCTCTCAGCCCTCCCTTCGTCTGACTCGTTCCAACTCCTGCCTCCAAACTCTGCTGCAGAAACTCTCCTCTCTACTCTCTCATCATCTCTGGACTCTCTCTGTCCTCTCACATCTCGGCAGGCTCGTCAGTCCCATCCTGCTCCCTGGCTAAATGACGCACTGCGTGCTAATAGAACCGTCCTTCGGGCAGCAGAGCGGAAACGGTGGAAATCCAAACACCATGACGACCTCCTAACCTATCAGGCTCTCCTCTCCTCTTTCTCTGCTTCCATCTCTCAGGCAAAAAGCACTTTCTTTCAAGATAAGATCCAATCTTCCTATTCCAATCCCAAAAAACTATTTTCCATCTTCTCCACCCTCTTGGACATCCCCAAAGCCCCTTCCCCCTCCTCACTTCTGTCAAGCGACTTTGTTAACCACATTGAAAAAAAGGTTGATGATATTCGCTCTTCTTTTTCTGACTCACCTCTACTCACCGCTGGGTCACCAGACCCTCCTTTCACCCACACACTGACCTCCTTTTCCCCTCTCTCACCAAGTGAGTTTCTTATCCTCGTTACCTCTGCCCGCCCTACCACCTGTCCTCTGGACCCTATCCCTTCAAACCTCCTTCAGACTATCGCTCCTGATATTCTACTGTTTCTCACCCATTTCATCAACACTTCTCTAACTTCTGGTCACTTTCCAAACAGTCTCAAGGAGGCAAGAGTAAACCCTCTCCTAAAGAAACCCACTCTCAACCCGTCAGATGTTATAAACTACAGGCATGTCTCTCTCCTCCTGTTCCTGTCTAAAACACTTGAATGCGCTGTCTTTAAACAACTCTCCTGTTATCTCCATCAGAACAACCTTCTGGATCCGCACCAGTCTGGTTTCAAGGCAGGTCACTCCACAGAAACTGCCCTCATTGCTGTCACTGAGGAACTGCACACTGCTAAAGCAGCCTCCCTCTCCTCTGTCATCATCCTTTTGGACCTGTCTCCTGCATTCGACACGGTGAACCATCAGATCCTCCTTCACACTCATGAAGAACTTGGAGTTTCAGGTTCTGCACTTTCCCTCCTCACCTCATACCTCAAAGACTTGGAGAGGGTCCGAGTCCGAGTCCGACCCTTGTCAATTAACTACAGGGGTCCCTCAGGGCTCTGTTCTCGGTCCCCTCCACTTCTCCTTGTACACAAACTCGCTCAGATCTGTCATTAGGTTTTTCATACCACTGCTACGCTGACGACACCCAATTAATTCTGTCCTTTCCTCGCTCAGAGACCCAGGTCGTCGCACGCATCTCTGCTTGTCTAGCTGACATCTCTCAGTGGATGTCTGCTCATCACCTCAAGCTCAACCTTGACAAGACTGAACTGGCTTTCATTAAGGGTAGATGATATGTGCAAAACTAGAAATGAAATCATCTGAGGAAAATCTGTTGTTTTGAACGGGCGACTCAGAAATGGTGGGCGAGAGTTGATGAGGGTGACGTGTGTGGTAAGAGGAGAAGGTGAAGCGTAAAGTCTTTAGTATGGATCGGGGGGGTAAGTGGGGGGGGGGATATTAAAGGTAGGATTGAGGTAGTAAGTGTTATGATTTGTAGAAAAAGATGTAAAATGACACTGAGAAAGAGGGAAGAATGCGAGAGATAGAGACTAGAATAGTAGTATATTAGATAGAAGAGTGATAAGGAGATGGTTAATGGGAAAAAGATGATATAATGAATTTGATAGGAGAGAGGGAGGATTAAGGAAGTTGGGTAAATATAAAATTATTCTCACGCGAGGTGAAGACTAGAGAGAATCCTCAGGTGCAGTTCCTGTAACTGCAGAATCCACTTCAAGACAATGGTAAGTGCGTACCGAGAGTGCTGCGAATCTGTAGGTCCCTGGCCCTTCGCTACAATCCAGAAATGGTTATTACTGTGACTACCAAGCAGCGTGGTATGCAATACGAGATGAATCTGCCAAACATAGAGATAAATCGCTGAGTGGGGAAATAAGTTCACATGATAAGGTTAATAGGGGTTTGATTTAATGGATCAAGTGATTGTTTGTAGAAATTTTATGATTATGATTGTTAGTTATCTATAATGAAGAATAAGTTTTAGATGATAGAGGTGGATATATTGAGAGAATGTTTAGTGGTTATATAATATGTGTTACTAAGAAAGCTGGGCTACCTAAAGCGTTGATAGCACTTGAAATGTTTTTGCTCTATGAAACCTGATGTACTTTTTGATTCTATTTTCTAGGGATGCACGATATTGGTTTTTTGAAACCGATACCGATAACTTCCTGCTTCTCAAGACCGATACCGATAACCGATAATAATATAAAAAAAATACGCCACTAATTATTTTAACGCGATTAACGCATGTGTATTTTTTGTCCTCGGCCGCCCCCGTAGCTTCAGAGCGCATCGAGTTTAAAATACCATCTACAAGCTGATGCTGACAGCCCCGCTCCTGCCGCCCGCTTGTGGCACAAGTGCCACACTTCCAAGCTCACCGGCAGGCACCGACTGGCCATCGGGAGGACCGGAAGGGTGTGTGTACGTGTGGTCCGAGCGAGCAAGAGAGAGACGTTACGTGCATTGTTGTTGTTAGCATCTGGTGCTAGCTAGCTGCGCTAACGGATATAAGGTGCTGTTTAAATGAAAACAGAGGAGCGCTCTATCCACACAACTGCGCCGAGCACTTGACTTTATGCAGGAAGCAGACAGCAGGGACATTGTAGGAGAAGTCAGCACACTCAGCAACATGATTGCAGCGTCCAGGCAGCTCCGGTTCGAGCATATGCCTTGAGTTGCACATAGCTCCAACGCGCGCGCGCAGACACACACACACACACACACACACACACACACACACACACACACACACACCACACACACACACACACAACACACACACACACACACACACACACACACACACACACACACACACACACACACACACACACACACACACACACACACACACACACACACTGTATTGTATTATTGTCTTCGTACGCTTTTAACACACCATCGTAGCGATGGCGATGTTTCAGGTGACTGATCAGGTTCGAAGTATTAGGGAGCGCTGGATTTGTGAAGAACTCCCCTCTTCCTAAACCACTAACACCACAGTACTGGCAAAACGGGAGGAGCCGAGTGAAAAACAAGCGCCCCTCATCCCAATCCACCCACACCGCAGTATTTTTTTCTTTTTTTTTACCCAAAAAATATATTGTATATTATCGGGGCTATTAATACTGATATCGGTTTATCGGGATGACGTCATAATTTCTAATATCGGACCGATAATTATCGTGCATCCCTACTATTTTCTTCAAGTTTGTATTTTGTTGGTCGAACGCACTTATTGTAAGTCGCTTTGGATAAAAGCATCAGCTAAATGCAATGTGATGTAATTTGGAGGTTATTCCATTAGAAAATACTGGTTAAGTCTGCTTTTATTAAGTTTGATCCAAAACAAATCACCAGGTGTGAACCCTCTCCCTGTGGTAAGCACCAAACAGCTGGACTTTGGTCACAGGTTAAGAGGTGGTCTTGGTCCAGATCAAGCGGAAGGTTTTACAGGCATCTGGTCCAACCTCAGAGTCAGTTGAAAAAGGCTTCCCAAACTTCAGACACTCGTAGAGTTCTGTAGTCCGCTCACATCTTTGCAATGCAAACCAAGATTTAATTGAACACCAATAAAACAATGTAAAATAATGTAATGTAATGTAATAATGTCAACATGTCTGTACCTTCAGGTGTGTAAAGGCCCTGAGTTGATTCCATTACATTTGCAAACTTTAAATGTGTTGCAACCCCAAGCAGGTGTTTTCACTTATTCAGGATAAAAGACAATGAACCAAAAAGCGTGTATCTACATCTTCATAAAAAAAAACAGCATGTGTGTACCGTGTAATGATTCTGAAATCATTCAACTTCACTATTGACCACTTAAAGATGGGTGAAAAATGTATTACTATTGCTTTTCAATTTCCAGAACTGTACAGTAAAATAATCGCCTCAAATCAAGATCAGCTGATTAGCAACTGTTTAGTACTGTGCCACATTACCTTGAGTCCCAGAGTGGTAAATAGACAAAAGTGTTGGCAATTATAAAAACGTGATGGGAGAATGTGAAGAGCTGTACATAAACATATAATGATCTTGGTACTTCATATCCATTATGTGAATTTTTGAAGAATGCGCAGGGGCTTTTTAATCAATTGCTTGTTCGATTTGTTTTGTGTCGTTGTTTTGTGTCGTCCTACTATTGACACTACCCCTCCAACAACATGCTGTATGGCAGTGCTTTAATGCTTCATCACATTCTAGTTTGGGCCTAGAAGTGAATGGAGAGTTGGATTTATAGAAGTACAAGTACTGCTCTTTAACACTGATATGTATCTGTCTTAGAGTTAGGAATAATTTCATTTTATAATAATTTGATAATATTATCAGCATTAATTGAATTACTTAGCAAACACAGACAGCTTGACCAGTCAAGTGGTCTTCAACCAATCACTCTGATCTGTGCTGCCCACTCCAATTAGTGTCACAGAGAAGTCAGCAGCTGATAACAGTGTGTGTTCTTCAGGGAGAAAGCACCAGATCTGCAGGGGAAATCTGTGCCATTAAAGTGAGATAAGGCTGTCATAGTAGGCGTTGGTATAAACCATGCCAGAGGTGCCAACTGGTGCAGTGTGAGAGGCTAGTTTCCTGAGAGCAGTGTTTGGTTTATGATAAAGTCAGGAAGTCATTAAGCTCCTTCTCATTTTCCCACTAGAACCACATTCCTCCGTGCTGACATGAGCCTCTTACCCAGACAGCTTCACGGTCTGCTGCTGGCTCTGCCCACCTGGACCGGAGTCCGCCTGGTTCCCCATCCTGCGGGTCCGCACCGGGCCGCCGAGCTCCACGTTGTATGTGTGCCCCGCCGCACCGTGACGCGTGGAGATGGAGCTGAGCCCCGCCGCCGCCGGCTCCCGGGCCGCCGGCTCCGGCTCCCGGGCCGGGCTGCAGCACGTACAGCCGCCTGAAGCCGCGCTGCTCCGCCGGCACACACACCGGGGAGAGGAACAGACCCAGAGAGAACAGCAGGCCGCATATAATCCAAGCCATATCCACACCGAACACTGAGTTGTTTTAAGTTTTGGGGAAAAAATATGTCCGAGACTTTACTTCTTACACGTGAGGAAAACGGTTATATTCCTGAGCATATTCCTGTAGGGTTACCTCCTCCCGGTATGGTAAAGCAGTAACGGCTGGTGAATAATATAAAAACCAGGCGGGTACCGTGTAGCGCTCCTCGGTGGTCGTCGCTCCGCTCTCTGTCTCCTGAAGGCCGAGCTGCTCTTCTGCAGATCTCCGAGAACTCCAGGAAAGTTCCTCTGTTGGAGGTGAACAGACTAAGAGCAGCCAGCCTCCAGACGTGACGTCGGGGGGGCGCTACACACTCACCCCGACAACATTTGCTGGGAGTTTTTTGGGGCCCAAGGGTGTCAGAGGACCCAAACCAAGACCCCACCCACCCCCGCACACACACACACACACACACACACACACACACACACACACACGCACACACACGCGCACACACACACACACACATACCATGTATACATCACTTCAGGGGACATTACATTGACTTACATGCATGTCCTGGAGGCTTATCCTAACCTTAACCATAACCAACACATGCCTAACCCTAACCCTTACCCTTAACCTTACCCTAACCAAGTCTTCACCCTACAATTAACGATTCCCCTCATGGGGACCTCCAATTTGTCCCCATAAGGGAGGCGAGTCCCCACACATGACTGTGTAAACAGATGTAGGTCCCCACAAGTAATGCTAGGCCACACACACACACACACACACACACACTTTCTTCAGTCACTTTTCTGTAAATTGATACAGGCTCAGGCTTGGGGAGTAATGGAATGTAACGGGATAACGTAGTTAGAAAGGTAAAAAAGGTTACTGTATTCCCTTACAGTCACAGAAAGAAGGTGCAGGCTATCAGATTTCTGATACCTTTTTGGAAAATGGGGATTATTAGCGGGGTTAAAATGTTATGATACATTCTAAAAAAAGAACAATATATTACAAAGCACATACATACATTGCAACACTAAATGAATTAAAACATATTTATCTTCTAGTTTATTAGTTCAAATAATGTGTTTGGGTTGAAATGTTGCCAAAATATGTTTTCATTAAGCTAATACATCACCGGCAGGGGCTCAGTCACTTGGACTGGGAGCCGTAGTGTTGCCGGTTCAAGTCCCTGACTGACCTAAATAAGTATGGGATTAGTTTTGTATCATAAAGATAAAGCAACACTTTCTCAGAATAAAGCAAAACTATGAGTTTAAAAGAAAAAAAACTGAGTCAAGTAAAAATAAAATACATTTCAAAAATAAAAATAAAAGTTGCAAACAAATCACTTGTGTAATCATGTAAACTATAAGTATTTTTTCTTTGTTTTAACCTAGTTTTTTGTTTGCAGTTCTTGTTTCTTTTTTCTCAATGATCAGACTTTTGCTCTCACTGCAGCTTTCTCGTTTTGCGCTCCCTCATTTTTTGTTTGAGATTCTGACACAAACGTCCCAGGTGGGCAGTACTTTCGGGGGTGCGTCCCCATTGGCTACTCGGTTTTTGAGTGACAGCCCGGTCCTCCAGCGATTGTACAGTGCAGCTGCGGTGCGGTAGTATGGGATTAGTTTTGTATCATAAAGATAAAGCAACACTTTCTCAGAATAAAGCAAACCTATGAGTTTAAAAGAGAAAAAAACGAAGTCAAGCAAAAATAAAATACATTTAAAAAATAAAACTATAAGTTGCAAACAAATCACTTGTGTAATCATGTAAACTATGAGTATATTTTCTTTGTTTTAACATAGGTTTTTGTTTGCAGTTCTTGTTTCTTCTTTCTCAATGATCAGACTTTTGCTCTCGCTGCAGCTCTTCTCGTTTGCGCTCCCTCATTTTTTGTTTGAGATTTTGACACAAACATCCCAGGTGGGCGGGACTTTCAGGAGTGTGTCCCCATTGGCTACTCAGTTTTTGAGTGACAGCCCACTACACCACAGATCATACAGTGCAACTCATGCAGCAAACTCCGGAGTCCACTCGGCCACGTTAGTGTCGGTGTCTCCTGAGGAGTCTTCATGAACATATCAGACTCATCTTATGGATTGCTGTGCATTACACTTGTGATGTGTAGTTCATACTTTATTCCAACTTTAAATATTGTAATACCTGAACACACTGCTGCTGTTAAATAATTTCCCAATTTGGGATTGATAAAGTGTCTGTCTATTTATTTACTTTATAGGTTAAAAAAACACATCTATGTATTTTCAACCAAAAGGTGATGCACAATATAAACTGTATACTATTATTTTTCAAAGACATGTTACATTTCAAAAGCATATATTGCTATGTTTAGGACAAACAATTAAAGACTGCTTTAATTGAACAAATTCTACAATATAAAAGCGACAGATTTGCTTTATTAAACAGACCAGATCTAGGCTGCATACCAACACAATTAGGACCATGCTCACATCTCACTATGTTGGTCTGAAGAGCTGAAGCATTCATACACAATGGATAACAACGGTGTTGTTTCATTCTATATCCTGTGAGAAAATGATATACATTTAGCATTAAAAATTCGACATACTATTCCTGAGGAAGATAATAATCAACAGATTTGAATGTAATCTCTAACATTTTCATGTAGAATAAAGACAAAAGAGTGATTATACAAATTACATTTATTGAAATTTGAACCAGAAGATGAAGTCTCAAAGATGTTTTAAATAAAAGGACATAAAACAAAAATGTGGATAATAATAAAATCTATTAAATGTATATGTAAAGATATTTGGTCAAATGAAATGACACTGAGCCAGTGATAACAGTAACGCCAGCATGGATGAAGCTGGTGCAGTTCTTTCTTCATGCCCCCCCTTCGTGCTGTCCCCTCGGAGGAAGTGGGGAAACGAGATAAGACTCTGGACGCCACGCCGTCTCTATGATCCACTGTTAATATGAGAGGAAAATAAATGTTTTAGGAAATGAAAAATATGAAGTTAACAAATAAAACACAGCTCAGGGGCAGTCATGGACGGTAGGTTTAGAAGTAGTTAACTCAGCCTCCATTGATTTTCATATCAAATTTGCGTGTTAATAAAATAAGCTATCATGGCTTATACTTGCATATCTAAACAGAATCATGAAAACCTGTTGGTAGAGTCAGGCACACGAGTCCGTTTGAGTGTGTGCGCCGGTGTCTGAACGCTCACTCACTGCTAGCTATGTAGCTAACTATAGGCTACTTAGCTTGCATTGTTATGGATCTAAAGTTAGCAAAAGCTAACTTTCATAGCACAGCTTTACTTCTCACTTAACACAATAAAGAAACAGACCGTACAGCACAAACAACACAAATGATCAATACTTGCATATATTTTCACTTGTAGTATTATAATAATTGAAATGCTGGTTCTTCTGGGGGTGTTCTATCCAAGCTCAGCTACCGCACCGCAGCTTCCTGCACTGTACAATCGTTGGAGGACTGGGCTGTCACTCAAACATTGAGTAGCCAATGGGGACGCACCCCTGAAAGTCCCGCCCACCTGGGAGGTTTGTGTCAGAATCTCAAACAAAAAATCAGGGAGCGCAAAAGAGAAAGCTGCAGCGAGAGCAAAAGTCTGATCATTGAGAAAGAAGAAACAAGAACTGCAAACAAAAACCTATGTTAAAACAAAGAAAAATTACTTATAGTTTACATGATTACACAAATGATTTGTTTGCAACTTATAGTTTTATTTTGGAATTTATTTTATTTTGCTTGACTCAGTTTTTTTTTCTTTTAAACTCATAGTTTTGCTTTATTCTGAGAAAGTGTTGCTTTATCTTTATGATACAAAACTAATCCCATACAATAGCTGCCTGAGCGTAGATAGAACACCCGCAGAAGAACCAGCATTTCAATTATTATAATACTACAAGTGAAAATATATGTAAGTATTGATCATTTGTTTTGTTTGTGCTGTACTATACGGTCTGTTTCTTTATTGTGTTAAGTGAGAAGTAAAGAAAAGTTGTGCTATGAAAGTTAGCTTTTGCTACATTTAGATCCATAACAATGCAAGCTAAGTATAGCCTAATAGCAGGGACGGTTAGCTACAAAGCGAGCAGTGAGTGAGCGTTCAGACACCGGCGCACACACTCAAACGGACTCATGTGCCTGACTCTACCAACAGGCTTTCATGATTCTGTTTAGATATGCAAGTATAAGCCATGAAAGCTTATTTTATTAACACGCTAATTTGATATGAAAATCAATGGAGGCTGAGTTAACTTTGTAAGAAAACCTACCGTCCATGAGCTGTGTTTTATTTGATAACTTCATGTTTTTTATTTCCTAAAACATTTATTTTCCTCTCATATTAACAGTGGATCATTGAGACAGCGTGGTGTCCAGAGTCTTATCCCGTTTTCCCACTTCCTCTGAGGGGACAGCACGGAGGGGGGGCATGAAGAAAGACCTGCACCATCTTCATCCATGCTGGTCATTGCTGTTATCACTGGCTCAGGCTGCGGCCACACGAGGACGAAAACGGCTAAACGCATAGGATTAGCGCAAACGCAATCGCAAAAAAGCTTCCGTCCACACGCAATAGTCATCTGGATAGTGTCTGCCCACACGAGACCGCTCCGTTTAGCTCCAACCGCTGGAGAAGCTGCAGTACATATGTCGAGCCTGTACGTGGCGCTGTAACTTCCTCCACAAAAGCAGCGAAGAAGCATGGTTGTCATGGTTGCCCTTCTGTTTATTCTCCGCGGTGGGGGCCGAGGGAACCGGGCAGAGTTTTTCGCCAGTCAACGTGTATTAAAGTTTAAATCTTCCGACCAAATTAGAAAAGTGCCGGTCAAAGGTCTTCTTTGTTATTTATTGAGCTTTAAAACAAATGAATAACGACTCTATAATATAATAATAAAATACACAGAGCCTCTCTTTTTCCTCCCTCTCTTCAGACAGCGTCAGTGTCTGTCTCATGCAGCAGCTCATCCAGTAATGAGTGACCCGGCCGACAGTAAAAATAAACATATTTATAACTAGTTTAGGGAGTTTGAGAGGTAATTAAAATAGCTAAGGGTGATGATCTGACTTGAAGTGTGTGTGTTGCTGCAGCGGGAGGAGCTGCAGGTGAGCAGAGCTGCGTGTCTCCGTCCTGTCAGATTAGACTTCACTCGCGTTTAGGTCCATATCGAGAGAAAGATAAATAATCTGAATTCAGGGTGTGTTTACTTTGACGGGGGGGGAGCAGCAGAGGTGGGGAGAGGCGGGGCTATTGCCTCATCATCATCAGAAAATGATCGTATAGGGCGTACACACGGAGCCGTTGGACCCCTCAGAGCGTTGCGTATGCCGTTCTATCCACCTTGGGACCCGTTATCGTTTCCTCAGTCGTTTAGAGCCGTATTCGGTCGTCCTTGTGTGGTCGAACGGTCTATATGACACTAAACAGTAACGCAAACAACTGTTTTCGTCCTCGTGTGGCCGCAGCCTCAGTGTCATTTCATTTGACCAAATGTCTTTACATATACATTTAATAAATATTATTATTATCCACCTTTTTGTTTTATGTCCTTTTATTTAAAACGTTCTTTGAGACTTCATCTTCTGGTTCAAATTTTAATAAATGTAATTTGTATAATCGCTCTTTTGTCTTTATTCTACATGAAAATGTTAGAGATTACATTCAAATACGTTGATTATTCAGATCTTCCTCAGGCTAGGAATAGTATGTTGAGTTGTTAATGCTAAATGTATATCATTTTCTCACAGGATATAGAACGAGACAACACAGTTTATCCATTGTGTATGAATGCTTCAGCTCTTCAGACCAACATAGTGAGATGTGAGCATGGTCCTAATTGTGTTGGTATGCAGCCTAGGTCTGGTCTGTTTAATAAAGCAAATCTGCCACTTTTATATTGTAGAATTTGTTCAATTAAAGCAGTCTTTAATTGTTTGTCCTAAACATAGCAATATATGCTTTTGAAATGTAACATGTCTTTGAAAAATAATAGTATACAGTTTATATTGTGCATCACCTTTAGCTTGAAAATACATAGATGTGTTTTTTTAATCTATAAAATAAACAGACAGACAGACACTTTATCAATCCCATATTGGGAAATTATTTTACAGCAGCAGTGTGTTCAGGTATTAAAATATTTAAAGTTGGAATAAAGTATGAACTACACATCACAAGTGTAATGCACAGCAATCCATAAGATGAGTCTGATATGTTCATGAAGACTCCTCAGGAGACACCGACACTAACGTGGCCGAGTGGACTCCGGAGTTTGCTGGGTGAGTTGCACTGTATGATCTGTGGTGTAGTGGGCTGTCACTCAAAAACTGAGTAGCCAATGAGGACAAACCCCTGAAAGTCCCGCCCACCTGGGACGTTTGTATCAGAATCGAAAACAAAAAATGAGGGAGCGCAAACGAGAGAGCTGCAGAGAGAGCAAAAGTCTGATAATTGAGAAAGAAGAAACAAGAACTGCAAACAAAAACCTATGTTAAAACAAAAAAAAATACTTATAGTTTACATGATTACACAAATGATTTGTTTGCAACTTATAGTTTTATTTTTGAATTTTTTTGAATTCATTTTTTTATTTTAAACTCATAGTTTTGCTTTATTCTGAGAAAGTGTTGCTTTATCTTTATGATACAAAACTAATCCCATAAATACGGAGTGTGGACTTCTACTTGGAGAGGTCCCAGCTCACCTCCTGCGCTACCGTGGTGCCCTTGAGCAAGGCACCACTCCCATTGCTCCCCAGGCTCTGTGCTGTATAGCTGCACACTGCTCCTAGTACTAGACTCCTGATAGGATGGGTTAAAATCAGAGAACACATTTCACTGTGTGTGCTGTGTGCTCTGCACGTGTGACCATTAAGCTAGAGCTTGAATATGGGCTCAGAACAGTCTCATAATACACTCATGCACACAGAAGGATTCACACTTGTATTTCATGATCCACACTTGTGTTTTTCAATGCACACATAAATGTGTTCCGTTTCATATACATGTAAATAAAATCCAAATGCAGAAAAAAGTTTTACTTATGTATTTGTGATCCTCATATATCTGTTTTCCGTTTAAAACCTCTGAACCTGCTACAAACCGCTTTCTGTGCACGGATCGCTGTGCATTCGTGTGTGAGTTTTTTGAGACTCCCCTGACGGTCACCCGATTCCTACTTGTAATTTTTTCTATCTATAGCCAATCAGATGTCTCCTTCATTCTAAGCCAATCACATGAGCGCGCCCCCACGAGGGTATGATTTATTGCGTTCATGACACTTCATATATATACGCATGTTGCGCAGTCCGGTCAGCTCGCTAAACAGAGGGCGGAGCATCAGGTGATCATGCAGAGCTGGTGTCTTGGTCAGACTCAGCAGCTGATCTGATCTCTCTTTCGCTCCGGTTACACTTCACTCGCGTTTATGTCCATATCGATCAGATCCAGCTCTCCTGATCGGCCTTTATAGAGAGCACCGATCAAACTATTAAGAGTGAATATCGGCAGATAATGACCGGCGGGGCTCCCCCCGTTGACAGTTCACTGTCTAGCACTGGCTTCGTAGTGCACTGATTGATTAGGCCAGCGTTTCTCAAAGTGTGAGGCGCGCCCCACTGGTGGGGCGCAGAGATGTGATAGGTGGGTCGCGAATGGACGCGATGAACGGAGATTATTTGTTTTTATTTAAAAAAAAGACCTCAGGCCGGAATCGAACCTGGGTCCTCGCGGGCGGTAGTGGATTGTTACAGCCGGAGACTCGCAACGGCGGTGGACTTTCACAGCACCACTGCGCCGGACCTGCCGGAGCCGCCAGAGCCTCGCAACGACGGGATGTTTTCGGTGGTGGATGCGACGGCAGATGCGGTACCGGTGTTGCAGTATAACTTGAGTCATGACAACTGGCGACATTCTATAGAGAGGCGAAGTCACGCCCATCTACTTCCGGCCCATGGGACCCCGGAAGCTAAACATTTACATTGAATTCAATGGAGAGAGAAAACGTATCTTTTGATCCCGTTTGAATTGTGCCACGAACTACACATAAGATGTTTGTTTTTCTTAAACAATAAGTTCAATGTCAAAAAAGTCACATTTTGTCGTAAAACTGTTGAAATATAAGACTATGAAAAATACGCGACTACAAAGACTACAAATCCCAAATCCCATTCTGGGTCGCGTAAATGATGTCACAGGCGATAATGCTCCAAGTGGTTGCGACTCGTAATTAAAGCGAAGAAGAAGAAGAAGATCTCATAACTGATTTATTCCCTCCAATAAATAAGAGATTGCTAAAAATAAATTCACTTTTACAAGATGCCTGTGTGCTTTGTACCAGGTTGTAATCACATAAGTGATCATACCACTTGCTCGTTCTCTCGCTTTCCATCTGATGAAAGGACCAGGAGTCGCTGGATCAGACATATCAGGTAATACACATGTTGTGCATGGAACATAGTCAAGTTAGCTACCTAGCTAGTAGCGACGAGTAGCGAGCATGTTAGTTAGCATTACATTACTTAGCCTTGTCATTTTTAGTAGCCTTACCATGAAGTTATTATTTTATTACATGAAGTAAGAGTAAGAGTAGTCATGATGGTAAGTATTTCGTGAAACATTTGAAGAGTAGCCTACTGCGCCATCCACCGGGTGCTAAGGAAGCAGTCAGGGAGAGTCGAAGGCAGGCCGGGAGCTTTGCATGACATTCTTCTGGACGTGTTTCATTGTGATGACAGTAAGGGTGAGTCAATCTGTTTGTTGGAAAGACAGTAGTTGAGAGAAAATTATTAGAGTAAATAATTATTCAAAGTGTTGTTACTTTAAAGTGTTGTTACTGACCTTTTTCTCTTTTATTTCCTTTCCCTCACCTGTAACTGCTGAGACCCTGAGGAACATGCACACTGACCTGCCCTGGCAACCTGATTTCCACTGTACGTAATAGTATTTGGTTATGGTATATTATTTATATACATCAAAGGCACAATGCACCCCCCAGACACACACATGTATTGAGTGTGATATTGTGCATAGGTCAAGTGAAATCATCTTTACACACTAGAAAACTGTAGGAGCGGCAACTTGTTTTGAAATTGAATTTTTAATATCCGATAATGAAGTTGATCTGTTTTCTTTATTCTTCTCTCTTCCCAGCTCCATCCATCACCGTGCTTTGTTCCTGCAGGTCCTGCTTGCTAATCAATGCTTTATTTTTTTACACAATTACAAATAAAGTCAATGTATTGTATGACACTAAGTTGTGCTTCATTCGGAGTCAATAATAAATTCATTCTGCCTTCAACTGCACAATGACTGTGGACTGCACCGACATCCATGTAGCTGCCCCCCAGTAAGATGAACCAAGCAAAGAGGGTCACCATCATGCCCAAGGACATCCAGCTGCCCCGCCGCATCCGCGGAGAGAGGGCTTAGACTGACCCGAGACCAGCACACCCAAACACAACGGCTCTTTTAAGAGCCACCTACAGTTTCAAAGAGTTGCAATCCTACGTTATTATAATGATTAAACTGGTTCATGTGTCACTTAGTTTACTGAACCGTGATGAATGAAAGAAATGAGTGAGGTAGTGGTTTAAAGAAGTTACAAAGACATTAATATATGAGTAACAGGTCAGTGTAAACACGAGCTTCTGTCAATTATGGATCATTCAAACTATTTATATAAAAATATGTAATAAAGTTCTAAAAAAAGTATTCGGTATATTCCTTGATAGCTTTTGGAGAACCAACCGTGGCCAACCTGCCACGCCTGGGTAACTGCCACTGAGGATTTGTCCGCTGTCCTCCGGTGGCTGTCTGGATGGCAGCTTGCTGGTCTCTGCTCAGTCGCATTGAGGCAAGAATTGCCTCAAGCCCCCGACCCCCATGCCCCTTCACCAGCTCCGGCACGGTGACAATGGCCTGATGTTGAGGCTGCGGCTCTGGCTCAGGTGACAAAAGCCATGCCATGCCACACTGTGCGCCCCTCAGTGCAGACCTGAACCAGTCTACATCCTCAGTGGCGTTGTCTCTGGCCAGTGGGTTGGATGTCTCCTCTCGCTGTTGGTAGAGTTGAGACACCGGCTGGACTACTTTGGAAGTGCCAGGCTTCCTCCACTGGCACTCGACATCTGTGGAGCTGATCTGCCACATGGCACATATTGCCAATGCTGCAGCGTGGCTGCATTTGTACATCCCCCGTGCACAATCACAGACAGCGCTCTGCATCGCGCCATCGTCTCCCATGCAGATCTGTACAAATAAAGTAAGTACCATGTTTGTTAGCATGCTATAATAGATTGAATGAGCAATAATACAAGGATGGTCCGGATCTGGGGTGGGAGGGGTTATTTTTCCATAGTTTTGTCTGATTGTTGTTATTGTTTGTTTTTTCTGTATTTTTTGTAATTTGTTTTGTACTGGTTGTGATTGTACATTGTATTTTTCTAAATGTGTATGAGTACATTTTTGAAAAACATTTGATCAACAATAAAAAAGGATTTGGTCAGGATCTAGACTCAGTGTGTAGTTTATTAATTAATCAATGCTCTCTACATTAGGAAAACATACCGGTGTACCCGAGGGAGTCACACACAGCTGTGCCTGGATAACCAAACAAATTGACAAGATAACCAAAACCATTGAATCTACACACAGCAAATAAACTCAAATGACACAACGAGATGTAAAAGGAGATCACACCCTACAGTATAGTCGATATAAAACTGGCCGCTTCAATCTGAAGAGCAACTAAAACAAAACACGGGAGTGTACCTTGTTCTTGTGAACACTAATGTAATTCACAGCATACACAGAGACCACGAAGTTCTTAAGGAGAAAACTAGTTACTAAAACAAAACACGTTAGTGTACCTTGTTAGCTAATGTTAGCTAGCTGACATTAACGTTACACATTGCACTCATATTACTCACCGAAACCTTGTAAAGCCGGTCCCGCTGCTCTTACAGAACCGACTAAATCCCCTTTCGTGTATGTACAGCTCTCAACGTGTCCAGACTTGTAGTGATGTTCACCTCGTTTTATACTTGTATTCTCATTCTGAAAGAAACAGGTGAAATTTGCTAACGTGACGGCCATCTTTGTGATGGTGACGCGTATTGTGCGAGACCAGAGACCTGTAGTTCACTGAGTGGTTTCACACAAAAAAATGTGTAACTTCACAGTTTTACGACACATTTTTATTTTTTTGACTTGCAAAATATTCTTTTAAATTGACAAACATCATATGTGTCATTCGTGGCACAATTCAAACGGGACCAAAAGATAACCTTTCTCTCTCCGTTGACTTCAATGTATAATTGTACGCTTCCGGGGTCCCATGGAGGCTCCCGGAAAGGGAGGGACTTCGCCTCTCTATTATTTTCATCATAGGAATCCAGGGTGTGTACATTGAGGACCCATTGTTGACCATGTCGATCGCCTCGTTTGTCGTTTACGTTCATCTTTTGCTATATCTTCCTTCCTAAGATCACTTTGATGCACGTTCAGTACTCGTATGTGAGGTTGTGGGTGAGAGGTGGATATCGTGATGCTTACAGGGAGGTATCGAACATTACAAAGTAGGTGACTGTGTGGATGCCTGTTCAAAATATTGCAAACTTGAATAAACCATTTAAATTATATATTTGTGTCCGACTTTGTGATCAGCTCCGATTAAATTGTGATATAAATGCTGTAGCTATTCTCCCGGGAGCACGTTTTTTTAATGAAATACCTGTATCCCTCTCATCACAACAAGACTCTACACTGTGCAGGAAAAACAATTACATACATGAAAATAACCTTGATGCATGGGAATGAAACACACAAACTACCTTCCGTGGCTATACTGATATGTCACAGTAACGGTCAACCACAGAAACGTATCCTAAATCCAGCGGGGCACAAGTTGAATACATATAGAACATTTGTACATCGTTCTTAATGTGATGTAGAGTAGCTCTGATAGCTGTCCATACCTTCAGACAGCCTCAAAGTCCTCAGCCCGAAAGCAGCATCGAGATGACTGGATCATCTGCAGTGTTGGGCAAGTTACTTCCAAAATGTAATACAGTACATTACTTATTACTGTCTTTTTTAAGTAATAGGCTACGTTACTTTACAATATTACTGTCTCTGAAATGTAATGACTTACTTTTATATTAGCCTACTTTTGATCACAAATACATGGATCCTGAGATTGAAGCTCAAGCCGGTGAGATTGTTTTAACAATTGCCAATAAATGTTATTCTGAAACATAACTATCACTGTTGTCTTTCCTTCTATAAATGAAGCAACAATATGTCAAGCTGGCGCTTAGCCCTCCAAAAAGTGCATGGTTGCAACTTAGACAGTTAAGCATTTTATATCATGGTGCAACACGGAAGGCAGACAGAATTGCTTAGACACAGGTGTCACATGAACTTTAAATGTTCTGGAAAGTTCCTTATACAGCTTTAGCCTTTTTGATCTCATGAAGTCCCTAAGTGACACACACGAACAGTCTGGTGGGTTATGGTCGTTGTCCTTTGCTTTTGTGTTCCCATAACAACATGTGCACGATGTCCATGTGCCAGGCTAACACATGTGACAGAACTAGCTACATTTGGAAAGGTTTTTTGTTGCTAAAGTTAACATTCAAGCCATTTAAGAATAAAAATGCTTACATGACATGTCATTTGTTAAACATTAAGCTGTCTTCGGCTCTTTTCTGATTCTGATTACATATAACCTGTTGTAGAAACATTTAGTTATGAAATTGATATGAAACAAATGCCATAAATATTGCTGTGACACTGATGTCACATCGGGACATTAACCCTAAACATTCACAGTAAACCCGGAGTGACATATATATGCACAATTACAAATATGATTATGATCTGCTCAGTTAATTTAGCTGATTCAATTGTATTTAGTTAACATATTCTTTATTATTCAATATTATCAATATTCAATATTCAAAGTATGTTCAAATAAATGTAAACCAAAAAATCATCCTCATTAATGAAGTTATAAATAAGAGTTACTTTACCATTAAAGCCCAATGTGACACATATGTCACATTTCAGATATGTGACATATGGTTAGCCTACTTGTCAGAAATGTGTTCTAGGTGGTCTATTTAGTCTAAATGACGTTCCCCTTAATTTCCTCAAAAGTAGAAATGGGTCCGGGTTCTTATGGGTTAAACGTATCGGCTTAAAGGCATAATAGAACTACTGTATTATATGTATTCAACGTGTGCCCCGCTGGGACTTACTTTTCTGTAGTTTACCGTTACTGTGACATATCAGTATAGCCACGGAAGGTAGTTTGTGTGTTTCATTCCCATGCATCAAGGTTATTTTCATGTATGTAATTGTTTTTCCTGCACAGTGTAGAGTCTTGTTGTGATGAGAGGGATACAGGCATTTCATTAAAAAAACATGCTCCCTGGAGAATAGCTACATCATTTATATCACAATTTAATCGGAGCTGATCACAATTTATCATGAGTGATGTCATGTCGACGAGCGTTCGGGCTGTGAATAAACAACTTGTGTTTTACTTTTAGGCTGTATGAAGGTATGGACAGCTATCAGAGCTACTATACATCACATTAAGAACGATGTACAAATGGAAGTCGGACACAAATATATAATTTAAATGATTTATTCAAGTTTGCAATATTTTGAACAGGCATCCACACAGTCACCTACTTTGTAATGTTCGATACCTCCCTGTAAACGCCAGCTATGCCAGAGCCAGCGGCCCACCGAAGGCAGCAGCCCACCAATGGCAGCGGCCCACCGCGAAAAGTCCCGAAAAAAGCCCCGAATCTCCCGATGGCCAATCCGAGCCTGCTCACACACACACAACTGAAACCAAAATAATTTACATATTATGTAAAAATCGCTCTCACACTCACAAACACAACAGCGTTACAGTCTGGAAGAAAAGCAATGTGGAGCGGCACGCCGGCACCTCACCACTTCGTAAGGAGTTTAACCGTGACACTTTTCGAAATCCCGTTTGTGTCCCCCCATTTTACAAATAGGCCTATGTTTATTATTATCTTTTAACGCAAGCCATCATCGCCACGGAGGAGCACACAGCCTCTGTGCGCGAGAGAGCACACCTTTATCTATTTAATATAGTTGTACAAAATAAAGTAAGAAATCATTCCAATGTGTACTATAGGACAGTAAACTGTTTAAAAGGGGAGTGATTAGTAAAATATGCATAAATAAAAAGAAAGAATGCTAACTAGGTAACATAAGATAAGAAAAGTTTAAATGATTTGTTATTGGTTGTGATCATATTCTAAAGATGTTTGGATTATTGAAACGTATACAGCTCCCTTTGTGTTGAGAGCTGTATCCATACATTCATTTTGTGCTCAAAGTGCACCAGATTGATGCATTTCACTTGAACATTTTAAACAAAATCATACATTTTCTTTTAGTAAACACTGAAAACGGGTCCCACAGACCCAAACAGCACACAAATGTTAAAGGTCAGCATATCATAATGTTAAAATGTGCTAAATATATACACTGCAAAAAAACAAAAAAAAGAGGAGTAAAAGTAGCTCACAACTTGTTTTATTTTTTTAAAGTAGCTCTCATCCTAAAAAAGGTTGGAGACCTCTGTTATAGAACGATACATTTGACAATGTTAAGCTTGGCCTACCAAGTGGCAATGTACTGAGAGTGGAGGTGTCCTGAGATTAGCGCCTGCAGTACTCATTCATAACACTCCGTTCGATGTCTCACTATGGGATGCGCCTCAACGCGTATGCAAACAGAAGCATCAATCTCATTAGAACAATCCTGATTGGTTGGTGATCTTGACGTCTATGTCAGGGAATCCACCCACCCTTTAAGTAGCTTGCGCTATGTCGCAGCGTCATTCAAACACCTCTTCTCGCTTCAGAGCACATCTCGAATATCAGTAGCCGGGCTTGCTTAACGGTCCACAGACTGAACCCAAGCTAACATTCGGTCGACTGGCGCTTGCCGGTTACTTTTTTTGCTTTGCAGAAGAATTGAACAAATATTAACACACCAGTTAATATTGTAATCTGCCCGCCGTTTTTTCTTTCGAAATAACGGTACGGTTTGATTTTTTTCTTCAAACAGTAACCTGTTGCTAGTTTATCCCTCCGCACCGACACCACGGCGAGCGGGGACGGACTCTTCTCTCCCTCACACCAGAGGAGACGGAGATAAGAAAGATATTAACACACCAGTTAATTTTTTTTTCTTTTTTTCTACTGAATTGACCTGGGCATAGGCGGGGACTCAGCCAATGTCAGGGTACAGCCTATTATTTGGGGAGGACACAGGTGCACAGCATTAGGAATTGGGAATCACCAGAGGGAAGCCACACAGTTTTTCAACCGTGCGTTTGTTTTGAGTTCATTTCGGTTTATTTCTTTATCACAGTTAGTTTTGCTGTCATCATCCTGCAATCCAAATAAACATTTTAAATGCACTCGAAGATTTGCTGTCAACACCACGCGTCTGGAAAAGCTTCACACCATATCCCTCAAAGGCAAATATGTGTTGTTCGGTTGCCTTTACATTTGTTGAAAAACTTGCTTCCAAAGACGGATGGACACAGGAGGACAGCGCTGTATTCATTGACTTTTCCCGACTTAAATCCATGTTACGCACCCGCAAGAGAAACGGGGACGGAACAAACATCAAAGTCACGGTAGGAGTATTTATGAATGAATAAACGGTTGCGGAGGAGAGTGGCCTTCACGCAACGGGATACAGGCAAATCCCATAAAGTAATTCTAAACAAAGCCTCCGTGGATTGCTAAATAATGGCCATGAGTAACGAGGAAAATCAGGAAATGAACAAAGAAATGAACGCTGCTGTCAATCAAACTGAAATCGAGGATGGGCCTGGTAAAAGGAATGCTCAACTCACATATAAAGCAGCGGAAGCAATGATATTATCTATGCAAAAGGACAGGAATTCTGGGATAAAGCAATTGTGTAAAATGGCAAAGGAATTGGAACAAATTATAATTTCAGATGGAAATGTTTCTGACATGCAAATCAAACATGAAATGTTGTGGAAACTGTCTGGGGAAACTACAAGGTTGCATGAGTCATTACAACCTTTGTTGCCTGAGGATGAAATGTTTAAACAAACGGAATGGTTTCAAAATCAAATGCACGATGTTAAAGGAGTAATACACAAAATGAAAAATGGGTCCATGCAAACAGGGAGATATGCACACAGGTCGTGGATGATGAAATCAATGATGTGTTACATGCAAATGAGGAGCTGGATAATATTGGGCCAAATGACAGTATTTCTAATATTGGTGACAAAACAAATGTGTCAGGTGGAAGCTCTGGCTATTCAAGGTCCTCAAGGTCAACAACGTGCTCTGCAGGTATCGAGGCAGAGGCTGAAAGGGCTGCACTTCTGGCTTTGGAGGCTGCTCTCAAGGAAAAGCATGAGCTGGAAGCTCAAGAGGCTCAAATTAGGAAGAAAAGGGAATTGCTTGAAGTGCAAAGTCAGATTGCTGCGCAGACAGCAAAAGTCACAGTACTCAGAAACAGAGGGTCTGACATAGGAGTCACAAATGGAACAAATTAATATGTGTCAAAACAAGTCTGCTCTCAAACCCTCTGCTGTGCCATTTGTTCCACAAACTTCAAGTTGTACCGTCAATCATCCACCAACAGGAGGCAGTAAAACTACTATGTCAATGAAAGCACAATTATTGGAGCCAAACTGTCAATACAATCATCCACCAACAGGAGGCAGTAAAACTACAAAACCCACTCAATCACATCAAAATCCATACAACCAGTACAATCCACCAACTGGAGCTGCTAAAGCTGCAACGCCATTACAGTCTCAGCAGCTACAGGATCCATACAACCAGTTCAACACTGCAGCTACAGATGTAGCACTCCAGATCAGACTCAAATGGGTGTGTCCCAGTCAAAAGCCCAGCGGATGCCAGTGGCTGGGGGTGTTGCCAAATTGCTAGAGGGCGTTGCCCAATTTCCCCATTTGTTCAATTACAGGATTTAACCATGAGATGGCGCTTCATTCACAAAATACACAATGGGTGTTGTAGAAACATCAATATTTTAGATCAAATAAAGTATATAGTTTGCTTTATGCAATATATTTCCTGTAATATTGTACAGTAGATTGAAGTAAATCAACTTATACATTAAGATAAAATAAGATGGACCTTTTATTAATCCCGTGGAGAAATTCAGTAGTTCAAACAGCAACAGGGTGAGAGTGAAAAACAGGACAGCACAGATTCACACAGATTAATAAAATCAAAAATAAGATGAGCGATAAAAAATAATAATAATAATGAGAAACTATGAAATAAGAAATGAATAAAACTAAAATGTAATTATCATATCATATATTATAATGTATTGTATTTAAGTAATATCATACATTAACCCCATTATAGCAGATGCCACATTGAATGGATGAACACATGTATGCATCAATAATTACAACAGAGTATTTCTAAATACAAGTTGTAAAAATACTTATATGTATTTAATATTAACCCTTTGGAGTCGACCGTCACGCCGGCGTGATCAGATCACATGACCTGTTCAAGCCGGTGCCGCATAAAAACAACAGTCCGGACAACATTGCCGTTTGTTTCTGTCGAAAGTACTGGCTTGAAACTACTGTATATCCCAGTCTTTGATTCATGCAAAAAGACCCAGTAAACACGGAGATACGGTGATATAAAGTTAATACATTTCAAAAGTATGAAATATGGAAGCACATATTTGAATATCTTCGCCATATTTGATCACTTTACGAAACGGAAAATACTGGAAACTGTAGATCCTGCTCAACAGGATGTATATGTGTATTTCTGTCGAAAGTACTGGCTTGAAACTATATGCCAGTCTTTGTTTCATGCAAAAATACCCAATAAACACGGACATACGATTATATAAAGTAAATACAGATATATTTCAGAAGTATGAATAATGGAAGCACATATTTTAATATCTTCGCCGTATTTTATCATTTTACGAAACGGAAAATACTGGAAACTGTAGATTCTGCTCAACAGGATGTATTTACCAGGAAGGGGGTGAGGTAATCAGGTAAACGGAGTGATACGAAACGAGACGAAGGGGGACGGCGGGAACCGAAGAGAGACGGCGGGAAATGGAGAGGGACGAAGATATACAAAGACAGGCGGCGGGAGACGAAGAGAGGCTGCGGGAGACTGCGATTGAAGTAAAGTGACAGACAAACATTGAGAATTTAGATATAGTTAGATATATTTAGAGTTTTCAAGACTCAACTATGATGAAGAGAACTCTGAACGTGAGTCAAGCTTTAAGCTTGTTTTTTGACATGGAGGAGGAGGAATCTGTGATGTTGCCCTCTGTGTCGTAGTTGACAGAAACCGCTTTGAAGCGTGGCACAGATAAAGACAGAAAAAACAGATTTGTGTACATAATGTGCATATATATATATATTTGTATTATATTTATAATAACACTTTTGCCTTATCAGAATGAAATCCCATGCTACCTCAATCAAACTTTCACATTATCATAGTCACATCCCATGTATATATTTCCAGCTTTTAAATGGTTTCGTTGTGTATGTTTGTGTTGTGAAAAATAAAATCATTTTCAAAATCTGTTTTTTACGTTTTTGTTGTGATTTTGGGTCCAAAATGTTCATATAGTAGAAGATCACCTACATTCAAACGAAATAAATATAATTAATTATGATGAATACGTTAAGTCTTGTTCATTGTTTTTCACTTGTATTAAATGTTTGATATTTCCGGTGGAAATGGTGGACTATCGGACATTCAAAATGCAGCATATTTCCCCCAAGTGTCTGTCAAAATACATTTTACGTTTCTAACTTGCAATATCAATATTTCAGCTCTCTTCACTCCAGAAAAGCGATCTCCCTGTCTCTCCCTGTGTGCGGGGGATCACAGGAGAGAGCTGTGGAATGTGACTCCACACATTCCGATGGCCAATTAGTTTTAAACAAAGGGTCCCCAACATACATACATAGGAAACATGGGGGGGGTTGGGGCATGGTCGGCGGTCACTCCTGATGAACCCACCAGGGCTGTTTCCTCAGAACGAGAGGAAAGTTTTTACCAGGACAGCTTTTTTAAGGGACAGCATCGCCCTGAGATCTATGCTGCTAATATGTTCATGGCCATAACGCCATTTGTAACATAGGCTATGGGAGAATGGTGAAAATAACCAACTGGACTGGGACCAATGGGAAAATGCCTCTTCCCCTCAAAGTGAAGCAAAAGATTGAGTCCTATGTTTCCAATCGGTTCCCAAATCTGAACATTGACCAGTGGCATAAGATCAGGAGCCGGGTAAACGAGAGACTGAGGAGCCCCAGAAAAACAGATCCCGAAATCGCTCGTTCTGGTTTCCGCAGCAGATAGGCCTACAGCATGTGTCTGTTACTGTATGTCAGTTATTTTAAATAAAACGGTGAAAACTGAACTTGAAAATTGTTTCCTCTTTTTATTTTCTTTATTATTTTCGGGATGGGGAGACGTGTGTGATTAAAAATTCATTCGCAGAAATGTAAAGTGATCTAACTACGGGAAGAGCCGTGTAAATGGGTGGGCATATGCATTTGAAAAGCAATATAAATCACACAGATATTATGCAATAGGCTATAAAAGCACCATCGATTACCTTTCTCCAATTCAAACTCTTGACGGGAAAAAAGGAAGGTGTAAATGGTTGGGCTATACTGTACTGTATACATACAAAGGCCATTCAATAGACGTTCAATATATAGTATTCGTTTATTAGAGTCGGCTTGACTCGGTTTGCATTCATAAAGAATGCACAAATGTGTTTAATCGTTAATGTCATAGTATTCGTTTATTAGTTCCCGAGGGGAAATGGGTAGCAGCACATCACAGAGGCATTTAAAAAGTGAAGAAAATACATTCTGGAAATGTTCACATCAGGCACCTTCAAGTTAAACAATACTAAGTAAACAATTAACACAGTAAATGATGTGGATTAAATCACATTTATTTCGTTAAAAATAAACGAAATGACTCGGTTTGCATTCATAAAGAATGCACAAACGTGTGTAATCGTTAATGTCAGATATGTACTAAGTAAATAGCCTACATTAGTTCCTGCTCAAGATTAGATTACACTTTATTGTTATTGCACAGATTACAGGTACTGAGACAACGAAATGCAGTTTAGCTTCTAACCAGGTGCAACAAGCAGTAAAGTGGAAAGTAATGTTCACAATCTACAGAATAAAATATAGAATGAATTGAATGATGAATAAACAGTGAGGGGTATGAATACATATCAGCTGTGAGCAGTATGAACAGTGTGTTAATCGTTAATGTCAGATATGTACTAAGTAAATAGCCTACATTAATTTCATGATGGATTAAACCACATTTATTTTGTTAAAAATAAACAAAATGATTAAATGTAGGGTGAATTGCCCTAATGTGGAAAATGTTTGCATTTCAGACTTCGGGAATATTATTGCGACATGAAGCCGATACAATAAATCAAAATCCAGTAACATTCTGAAATCCCCAGGATGTGTCCTAATCAAACCAAAAGAGAACATGCAGATATTAAACTCATACAAGAAATGGTAGACATATTAGTACTCTTAGTGCCAAGTTGTCTCAGACAATCTGTTGTCCTAATGTGGGACAGTTCTGTGCAAAATGTGGGACACTGAAAAGTCTATATTAAAAAGCCTCAATCACCTTCATTCATGTCATAAAAAAATCTCAGGCCAGTAACACTCAAAGCTACAGTAAATGTGCAATACCATGCTATGTTACTATTTATAATGTTATTGTTGTTACAACACTCATATGAAACAGAACTGTTCTTACAATGTGTGTTGGAACTTGGAAGGTATTAAATTACTATGCATATGTTATTGTGTAAACACACAGCTGATCACCTGAGAGCTGCCGTTTCATTCAGAGCGTTTAAAAAAAACGACGGTCTGATTTCAACAACAGTGTGATTATTATAGCAGTAATATTAGACACTAATAATACACTAATAATACAGTAAACTATGAACACTTTACATATTATTGTTTGTCCGTGGGATTGATTAGGATGATCGGTAGTGAGAGCCGCTGCATTTTCCTCCGGTCGGATGTGATATAAAAACAAAGCGATTATTGTTGTTGTTGTAAACTCACGTGGATTAAATGTAGTGCATTCATTTCAACTCGCGAACATATGATACATTAAATGAATGCGAGGATGACGATCGAAAATCGTTTGTTTGACCCTGGATGCATTTCCTGATCTAAAAACATAGCGATGGTTTTGTACTTACGCCAACGTGAATTAAACATTATTTTGTTAAATAAAAACAAGGTGATGTTTAGTAAATTATTACATGTCTCTTACTTAAGCACAGAATATGATCCTATCCGTGACATATATGGATCTTAACAAATATCCGCTATATCAGATACCTGTAGATCAGCTGTTTATTTCACATGAGTTCCAGTGTGGCAGCTTTTCACGGCTCCCCCTGGTGGTTCCATGATCCATTGCAGCTGGTTTCATTATAATTAAATGTATTTATCCAGGGGGCGTTTCAAATCCTGCGGGGGGGTTTTACTTTTCAGCAGGGGCCCACCCCGTGCCGATCACGGACCCGCACGGGTAGGCGTCTGAAACGAAGCGCTACATCTGTATATGCCGTGAGCTTATTATCGAGCCTTCATTGTAACAGTCGCGGGTACACTGTGTGTGCGTGTGGGGAGTGTTGCAGTAGAACATTTCACTGTAGCGCTGGTACATTAATGGGAAACCCTTAATGTTTGAGCACCCTCTATGAAACGTCAAGCTACCCCACAGCACCCCCTAGAGAAAATCTCTGGCGCCGCCACTGACTAACGCCCCTCCCATACTGTCACAGATGCTGGCTTTTGAACTTTGCGCTGATAACAATCTAGATGGTCCTTTTCCTCTTTAGCCCGGAGGACATGACGTCCATGACTTCCCAAAACAATTTGAATGTGGACTCATCAGACCACAGCACACTTCTCCACTCTGCGTCAGTCGCCCTCAGAAGAGCTCGGCCCAGAGAAGCAAGCGGTGTTTCTGGGTGTTGTTGATATATGGCTGTGGCTTTGCATGGTATCAGCTCTACCATGCAAAGCCATATTTTTGGAACATGTTGCAGGCATCACATTCAAAAGGAGTGAATATTTGCAAAACAAGTTGATCAGTTTGAACATTACATATCTAGTCTTTGTAGTGTATTAATTGAATATCGGGCGAAAAAGATTTGAAAATCATTTTATTCTGTTTTTATTTCCAAAACGTCCCAACTTCATTGGAATTGGGGATTGTATTTGGTGTATCAGGCATAATGTGTCACTGTATGGTGAGGAACATACATTCTTTATGATCCTTTTATAAAACATCTACTGCCTGGGAAATGCTGTTTGCACACGGACCTTTCCAGACAGCAGCTGCTCAACAACCCTACCTCCACCACATCCTTCCTCTGCAACCACACTGTCAGCTCTCTGCTGCCACTTTCCACCACCCAGTGCCACATGCTTCTTGGTCAACAATTGATTGACTCCACATGAGCCTCTTTTTACCCCCCCTGCTGATTCCTTACATCAAAAACATCTGATCAATGATGTGATGTGTGCTCAGCTTTCCCTCACAGCATGTGATTGGAAAGTGTTTTTTGGATGATCATGTTGTACATGTGAGACAGATCCGGCTGTCCTACTTGCTGCTAAATGTGGACCCATAAAGGGAGATGCTAGGCAGAACCTGGAGACAGACTGAGACAGCTGGAGAAAGGGTTGAGGCTGGGAAATCTTTTCAAACTGCTGAGGAACAACATTGAAAGGCCATGTGTGATCCCAGATGATGTCAATCTGGGCAAAGAGTCCTTTCATTCAGTCAGCCGGTGCCCATCTTTCTTTGTCTCTTTTCAAGAGGAGCCAATAAGGTTCATATTAGGCGTGTGGCGCAGTGGATAAACCCTTGGTGATCAGGGGGTCACAGGTTCAAACCCCACTGCAGTCAGCATGTCGTTGTGTCCCTGAGACACTTCACCCCAAATTGCTCCTGTGGGGATTGCCCACAGTATTGAGTATAATAATTCCTTGCATTTATTATAGCGCTTTTCCAGTGCTCAAAGCGCTTTACAGATACACATTACACATGTTTTTTTTAGTATGTAAGTCGCTTTGGATAAAAGCGTCTAACAAGTGACATGTAATGTAATATTTGTTTGTGGGTATAAGCCCTGACAGCAATATGACCTGTTCATGAATGTTGGCTTTCACATTAAAGACTGGTTATGCGGTCTTCACATTCATCCCTGCACGTTCTTTAATACCGTCTGAATATACCTGGATTCACTCTGTCCAAAACACTGTTCTTCAGCTCCTCTCTTTCAGCTCCAGGAAAAGCTCAGTCTGAGCCGATTGATTCAGTAGACAAATTGCAGATGGGGGGCGCTTTATTTTAATAAGCACGTGTGTCACATAGTTAGGGAAAAAGATCTGAATGGATCAGTGAATGAAACGCCTTTCTCATCGAGGCAGCCAACACAAACTGACTGGGTCTCAAAGGTATAAATACCATAGCCCAACACAAGCACTGAAGAAGTGAGTTTCCCATGAATAGTGCTCTTTAAACGGCATATTGAGCCGTCAAGAAAGGGACCAGGGTTCAACTAACTGATATCCTGTTGGGACATGATGCTGCTTTATTGATGATTCATCAATACATCTCAAAAACTGTTGAACAAAGAAATTATAATTACCAGAGACATGTCCCAGACCTGACGTTATTATATGGAATTCAGCTACAATAATATAAGTATAATATTTGTTGTTCATTTTCTTATGTTTATACTTTCTTCCATCTTTAAAGATTGGAATGCCTTTACACTTTTCTGCTGCAACATTTTTTTTCTCCCAAATTGGTAAAGTGCCCATCTTCAATTTCTTTTGACCTTATTACAGAATGTTTCCAAACTAAAGCAGTCTCTCTCCCAACGATGCAATGGCAGTTGTGCGAGTGGTGACATCAGCACTGGCAGCCCATGAAGAATACCAGGCATTCTGGGAAAGTGAGTGGGGCAGAACAAGCTGACCTGTGTGAGCGTCTCCTGGGCGGAGCCAGCGCAGACACACATCTCCCTTATATGGCTGTCTAATAATAGCACTTTGGGAATTGACAGCACGGTGTAGAACATTAGTCTGACCGACCATGTGTCCGAGTGTGAGACAATGAGCTGATGAATGAAACGGCACTCAAACGGGTCATTATTTCCTGCCATTTTGAGGCTGGAATGGTCATTTAATTGCCCTAGCGGAGTATTTCGCCTAAAGTACGCTGCGCCCATCTGAGGCAACGAGGAAACACTCACCAGTGCTATAACATCTATTCTACATGCACTACCTGCGTGTTGCACGTTGTATCATCCCTGGACAGTGGCTTTCAGGAATAGCATGAATGTCTCCTTATCTCAGAGGAGTCCCATGCATCCTTATCAGCGTGCTGCCATCGGCTTTCCATTCAAAGCTCAGGCTCTGCGTGCCGTGATAAAACAGAGCAGCCTCCATTGTAGTAACAAATAACAAGTGAGATAAAACCCCCTGAGCAATGTCAAGGTCATTTCCTGCTGAGGAAACACATTGGAGGGAAGAGTGTGGGACCCTCCCAGCAGGACGAACTGAAATCTGTGGTGTGTGTGTGTTCATTCACTATCTCTTGGGAAATGATCTATCGCAGCATCAGTGTGCACTCGGGTTTTTAATAACCAAGCTCACAAAGTGGACTTCTAAAATGGTGGTGTCCAAAATGGCGTCTTCATTTCCTCTAGGTCGTCCTCAGACGAGCCCTCCATCGTCGCTTCCAGTCGTCCCGGTTCTCCATCCATCTGGCCAGTTCACCGTCCGCTGCGATGTTCCTGCGGACTCCAGCCGCTGGAAGTATAGGATTGGGATGACTTTGTTCTTCATGGTTGGCTTCACTATGCTGATTAAGAACTGGGACTGGAACTCCTCTCAGTCCTGGTTTTAGTTCAGTGTCCTTCTCTGAGATGGGTTGCCTTCATTGGCCACGGAATGTGTTGATGAGGACCAAATGGGTGTTTTAACCCTCTCGTCACACTTGTAATTCCAGTTCAGGTAATGGGAGTGTATACGCTACAAAACAATCTTGCACCAAAATATCATCAAACCAGTAACAGATTAACAGAAATGGAAAAAGTACTCTGGTACTTCTACTTTTAGTGAAGTACAAGATCTGAGTGTAGGAATACCGTTACAGTAAAAGTCCTGCATTCAAAATGTTCCTTAAGTGAAAGTATAAAAGTATTCTCATCTAAATATAGTGAAAGTAGCGACAGTAAAAGTAGTCGTTGTGCAGATTGGTCCATTTCAGAATAATATATATATATGTTTTATAATGATTGATCATGAAAGTGTTCTCAAAGCTGGTGAAGGTGCAGCTAGTCTGAAGTACTTTGTAGACTGCAGGGTAGCTGGTGAAGGTGCAGCTAGTCTGAAGTACTTTGTAGACTGCAGGGTAGCTGGTGAAGGTGCAGCTAGTCTGAAGTACTTTGTAGACTGCAGGGTAGCTGGTGAAGGTGCAGCTAGTCTGAAGTACTTTGTAGACTGCAGGGTAGCTGGTGGAGGTGCAGCTAGTCTGAAGTACTTTGTAGACTGCAGGGTAGCTGGTGGATTTACTCCAGGTGGAACTAAAGTCTGATTCAACACTTGATTAGATTTCACATCATTCATCCACATCTGTGAAGTAACTAAAGGGATTAAATACCGTGGAGTAGAAGTACACCATTTACCTATGAACTGTAGTGCAGTGGCGGTTCTAGAACATTTTAAATGGGGGGGGCAAGAGGTCATTCCACGGTGGCATGGGGGGGGGACAGCACGTGGTATTGTATACTGTATATAACCTATTTATTGTTCAATCATGCCCTAACACAAGTGTTCTTAATGCAAGAGAGAAACCAGGTGTTCAGACAAACAAACTCAAATATAGGATAAAACAGCAGAAAATACTCATGATACCCTGGAATTCTGTTTATTGTGAGTACAGTAAAAGTACTTAGTTATAATTAAGTACACACATGACATCGCCCATCTCTTCAGAGAGCTACAGGCGACCTGTGCAGCAACACATCTCATACATATGTCTCCATATAAGAGCTGCTAGACTGAGCTGCTGTGACGGAACATGTATACCAAGAGAACAAGAACACCATGTGGTCCAGCTGGAGTCTCCTCTGCCGCCTGACCGACTCCTCTCTCACACATGTCCTCTTCACAATGCTCATCTCCTCCTCACATACATGTCCTCTTCTTCACTAATGTCTTCATCTCCTCCTCTTCCTCACATACATGTCCTCTTCTTCACTAATGTCTTCATCTCCTCCTCTTCCTCACATACATGTCTTCATCTCCTCCTCTTCCTCCTGCTCTGACCCTCCTGGTCTCTTCATCTCCTCCTCTTCCTCCTGCTTTGACCCTCCTGGTCTCTTCATCTCCTCCTCTTCCTCCTGGTCTCTTCATCTCCTCCTCTTCCTCCTGCTCTGACTCTCCTGGTCTCTTCATCTCCTCCTCTTCCTCTGACTCTCCTGGTCTCTTCATCTCCTCCTCTTCCTCCTGCTCTGACTCTCCTGGTCTCTTCATCTCCTCCTCTTCCTCTGACTCTCCTGGTCTCTTCATCTCCTCCTCTTCCTCCTGGTCTCTTCCTCTCCTCCTCTTCCTCCTGCTGCTCTGACCCTCCTGGTCTCTTCAGTGAACTCTCTTCTCCTCTCTCTTCTCAGATATGTCTTTGTGTTGTTGTTGACTCACTCCAGCTACTCTGGCCTGCAAGAGTCTACTTGTGAAAAGCACTGGTACAAATGCGTGTATAACTTCACACGTTAGGGCCATGTAGCTGATAAGTAGCATCTACATATAACATCAGAATGTATGTATCAAGCGCACGGGCAGCTGTGTTCAGACCCAGTCTGACGGTAGAGGATGTGTCCTGGTTTCATTGATCAGCCTCATCGCTGTGATGTGTCGTTTACGTGGATTTAATAGAACCGCATAGTTTAGCAAATAAAGTGATGGATCTCCCAGCTAGCGCCGTCTGCGTAGTATTTTGTAACGTAACGTCCCAAACAGCGACCGTCTGTTAAACGCTATCGATTCAAACGGCAGCATTTTATTAATATTTAGTTTCAAGCTCTCGTCCGTAGTAAACAAAACTAGTGGAACATTTTACAGAAAAAAAGTTGCTGTTTTCCCTTTCCATTTATCATCTCCTAACAAAGTATCGTTTGGCCTCAACGTAGCAGATCAGAAAACAGTTTCTGGTTTGCGTTATCAAGTGTCATGTGCATTTTGGAAGGCACCGACCTGCATACACAGCCTGCACTGACACGTGTCATGGTGATGAGAGGTTTCAGAGGGACTCAAAAAAGAATAAAACAAAAACTTTCAAAATGCATAACATTTTACTATTTTATGTCTTACATTCATGGTTTTCATTTAAGATAAAAAGAAATGATCATAAAAATGACAAAGTCAGACCTTTGGCTTAACTCATGTTATTCTCAGGAGTCTTGATTTAAAGGTGAGCAACAATGCACCGTGTTGACGACGGCTGCTTCTGCCGCTCTCTGAGCAGTCTCTACTACTGCGGAGCCTTCAGGGCCACAGCGTCACTGAGATGGGCCCCCAGCGTCACTGAGATGGGCCCCGCAGCGTCACTGAGATGGGCCCCGCAGCATCACTGAGATGGGCCCCGCAGCGTCACTGAGATGGGCCCCGCAGCGTGGCGCTCAGCTCCTGCAGCTCGGCGAGGACCTGCTCCAGAGCAGCGGCTCCGCCCAGCAGCTCCCCGTGGAGCTGACCTGTGGACACATCTGTGTGCATTTGCTGGAAAGCAGCAACGCAGAGGAAGAGGGTCAGATAAGGAAGACAAATACATAATAATGTGTTCAATATACACTTAGCTGCCAAGTCATATCTAGGTGTCTTATTTGGTTGCAAATTAAAAAGCATCTGCAGACTTAGCAGACAGAATTCACCACTAAATACAAATCAAATTGTATACAACATTTTTTTTTAAGTATCAAAGGAATAGCGACTACTGTGTGTCTTTTTTCAAATAAACTATTGATTTCTTTGACATCGAGAGCAACATATTAATAATCTTTTGTTAATAGTTATCAAAAACACAGCATGGTTATGTTTCTATGATCATAAGATTATTTTATCATTGTAAAATAATTTGTAGCATTCATAATGTGTACAGTTTTCATCATATCAACACGAGGATGAGCTCTTAACATAAGTATCAACGCAAGGTGCCACCCTTCAGGATGGTAAGACCACAGCCATGGTGCCATGCTGGACATGATTCAGGCCAACCACTGCTCTACTTGAAAGCAAAGCGTCATGGAAAGTGGAGGCAGTGGACTCTGATTGGTGGACTGTACCTTAGCTTTGGTGGCCAGACTCTTGAGGCTGAGGCGGGTGGAGGACAATATCTGAAGAGCTTCTGCTGGATTACTCTTCTTCTTACTGCAACTAATGGTCACTGAAAACAAAGAGACACGTCAGATAAGTGGCTTTTATGTGTTTTGTCAACTCGGTGCATTTCACAGTTGTGTATATTTATACAGAACTAATTTGGTGCCTGCTTTAAACGAGCCTGTACACCGCGTGTTTGACCTGTTGTGCTCGACTTGCAGCTTCTTCTTTCCTGACGGCTCTCATGTTTGATTCAGCTCCATGCTCATTCTGCTGGACTGAATATTCCTTTGGATTGTGGAGAGTAACTAAGCTGGAATCAGAGACCAGTGTTGTCGTCAAGTCACCAATTCTCAAGTCTGAGTCGCTCGAGTCCCCACTCTTCGAGTCTGAATCCAAGTCTGAGCAGTGGCGAGCCGTCAGGGCCCGCTAGGCCCTCTGTGAGGGCCTAAGATATTCTAAAAAATAATATTTGAAAACATTAAAAAAATATATATATATTTTTTATATTTTGTTGTTGTTTGTTATGATTAGCATAAGTTCGTTCATGCTGGCTCACTTCAGTGATAGTGATGACATCGTTGCGAAATTATTAACCGAGTCATTTTCAAGATTGAGTTCCAATGATAAACTGGAGTGGCAAAGGGTCAGCTGCATGACCCGCCATCAAGTGCTTCATCCAGAAGGACAGGAGGATGGACTTTGTGTTTCAGTGATTTATCATCAAAGGTAGGCCCAAGTCATTTTCAATGCGGGGCGCCGTGCCGACTTAATTCATTTGTAATTGTTACTTGGCTGTGGGTGCCCTGTCATGATAGGTGTTTATATAAATGGTGTTGTTCTGTGTGGTAGAGGGTCGCTGTCATTGATGCGTTTTGCACCCCGGACCGCTGTTTTGATATTCCGCTGAAGTCTACGTTGAGACGTAATATCTCTTCTTTTTTTTCGAGGGAAAGGGGGTCAGAAGGCCTAGGTATAAAAGTCACGGCTCGCCACTGAGTCTGAGTCACCTAGGAACAGTCCGAGTCGAGTCCAGGTCATCATTACCTGTGCTCGAGTCCGAGTCACCGAAGAGGAGTCCGAGTCCAGTCATCATTGCTTGTGTTTGAGTCCAGTCAAGCCCGAGTTATCATGTATTAATGAGTGGATATATTTGTTTATATATGTGTATATGTAGTTGTTGGTTTGGTTTTATCAATCAATATTTGTTATTTTCTACATTTCTTTTATCCTTTTCTTTTCTGCATTCCTTTTATTCTGTCTATGTTATACTCATTTGACTATATAACTGCTGTGAAACACTTTGGGCTGCAATTATTGTAGGAAAGGTGTTTTATAAATATAAGGGTTATTATTATAATATAATACGCACGCCAGAGTTCCCGTTAGAATATTTTTTCGCCGGTCAACATGTCCGTTAAAGTTTAAATCTTCCGGACAAAATGAGAAAAGTGCCGGTCAAAGGTCTTCTTTGTTATTTATTGTGCTTTAAAACAAATTGATATGATTCGATATTAAACAAACTAATTATAGTAGATTAACTACATTATTCAAAAGTGAACAGTAACTTACAATAACACGGGAATAATAAACGGAGCGCTCCAGTAATGAGTGACCCGACAGTAAAACTAAACATATCTATAACTAGTTACGGTAGTTTGAGAGGTCATTAAAATAGCTACGTGTGATATTCTAACCTGAAGTGTGTGTTTTGTTCCGCTCACCGCTGCATGTGATCATGCAGAGCTGCGTCTCGACTCGTCAGCAGCAGCTGATCTCTCTCTCCCTCAGATTAGACTTCACTCGCGGTTATGTCAGATGATCAGATCCAGCTAGTTCTAGCTAATGATAGGACTACCTGCTTATTAAAAGACAACTACACAATAAGTGTCGCTATGCAACTGGATGAGGCCACAAAGTATAGCGCAGCATTATGCATTTGTTTACATGCCCACCGGAACCCCGAGGCATTACCAACAGATCAACGCACAATCAACCCATCCAGGACATCTCTTTCTCCACATTAAGTGTTAGACATTAGAATTGACTATTCTTGTCTGTCACACACTCTTCTGTCTGTCACATAAGTGGCGCAAGTTGCGCAACTGATGTGGTGTTGCGCTAAACGGAAATTATTTTGAACGGACACTTTGACCGGAGAGATTTAGATTTGCCGGTCTTCAGCATATTTTACCGGTCGTAGTCCGGTAATTACCGGCTAACGGGAACTCTGACGCACGGGACAGGAACTTGCCTCGCAGCTGCACACGCCTGGGGCAGAGTACATCCTGAATCGAGACAAAACTTGCTCGAGTCAAAGTCCGATCCTCCATGTAAGTTCAGTTAGAGTCAAGTCACGAGTCACGAAAATCGTGTCACAATCGAGTCACACTGGAGTACGAGTCCAGGACTCGAGTACTCTAAGTCTGTCAGAGACACATCTCTAATGTTAGGCCCACTGCTGCTCGTCCGAGGTTAATCCCTCTAATTCCATTCTATATTCCACCTCCTCTTCCTCTCTGAAAAGACTGGCTAGATTGTTTGGGTACTGGCAGGTAATGAAGCCAAAAGGTAGAAAAGTGCGAGGTCCGTTTGCCTTCATTTCACATTTTGAACACAATACCTTCACAAATTAAAAATATTAACCCCGACTCTTATGGTGTATACAATAAACTGTTAGCCATTATGATCAAAATTAGGTTAAGAGTTCTACTGTTTATGTTTTGTTGGCAGTATGAGTTATGCATTAGACCACAGAGAGGGATGGAGTTGCAGGGCAGGAGGACATCATTGGTACAGGCTCCCTGGAACAAAACAGTTCCCATGTTTCTGTGGTGCTGTGTGGATGGTGCTGTGTGGATGGTGCGGTGTGGATGGTGCTGTGTGGATGGTGCTGTGTGGATGGTGCGGTGTGGATGGTGCGGTGTGGATGGTGCTGTGTGGATGGTGCTGTGTGGATGGTGCTGTGTGGATGGTGCTGTGTGGATGGTGCTGTGTGGATGGTGCTGTGTGGATGGTGCGCTCACCTTCACCCATAGTGATGGCTCTTTGGATCACCTCTTTGAAGAGACCTGGTTCTTTCTCCCAGCCCCCAGCTTGAACCTTGCAGTGGTGGGCTTTGGACAAGAACTGTAGAGCCTGAGAAACCACACAATAACAACGATGTATTATTAATGGCTAAGCAGAAGTCTAATTCAGTCATCGCTTGAGCTTGTTTTTCATTTCTATTATGATTGGTACAGCTGCAAACTATGATTCACATACCATGATGAAACAACATGTTTGTAACATTTCATCTTTTCAAATTGATTCAATCCTCACAGGGCAATGTTAGAAATTGCATGCGTGTCACACTCCTGTCCACAAGAGACACTAAGCAGAGAAGCATGGTTCAGTTCCTCTCAGGCTTTAAAAAGAGGCTTGGATGAAGTCTGCCTCCTCTTTGAAGGCTTCTCAATACTCTAATTCCCCCTCCTCGACTCCTCGGTCCTCCGGTAGTGACCCGGAAATGGATTTCAGCGCGCCATGTTGAAGGACATCTCATTTCTCTAAATGCACTTCGAGGACCGAGCGTCGAGCATCGAGGAGGCTCTCTGGAGGAGCTCTAACCGAGGAGACACTGATGGTTCTTCCGCGGATGTATTTCCGGCAACAGTGATGTTTCAAAGAGTCGTGACGCACGGCCGGACTTATCTCAGCCAATCACAGCTCTGCATGCATCGCCTGGATAGTATTTTATGAACTGCTTTCATCACGACGCAATGTTTACAGAGAGAACAGCTGTGAGGTCCGTGCCGAAAGATGTCGTGCAGTGTGTATGGGGGGGGGGATATATCCAGTCTCTGATTGTGTTACGTTATTATGAGATTGCTCTCATACTTGTTTGATTCTGAAATTGTATATATGTATATAAATATATGTGTTTGTGTGTCCGCATCTGTAGCCTGTTATTGTCTCATAACGCACTGTGAATGACTTAAAAGTAAATATATAAGTCATCATGAACACAGCAGTGTTTCCCCTATATACAAATAGTGGCGGCGCAACGCCACTGCTGAAATATGTGCGCCGCTGCTAGGGGGCGCCAGCCAGGTAAAATAATAATAAGTGGCGACCCTTTTTCATTGTTGATTGTTTGTTATGTGGATTTGTAGTATTTGTGTTACTGTATGTTTAATGAAGGTGTATTCTTGCTAAATGTTGAGACATTGCCACTGTATGTACACAGGCGGTTGCCTAGGGCGCCAGATCTGGGGGGGCGCTGCGCTGGTAGCTCTGGGAGGGGAAAACAAATGTTTGACCGTTGGTGCTCAACCTAATTTTCAGCCTTGATGTAACAACATTCATAATTAAGTAAATGTATCACCCTTTTCACCCCGGTTGCACTTTTCATTTGCCCTGTACGATGGGCGCTGTAAGTGATGAAAGTGGGGGATGTTGACTTATCAGGCGCATAATTTGGCTCACATTCAAAGTGTGAGCGAGGGAGAGAGAGTGGGTGCACCAGTACCGGCGCTGTTGTTGTTAGAATCTAGTGCTAGCAGCGCTAACGGATATAAGAAGTAGATGTTTCTACAACCAGGGTGGAGGAGAGCTCTCCTGTCAGACTGAGAGGCTCAGTGAGGTAAAGGACTCTCTGAGTGTTTAGATAAGTTAATTTTAGTCTAAGTTTAGTCTAGTCTAATCTCAGTGGGTCTCAAATGTTTTGACCACAAATTATGTAAACACATATTTCCAAGGCACTCCTTTATAATTATTAGGATAAATACAAACAGGTTTGAAATCATTCCAATGTATACTATAGGACAGTAATCCAAAAATATTGTTTAAAGTTGGAGAGATACAAAAATATGCATATATAAATAAATGTTAACTAGGTAAAATAAGATATGAATAAACAACAAAAATAAAATAAGCTACATTTATTTGTTATTGGCTATGGTAGGTTATTGGTTATGTTCCTTTTCTTATTTGATTATTAAAATGTAAACCAATCTTTTTCATATGGGTGTTTTAGAGTTGTACCCCCTAGATCAGGTCTCTAGTAATGTGTGCTTAAAGTGCACCAGATTGAAGCATTTTACTTTAAAATGTTCAAAAAAAAATCTTTCCAGGGGGTCATACCCCCGGACCCCCCCTAGAGGATGTGACGTCCACCCCCCAATTCAAACATGTTCATACAATAATGAATACATTTGAAGCCATTTTGACGTATATGTGTCAATAAGTTTCTGTTTTTGTCATGGATTTGTCTTTAGTAGAGATTTTTCATTTATTCTTTAAATATAAAATCTCGCCTAGGGCAGCAAATTGGCTAGAACCGGCCCTGGTACTAGGCCTCAAGACCCTTTCTTGTGCTGGCAGACACATAAAAACAAATTGGCTCACATTATGCTGGGCCCACGTGCCTTAGCACCGCTGCTATGACTCCATCCTAGGGGAAACACTGCACAGTTATGTCCACCAGACGGAGTGCTGATGTGCCTCCTGTCATCATTAATGGACGTCTCTTTAAAATGACCGCTCAGAGGAGAGGAGTTCTCATTTCTCTAACTGCCTGCTGCTTCCCCTCCTCTCTCCTCGGTTCCCCTCCTCTACTCCTACGCTCGCATCTCCTGTGGGCGGGACTAAGTCACGAGGAAAGGCGTAGAGGAGGGGAATTAGAGAAATGAGAAGCCTTCTTTGTCTCCAAACACCACACCAGGATTGAGTGTTTAGTAGCCATTCGTCTTTTGATACCTTAAATGTAGGTAGTATTTTCTTCGTATTTTGGATTGTTATTTACACTAAAAGTAAATGTTAACTTTATTGTTAAAATATAAGTATCTTTAAATGCTGGAGTTATGTTTGTTTGGGCAAATTGCTGTTATTCAGGTTTCTTCCCAATTTTTACTAGAAACATTGGCAACAGCAACCATCTTTACAGACAACTGAACAATATTCCTGACGAATAAAACGACTGCAAATTGCAACTCTTGTTTCCTGGTGATTTGTGGCTCCAGTTTGAACTGTTTTACCTCAACAGTCAACATATTATGAATAGTGATATTGTTGATACCAACCTTGTCGTTGTCCTCTGGGCTGGAGCTGTGTCCGTCTCCGTACAGCCGAGCGTACTGCTGCCACACCTCACTGTCGCTGCAGTGGCGAGCGCTGACCCGGCCCAGGAGCTCCTTCAGTTTGGAGCGGAGAGTTTCTGCGTGCTGCCCCTGGAAGTCAATCAGGTTCTCAACTACTGCTCGAACCAGGATCTTCAGAATCTGCAAAATGATTCAATGTCAACGTCAGATTTGTTTCCGAAGATTAATGACAATTCATAAAGTCGAAACATCATAATAAGTGATGTCATGTGTTTGCATTCAATTACACATGCAAACCTTTATTGCTGTACATTAACAGCAGCATTTCTCAGCACTACCAGAAACCAATGAAGGAACAGCTGGATGGAAAGAAGCTGGCTTTATGGGGAATGTGGTTTTAATTGGAGATGTCCCGATCCGATCACGTGATCGTGGGTCGGAGCCGATCACGTGATTTTCAAAAGATTGGAATCAGGAGAAAGAAATCGGGATCGGTAATTTCTTTCTTTTTTTTTATAAAATATTTATATTATTTTATTTAATGTTACAAAACAAAAATGACCATGTTCACGTCTTAAAGTCATCCTGAGGACTTAGTTTTGGTTTAAAATGACACAACCTCATGTATGTGTTGCTTCTTTTGAGCTTGTTTTCATAGACCTGGTTGCTTATTTCTCTGAAATCTGGCAACAGAGTGGGCAGGGCGCAGTGTCTAATAGTAGCAGTAAGCTAACATGAGGCTACGTTCAGCTGGTGACTCGGGAGTCGGGACAGAGAAAATGTCAGGAGTTTGGAAGTATTATAAAATTGAAAGCGAAAACAGCCAGATGCAATGTTTGCAAGGCGGAGGTTCCGCGTGGTGGAAAGAACAGAGCTACGTTCAACACGACCAATCTAATACGCCACCTGAGAAACAAACACAAACACGACGAGTACACAGCGGCCACTCAGGTAACGGCACTGAAACAACCGACACTTTCGAGAAACTGCCCCAGAACAGTGAAAAGGCCAAACAAATAACAGCCAAGATAGCTGAATTCATCGCGTTGGATGACCAGCCGTTATCTGTTACCTTTTTATTCTCTTAATGCATTGCATAAAGATCGGAAAAGATCGGTATCGGCAGATTGTCAAAATCAAATGATCTGAATCGGAACCAAAAAAAGGTGATCGGGACATCCCTCGTTTTAATTTTCACAAACACGTGCACTCATGACGCATGGCATCGGCATGAGGCTGCACATTATCACCCTGTTTTATGGTTATTGTGCAAACATGCCATAGTCATCTACTAATGATACAATTGTGTTGAGAGAGCAGGTCAATGCACACATATGAAAAAATACAGCATGCAATATATGACTACACCTCAAACTAGTCAAAAACTTTAAAATAACTAAAAACATCTGCTTTTATTTCAAAAACGTTATTTCTCTCAATATGACACATGATATAAGATGAATACCTAACTGTAGCTTAACAGTGGTATTGCTAAAGACAGTAGTGGGTAAGCTGGTGAAGAAAATTGGATAGGAGCAGGTTCCTTCCCCGCTCTCCTGTCCCAAGGCGTCCCTCAGGGTTCTGTGCTTGGTCCTCTGCTCTTCATCCTCAACATCTTCCCCCTCAGTAACATCATATGTGGCCATTGCCTCCACCTCTACACTGACAATAAACTGTGAACAATCGGACATGCTCATCATCGGTCCCAAATCCCTCAACAAAAACAATAATAACTTCTCCCTTCCCATTGACGATTCTACTATGTTTCCCCCCAAACATCCCCAACCCAGGAAAGCAACCTCACCTTTGAAAACTAGATCAACCAGAAACACCCTTTTCCACCTCAAAAACATATCATGTCTTAAAGTGTGCATCACTAGTTATTATCTCGCTACATTGCAGTTTTTATTTTTTAGTGTCTTAGTATTTTGCAATCAGAGAAAGACAAAGGTATGGGTGCAAAGACCAACACATGCAATTATAATATCTGCCTCTGTGTCTCCACTGTCAGGATGTTTTGATGTGACACTTCCTGTGATGAGTGAAATGTAATCCTGAAATAGAAGTTTGTTTGATGTATTCCCCTCCCCTGTCCATCACTGTGAGGAAAAGTGACTTATTTAGATGAAAACTGAATTGATGACTTATTCAGATTCCTGCTGGATCCAGTCAAAGTGTGAAATTGAGTGGAAAAGTAATAACCTCTCTGTTGAGAGAAATGAAGAAAAATACAAAGCCAGGCCAGAATTGTCTATGGAGCTCATATTGAAGTTTACTTATAGACCACAACAATATAATAGGGGGAAAGGGTACCTTTTATTCTCAGGGGCTTCTGTGTGAAAATGTGTGTGACTATAAGGTCACACATTATCCGTATCCCTTTTAAACCCACGAGGCATAAAGCTGAGGCATGTGACCCTCAGCTCCTCTGAAATCTATCAGCTTCTCAAAGCACTCCTGTCATCAGCCCTCTACACATTCCATAGAGAGGAATTCATGGTGGGCCTGTCATCATCGCCCCAACCCTCATACTCTTAGCTCTGGACTGAAAACTACCAAAGGGAAGACAAATATTAAAGGAATAGGACATGTTGCTTCTAAAAATTATCCGATTATGCAGTGAGAGGATTCTTTGTTTCATGGCTATTTATGCAAAAATACCTTTCAAAAGGTGTGAGATGGATAAAAAATAACCCTATACAAATGTGAAGAAAAGAGATTCTTTAATGTGACGTTTTGAGGAGAGATTCTGACAGCTTTGTTTCTCTGTGGATGGCAGGGGAGAGGGGTGGAGGTTTGTTTATCACAACTTTGTGTTTGTTCCAGTGCTGAAAGACATTTAAAACAGTTTCCTCTGTCAGGCCAACTGACCATCAATGGTCAGCTTGAAAATGTCAGAATGTGGGCTTGTGTGCATTTTTGGAAAATTACATCTGGCAAACAATGTTATAATTATAAATAAAATAAAAAATCTGTGATAGAAAAATGATTCATCAGTTGGCACAGGAATGACATGAATCCAAGGACTTGATAAACAGGATGCATTTAACCCACTAGTGAGCTGACAGAGGAAGGAGATGTTGGTTGGTCCATCTAAGTGATTTATCATCCAAATTAATCTAATTAGTTCCCTAAGCTGCAGATTTGCTTGGCAAAGTTCACAAAGTTGAATGATTTGGCAGTTTTCCTCAGTCCTGCCAGCAGGTCCACCGATGGTAAATCCATTAAAGTGAACTGTTCTGCTCTGAGGTTCCACTCCTCTAAAGGTTGTGACCATGCTGAGGCACGGTTTGGACTTTGTGTAATGTTTACATTTCTTTGTTGAAGGAGATTTAAAAATTAAGAGGAAAACAGAGCAAAGTTACATTCCATTTACCAAATTCAACCTATTTTTTTACTTTTACCTCTTGTAGTATAACTGATGTGACTAATGGCAGCACAGCCAGTATTAATAAACATGCTGTGTGAAAAGACAGAAACGTGAACAGAGCAAATGAAAGTCACCTAGTTTTAAATAATGTGCCATAACCCTCTAAAAAGTGAATATAGGTAGTTTGGGTAATTCCCTAAAAACACAGGATGTATTTCTGAGTCACAGCTGTGAATTCATCCAGTCCCACTGAGCTGAAGGACGACATCTTTAAAGTTAACCTGTTAAGCCCGAAGGTCCCTGCCGGCGGGGACCCTGTTTTTTTTTCCACGACACTGTGTCTCAGGGCAGCTTAATTTGTTTGTAGCCTTTATTTAACCAGGTGAAGCCCCTTGAGATCAAAATATCTCTTTTTCAAGGGTGACCTGCAACATATATAAAAACCTATCAATGTGTTATACCAGATTAACGAGAAGAATCTCAGCTAACTGACGATATGAACCATTTTTACCGAAACAAAACACAAGTCTCACAAGAAGCGTTAGCATTAGCCCTTAGCTAAAACGGGCAGATGCTACTTCCGGTGCTAACCAGCAAAAACGATCTTTAAAACTTAATATTTTCTGCACAAACTACATATCATCTGAAAGCTGATACCCCACAGATTATTTAGTTATAAGTATCATCACTGTAGGACACAAACTCACTGATCTAGCAGCCAGAACAGAGAAAAAAAAACAGTTTTCAAAACCATAACAATAATTATGTCTTACCGTTGCTGTTTTGTGATCAAAGCTCTTGTTCAAGGGAATAAAAACTCTGCTTAAGGTCAATCCAATGTCTCTTAGTCACTTTAGAATTGTTCCTGATAATCTATCATTACATTCATGGCAGAAGAGTAGGTATAAAGTTTCGCAGTCCCGAGCTAATGCTGTCTCACGTGCTGTTTACGCAAACCTCTCTCTTCTTGACGTAAGTGTTTAGCGGGACTTACTAACTGTCACTCGATTCTATTGGCTCCGACGGTTCAGAAAAGGTGTCAATCACCCAAATAGACCAATGGGTTCCAAAGATATGATCCTGCGTAATATAAACTACGCCCGCTCCGGCTCCATTACACATTACGCAGCACCACAGCAGGACAGCACGCAGCGACGATAGCAGGTAACAGAGCACATTTCAAGGACGTTGATTTCTTTGCTTTTAGATCTTTTTCTTGTGTATCCTCTTTCCATTTTAGCAAATAATGGCAGCCAGAAGGGAGAGCTTCACCACCGAGCAGGTGCTAGAGATGCTAGCTGATAGCGGGGCTATGATCATACCAGATGACTCTTCGTCGGATGATGAAGATCTCCTCCAGCCAGACCTGGATCCGGACAGTAGTGACTCGGATGTTGAACTTCCACCACGGGAAAGGTATGTAATCTCTCTGTTTTTATATATTACTTATGTGTTTGGTGTAACTGTGACACAGTGCTAGCTTAGCCAAGAAGCTACAGGAATGATTTGGCAAAATGCTAAATAGTGTTACTTGTCTTTTTGGAGTTACATTTTCTAAATGAATGGCCAGTGAATGAATATATACATGTGTTTACTTATTTATTTGGTATTATTCATTTATAGTCCAATATTATCCTATATGTATAAGCCAGTGAATTAATCTAATCTCTTTGTTTTTCCACATTTGTTAGATGAGGTGTGACCCCAGCAGGACAAAGCCACACACCCAGAAGACTGTCAGGGAGCATCTTGCTGCAGAATTGTTGGAGTTTGCTGAAGGCCCTGCTGAAGGCCCTACACCTCCACCACCCCCTCCTCCACCACTCACATGCCCGAGTATTATGGGGAAGATGCCACCAAGGTCAGGAAGAACTGCAGGAGGTGCCTAGATGCTGGACTCAAAAGGGTGAAGACACCTGTGTACTGCAGGAAGTGCCAGGTCTCCCTCTGTGCTTCACTGTCAAAAAGAACTGTTTCAGGGAGTGGCACGACCTAAATTCTGGAACATTCAGGTAGGTATAAAGTTCTGGTAGGTATAATAAATCTGCCCCAGTTGGAGTTAAATGTTACCGTTTTATTGTATAGTGCGTTTTCACACACACACACACACACACACACACACACACACACACACACACACACACACACACACACACACACACACACACACACACACACACACACACACACACACACACACACACACACACACACACACACACACACACACACACACACACACACACACACACACACACACACACACACACACACACACACACACACACACACACACACACACACACACACACACACACACACACACACTTTTAAATATTTTTTTTTGGTTTTGGGTGGAATGAATACCAATAGTGATGATTCAATGTAATACAATGATTGTTATAGTCTGGTACCTGAAAAAGGTCAAATGGCACTGATGGAACCAAATGTGCCCAAATGTGACCAAAGCTTATTCTGCCTGGACTTTATTTACATAAACCTCTCTAAAATGGTCAAATGTCACTTGTTTTGCCTCAATCTTGAAACAGGGTACTTATAGGTTATACTTTGGATTCCTAAAGCTTTTAGGCTACTAACCCATCATTCAAGGTTGGTCTTCACTATAAGTAATGTGTTTTCTTTAGGCGGAGACAGGAATTTACATTTTTTTGCTATGTTCCATCTGAATTTACTCGGACACAGAAACATCTATATTGATTCTGACACTTCTACATCCAACTCACAGATGTAACCTTGCTTTGACAATAATAATTATTCATATAAACCTTTTAGAAGTTAAGTTATAGTCATTAGTTCTGGGAATGTCATTTTCGAGCCTGAAACCTGAAAAACAGGCTCGGGGTTTAACAGGTTAATTGTCAAAAACTGAAATTAAAACAGGGCTGAGGCAGATAATTAATAACAGTGAAATCCTACGACTGGCTGTCTTTATTTGTTTATTCAAAGCTGAGGATTTGTTGTTCTTCTTAAATTGTCTTGGTGGGTGTGCAATTAAGTTTTTCCTTCATTTTTGTTAATTACTCATCACGCATAAATGGCCAAAATAAGTAAGAATGTATCACTACAGGAAATAAACTGTAAAAGCAAACTGTTTAAATGCTGAGTGTATCATGTGACCCGAGAAGAAGAAATGTAAAATACAATTATTTTGTTTTATCTTGTATATTGCAGTGGCGAACTGTCAGGGCCTTCAAGGTATTCAGAGAATACCCTGGAACACTCAGATAAAACAAACAAAAAATGGATTTAATTATATAAATAAAATATAATAAAATGTATATAAAATGAATAAATGAGAATCGTATCTGTGTTGTTGATCTGTAATATTACAGTGTTACGCTGATGTGCTTGTCCTTCTCGGACGCATTTCAGTGGTTTTGTGTTAGAAAGAAAAGCAACCAATCAGATCTTGTTCTGGGTCTCTGGATAGAATATCCTTCAACCAAGGTATTCTACATCCTTGATCGAATGCCCTGGCCGTTGCACTGAATGAGAGCGTACGATTGGACTGACAGTTTGATCAACCAATCATATATTTATTTGTAGCCAATGGGCGTATTCTTTCAGAGTTTCCCTCGGTTCCAGGGTATTCAAGAAGGCCCGCTAGTTAACTGGCTCGAGACAGAGGATCTAGATTAATGTGACGAAGCGAAAGTGCAACAGTTGAAGATGAAGTTGTTGCGGAATTGTTGTGAGTACCCTTTTCAAGACGACAATTCAGTGAAAAGACGGACATTATAATGCCGCGGAGGGGGGGGGGCTCTGCACTTTCCCTCCACACCTCATACCTCGAAGACCGCACCTACAGGGTAACTTGGAGAGGGTCAGATTCTGAACCTTGTCAATTAACTACAGGGGTCCCTGAGGGCTCTTTCCTTGGTCCCCTCTTCTTCTCTCTGTACACAAACTCGCTCGGATCGGTCATTAGCCCGCATGGTTTTTCATACCACTGCTACGCTGACAACACCCAATTAACTCTGTCTTTTCCCCCGTTCTGAAACCCAGGTCGTCGCACGCATCTCTGCTTGTCTAGCAGACATCTCTCAGTGGATGTCTGCTCACCACCTCAAGCTCAACAAGACTGAACTGCTTTTCCTTCTGGGAAAAGATTGTCCCACTCTTAAATTAACAATCAACATCGGCCCCTCTGTTGTCCCTGACTCAGACTGCAAGGAATCTGGGTGTGACCCTAGATAACAACCTGTCCTTCACTGCAAACATCACTGCCACAACCCGCTGCTGCAGATACACACTTTACACAGGGTATATGCAGGAATCCTGAAGTCAAATGTAATACCTTTTAAGACCTTTTTTAAGACCCTTTCCATATATTTTAAGACCTCATCGCAACTTCGAGTTCTAACCGGTTACATTGGCGACACACTTTACCTCACATTTACTATATTGATTGTAAGATAGCACAACTAAACAGAGTGCAGACAGACTACTGAAGCCTCCTCTCCACATGAACTTCAACCTCTCTGCGAAGGTCAGGTTTAATGCAGTATGCTGCTTTGTTGCTTCTGTACTCTGTGCTCTTTCGTTCCAGTAAAACTCCTCAGAAACCAGTATTTGACCAATAAATAAAACAATTGACAAAACGTTGAACAATGAAATATATTAAACTTTGGTGAGCTTCAGCGGGGTAATGCCATATAGGAGCTCCCTCACAAATACCCAGGGGTTAAATTGGGCTGGGGCTGTCCGGGGCTAAGCCCGGCACATAGGACGATGCTCTGACGTCATCACCCTCACACATTTGTCATATGTTTCCAAAAAACGATATATATGTTAAGACTTTTCTCGTTCTTAATATAGACTATATTTAGGGTCGATATGTGTTGACCATAGACTATATATATATATATATATATATATATATATATATATATATGTGTGTGTTGACCTTACTTTAAAATAGCAGATCTCTGTGACCGGATATAGTTTGGCTTAGACAGGGCCGCCCCTCCCTACAGGCCAATCACGCAGGCTGCATGGGGCCCCGCCTTGCCCCACTAGACCGCTGGAAATGCTGGAAACGCTGTAGTACATATGGCAGGCCTGTAAGTGGCGCTGCTGCCGCCACAAAATACACCAAAAGCAGCGAAGAAGACCCCGGAGCATGGTTGCCCTTCTGTTTATCCTCCGCGGTGGACGGCGTGTTCTCCTGCTGTATATCTCTCAGGTAGTCCACCAGCAGATAAAAACCCCCCCCCTCCACAGAGCGGAGCAAGGCAACGAAACTTAAAATAAGAAGCAGCATTTTATGGCACGCTATGCATGGGGCCACCTTGAGGGGGTTTCCCGACATGTTGTTTCAGTAAATTAAAGGGTGTTTCATGTTGTCGTTGCTGCGGACCTTCTTAATACCTTGGAAAAGGCCGTTTAATACTTTTTGAAAAGCCTTAATTTTCGCTAAATTGATTTATCAACTTTTAATACTTTTTAAGACCCCGCGGACACCCTGTTACAACATCAGGAGGATACCAGAAAGCGACACAACTTCTGGTCCAGGCTCTTGTCTTCTCACGCCTAGACTACTGCAACTCCCTCCTGGCTGGTCTACCTGCATGTGCCATCCGACCTCTGCAGCTCATCCAGAATGCAGCGGCTCGTCTGGTCTTCAACCTTCCTGAATGTTCCCACACCACACCGCTCCTCCGCTCCCTCCACTGGCTTCCGGTAACTGCTAGAATCCACTTCAAGACACTGGTACTTGCGTACCATGCTGCGAATGGATCTGGCCCTTCCTACATCCAGGACATGGTTAAACCATACACCCCAGCACGTGCACTCCGCTCTGCATCAACCAAACAGCTCGCTGCACCCATCGCTGCGAGGGGGACCCAAGTTCCCATCAGCAGAAAACACGTGGGTTTGCTATCCTGGCTCCAAGATGGTGGAATGAGCTCCCATTGACATCAGGACAGCAGAAAGCTTACACACCTTCCGGCGCAGACTGAAAACTCATCTCTTTCGACTCCACTTCGAGCAATAAAATGACTAACAAAGCACTTATATACTAATAAAGGACTGGCTTATCTAAAGCTAGTTGAGCAGCACTTGAAATGTTTTGGCTCTATGAAACCTGATGTACTTTATGATTCTGTTTTCTTCAAGTTTGTAAACTTGAAGAAAACAAGTTTACAAACTTAGTCGAATGCACTTATTGTAAGTCGCTTTGGATAAAAGCGTCAGCTAAATGCAATATAATGTAAAAGTGCAGTTCTTTACCTCAGTGTCCTTGTAGTTTTCCCGGAGGTCCATCAGGCGGTGGTAGGCGCGGATAGTTTCCGAAAACTCCCCGATGTCAGTGCTCACCATGATGAAGTTCTCCCAGATCTGCCAGTGCTCGTAGTTGCACCTCAGAGCTTCCTTCAGGGTGCGGAATGCTTTCTCTCTACAATGAAGCGACATGAAGAGGCAGACGAAAAAGAAGAGGAAAGGAAGAAGTTAGCAGTGAAACTAACAAATTGATTTTTGGTGAAGGAAAGATTGATGAGATACAAAGCTGCTGCAAGACGCACAAACACGTCAAAAATGTAGAAAGTGCATCTGCTGAAGTAGCAGCAGTGCTAACCGCTTGGCCTTTCAATTTCAGGCCTGAAAACTCATGAGTCTGAAGCGAACAAAGACTCGGAGATACTCTGGGTTCACAAGATACCTCTGTACCCCAAAAAGGCACAAGGAACAACAAACAGAATCTGATCTGTGCGCTGCCAGAGCCATACAGAACTCAGGTTCAAATAAAGATGATCCATTTGAATCGTACATACCAGTGATTTGAAACCTTCATTGGTTTTATTTATTAAATTATTGCCGTGTGATCTGTAATCGAGCCAACGCTGCAACAAGATGTATTTTAACAATGTTGCCATCAAATACATTTCTGTACTGTTCTGACAATTTGCCGTGTTTCTTTATAAGCTTGTTTTATTTATGTGTAACCAAGTCATCCTGTTTATGTGCTATAAATGTAATAAATGTTAAAAAATGCTGCATTCTTTTTCTTTCGAAAAAATGACCACTTTCAAATGTCCCTGATCCTTTGCTCCATCACGACTAATCTTGAATACTAATAAGCAATTTACATTACCTTTGCTGTGGCTAAATACTTTGCTATATTGCTTATTAAACAAAACTCATTCTATGCATAGTCATACTCACTTGTTGTTGAGGCGAATGTAGGCTGAAGAGAGGTTATTCCATGCTTCTGGATTCTGGAGAGGGGATGGAGAAAAGAGATGAGTCAAAAATGGCAAATAACCACAGAATTACGCACAGAGGCTGACAGAGAAGGTGTAAAGTATGACTGTTGGTATTGCTGAGTAGTGTGTGTTTTTGTGCCGAGTAGTGTATGTTTTTATTCCGTTTTGTCTACGTACTACTCTTTCACTAATGATTTAGTAAATAATTGTCAGCGTGTGTAGGTACTTACATCTGGCTCCAGTGTCACACACCTCTTGAAGGCCTTGGCAGCTCCCTCATAACCCTGCAGGGCTATGTAAGCACAGCCGAGAGAAAACCACACACCGAGCTACACACACACGCACACACACGTCACAAATGGGGTAAAGCATTACAAGTAGGGCTGAACGATTTTAAATCGAAATCGCGATTTTAAATGATCCAATTATGAAATCGCAAAGCCTGCGTCTTTTAAAACAATTTTTTTTTGTTTTGTTCTTCTTGTGTGTCAGTCCTCCACACCAATCAGAAGTGCTGTGCTCCACATGTACCAGTCATTGTTAAACAATCAGAAGTGGCCCATGATGGTAGGTGATAGACAGATTGATCCAATCACCTGCCAAGTATTTTTGAAATACTTTTCCAAATGGCTTCCAATGGAGCTTTCCTAGATGGTTCGGTGAAACAAACCATCTAGTCAGGTTAGTAAAGCTCCATCACATGTTTCTATCACAGGGTGAATCTCAAACTGAAGCTCGACTTTAAAGCAACTTAACGGAAGTTTCATGTAAGTTTAGTTATTTCACTCGTAGCTCGGGCTGCGGGGCGCTAGAGACGGGAGTACGTTGATACGACCTTCCTAGTCGGAGATATGGCCGCATTTTACAATAAACTTCCGTTGGGTCGCTTAAAAACAAATATCGCAAATCGCAATCGCGATATCTGTCAGAAAAATCGCAATTAGATTTTTTCCCCAAATTGTACAGCCTTAATTACAGGTGTATCCATGAGGGCAGTGCTTCTCAAAGTGTGGTCCGCGGACCACTGGTGGTCCGTGAGCGCCCCCTAGTGGCCCATGAGTATATTGGTAACATTTCACATTTGAAATAAATACATTTAAGTTTTCTGCACTCTCGCGGGAATATCTCCGCAATGGAGTGCGCTAAAGTTTCTTTTGATTGCATGATATAGCCCAGCGCAACACCTTCATCCCACTTGCTGCCACTTGTTTGTACCATTTTCAGGCGATTTGTAATCTGTTCGAGAAAAACGATGCGATTTTGGATATTTGTGGAGTTAGGTGGTCCGCGAGTGTTTTTTTATTGGTTAAGTGGTCCTTGGTGTGAAAAAGTTTGAGAAACAGTGCTTTAGGGGTGTAACGGTATACGTACCCGTATGGAAATTATTTGGTACAGGCCCTTCGGTTCGGTACACATGTGTACCGAAGTGTACCGAACGAATATAACGTTAAACGTAAAATATTGAGAACGTGAACAACTTTTTGGAAGTAATCTCAGGTGCTGCGTCGCAGCATTCAGAGTAATTTGCTCACATTGGGTTCAACGCGTCAGAGCGACCAAGTCATTTCATTGGACGTGAGGCATAATATGAGAGCTGGTCAGAGGGATGCGTTCAAATGTAGTCAGTAATTTGAGGAACTGTCGAAATAAAGCACAGCTTCTGGCGGTCAGTGGGGACGAAAGAGAACTGCATGTACACTCAAATCTGAAATCCTTCTGAATTAAAATCCTTTTTACCGGAGTTTTAAGCCTTTACGTGCATTACCTCCGCCCTCTGCACTTATTTTGGAGAAGCTCTGACACTTATTCGCATTAGCTCACAATGTAGCATAATAACATTTCCTAATTAGCACGTTAAGGGGTCCGTATATTTTCAAAATATTGATTTTTAGATTTTTTTCTGAGAACGTACTCAGTTGATACAATCCTTATTAATTGAACTAATTTGAGTCTAACCTAGAAAGTCTTTAAGTCAGTGCATGGTATGACACTTAATTCAATATAATTTCTCAGCAGGGAAGCCTACAGTTCAACATATCTGGAATATGAGGTTCCAAAATAGCTTACAATTTAAAAAAAACGTTTTATTAAGATGTTATTGCTTTGCCTGTACCTGCATGGGGTTGACCCTGACGGACTGCTCAAAGCAGTCCACACACTGCTGGAAGTCCTTGGAGCGCAGGTGCAGCAGGGCTTTGGAGCGCATGGCCCTGGCACTGCGCCCAGCCGACAGCTCCCAGGCACGGTCGTAGTACTGATGGTCCCTCAGAATATCTCCCAGCAGGCAGTACAGGCTGGGCGTCTCCTTCTTCTCCAGCTCATGGCGAACAATCTCCTCAGCCTGGGGGGTCAGTGTGGAGGAGGAGATGTGTGCAGGAGAGTTATTGTAAAGTGAAAGGAACAATAATATATTAAGAGATTTAAAGATTTGTGATGCAGTGTAGCTGATGCAGCAGTAAGTCAAAAAAAGAACAAAGACCACAAAGTCAGTAATGGTGGATGAGTGGATTTGGGATACGTTTGACAGGGATAATAATTTAAATTGAGCTTATGTTACGTTGTTGTCAGGTGACTGCCACCTAATCTGTGGACGTTTGCACCCATTGCACCTCACCCTGCCACTACACGCGTGAGACTGCTCCTGGATGAGCTGAGGCTGGGATAATAAACAGAATCTCACCTCTCTGTGACATGGTTTAGACTGAGGTTTGCAAAAACCACCAAATGGCTGGGGCCCCTGAGGCCTAACAGAGGCTGATATTTACTGCAATCTGATCCCCAGTCAGAGGGCTGACACCGGGCCAGGAGCCTATCACACTGCTGATATGAACTCTGGAAAGATTTACCATTCTACAATGAAAGATGATACAACGAGCTTCTGTTACCATTGTAGGATCATTAACCACACAATGTCACCTTCAGGCTGATATAAAAATACATTTACAAACCCACCTATTAGAGACATCACTGACAATACCATTTCAGAGTGAAGTCAATTATTTTTTTCTCTTCTTGTGCAAATGGCATTTTTATCCAGCATTATGTTTTGCTTACTGGCTGATGCTTTACATATGATCTCTTGACATCTCAGTTCAGTAGTTAGCTAATGAGCCGAGTGTCAGCTGTGTTTCAGTTCAGTGTGCTTCACTAAGTGCAGTTTGGGCTCCAGTCAAATACTATTCGATTCACTGAAAGCAATTTATGAAAAATTATTGTATGTAGGGTTTCTAATGACTCCATACACTGAGAAGAACTGCTTTGGCCATAACCAGTTGTCACCACAACATTTGATGGCAAAATAAGCCTCCAGTAGACCCTTTTTGTGTGATGAGACATGCAGGGTTCTTACACCTTTTCCAAAGTCAAATTCAAGCACTTTTCAAGGTGCTTTTTCCAGCTTTTCAAGCATCTTACAGCTGTTGTAAATTACATATTTATATACACATACTTAAATCATTATTTCCCTACCTCACATTAAATCAGATGTTCTTTATGCTATAAACAACCACATGTGTGTTTCGTGATAGCATTCTACACGAGGATGAAACATTTAAGAAAAGAAAACTTTAATAGAAGTTTAATATTTCAAAATTAGTGATCTGTACGTAGACTGGGCCTCCCATATAACCTGTCGGAGCCAATATAAAACAATCAGCCAAATAACTTTTCAATACATTATTGGTTACTATTTTTGAGGTACTTTTAGGTTGGCAGTAGGGATGGGAACGATTAATCGAATATTCGAAATTATTCAGGTTTTTGAATAATTATTCATGTATTCGAATATGAGTTATGAATATTTTTATAATTGGGAGTGATGCCTAAGTTGATTACATATTATCAAATTGAATAATTCAATGTATATGTATATGACAGTGCCATAGCTAAATGTGTTCGTTGACGTCTAAAGGTGTGTTTTGCTCCGCTCACCGGTCCCTCACAGCGGGCAGAGCTGCAGGTGCTGATTTCTCTCTCTCTCTCGCGTCCGGTTATACTTCACTCGCGTTTATGTCCAAATCCATCAGATCTAGCTCGTTCTAGCTAATGATATGGCTGCTGCCCCTCCCTACACGCAGATCACGCAGACTCAAACCTCATCTTAGGCCCAAATGTGGCGCAAATGCGCTCCGCAGCCGTTGCGAGGTTCCGGCGCTAACAGTTCATGAGCTTGCTCCCCCGCCCCCTGTCAACACTCGCGACACATGAGTGGCCAGCCTAAACAACAATAAGCGCTGCTTGGCAACCGTGTGTGGCGGCAAAGTGCATAGACATTTTGACTGGAGAGATTTAGTTTTGCCGGTATTCAACATTTTACCAGTCATAGTCCGGTAATTATTTCCACTCTAAGAAGAGTCCTACACAGACATTGCGTCAAAAAGGAGTAATGTGTGGACATATTTCGACCAGGTAGTGAGTGCGGTGTAGAGGTCAAACTATGCCAAATTAAACTTATATACATGCTATACCTTGCTATACCCGCAACCTCCGTTCCAGCTGAGAGGGCCTTCTCTACAGCTAGCCTGATTGTGAATCGCCTCCACACATGAAAGCTGTAGGCCTATAGCTGTCAAACTGTGATCACCAGTTCAATACATTTTACAAATTCGACTTGGTTTCTATACTTATTTGAACATGTATGTATTTATTTCCAAAAAATATTGAAATAAAAAATTCAATATGAGATATGTACATTTCAGTTAACCGATTAACCGTTTTTTGGGGGGTCGAATATTCGAATATACATTTGACATTATATTATATATGTATATTTCTCGATACATTTCGATAGATCAAGTCACATTTGGTTTAGGCACGAAACATACTACCAGTAGAAATACATTGCTTTCAAAATCGCTCGGTGTCGAATCAATAGATTATATTTCGTGACTATAACACGAAATGCCGTGAGTGCTTCATCCTCTGAACACCACACGATGGCGACTGTAACGCACATAACATAGGTACGCTCCTCTGAAATGATTGTCCCCTGCAATTATTATTAACCCTCAATCGAGTTCGCTATTCAGCTCGCTAACATTAGCTTAAACAAACGTAACATGCAACGATTAGCCTAATCTAAAATGCTCTACTGCGGCGTACCTTTCATGTGGCTCGTCAGCGCAGACTCTCCCATCGTTATTTTTGCAAACTTTGCAGGAGGCTACTCGTGGGCTTGACCCTCGTCTTAGCCATGGCTTGTATTTGTCTTCTGCTATTATCCAACGCTCGTTGAAACGGCAACCTCCTGGCACACAGTCATCTATCACTCATCAGAATGCCCAGGTCACACAACAAACACTTGCAGGTCGCGCGCATAGCGCGGGAAGGCCGCAGCGGAGCTGTTTTATGTAAAAGCGAAGCAATTCTTTTCTTTTAATCTAAAAAGCGAACTATTCAGTCAGACAGCAATTTATTGTAAAAGTAAAGCATTTACATTTTCCAGCACTTTATCTCAATTTCAAGCACCATTCCCAAAATTCCCAACCTTGAAAATACCACGTCAAATTTCAAGCATTTTCAAGGATTTCAAGCACCCGTACGAACCCTGGACATGACGTAGCCAATGCACAGCTGGAACATGACTCAGCAATATCCAGTGGAAAGTCATGGGTAAGCACAACACCCATCTGGGGCTGCAGCAGGAATGTAAGCCTGCTCCCTTGTTGCCTTTCACTAAAGACAACAACAAAAAGGGTAAAACTGAAAATGATCAAAGCTAATCCCACAGGCTGGCTATCACTGCTACTCTGCGCGCTCATAATGTGGTTACTGCTGCTGCACCATTAGCTAGGCAGCCACTGTTTATGTTCAGCCACTTCAATGATGGCTTGTGACATTAGATTTGGCAAATGATATATGTAGCTGGAACTGTACGTCTTTCTGTGGGTGTGATGTGTATGTGTGTGTACCTTTCCATGTTGGCCCAGCCTCTCGTAGCAGATCACTACGTCCTCCCAGAGCTCCAGATTTTGGTAGATGATCAGAGCTGAGCTGGTGCAGCCGAGGTCTGTGAGCAGGCTGCCCAGCTGTTTCTGTGGAGGGCAGAGACATTAGGCTATATGCATGCTGGCAGAGTGACATTTGGTCCAACATGTGAATACAAATGCAAAAATGTTGATATGTTTCAACCTGTTGGTTTTGCACTTCAGCAAATAAGAGTTGTTAGCAAGCACTAAACTCCAACTACACCCGAGAACGGTTAAAAGTCAAATGAAACGTGTCCGGTCATAAATCATTGAATTTGTTTAAATACAGCAAGTATATAAAGTTTAAACCTATATATATATATATATATATATATATATATATATATATATATATATATATATATCTTAGTCTTTCATAGTAGTTAAAAGTAAGTGTTCTTCTTGTCTCTTAAGCATATAGCTGGTATTTGTACAGAGCTGACCGTCACAGGAAGGGGACTGTGGTTAAAACTCTATTGAGTTCATACTATGAACCAAAATCAGTATACATGTCCAAAGAATGCTCCTAACATACACACACATGATATATGTTTATATCACATGTCCTCAGGGGCGGATCTACGGGGGGGGGAAAGGGGGGGCAGCTGCCCCCTCCCACTGTAGAGCATTTCCCCCCCAGCACCCCCTAACTTTTGTGTCCCTAAAACTGTACTTGTAGAAACAAACCTACACTATGTCCACAAGCTTCTCAAGCAACAAAACAAGCAGTTCATTAATTAAAAGTGAATCATTTTAAATATTATCTTAGGCCAGTTAAAAATGCAGCTATGGCCCTGCATTAAACTGCGGAGCGGCGTTCACAGACCGCGGCTCACGCAGCTGCAGAGAGACCGAGCTGTTCCAGCACCTGAAGGTGGATCAGCACCCCCTGGGAGCATTTCCCCTTCCAAGTTTTGTTTTTACTGAGGACGAGAGCTTGAAACAAAATATTAATAAAACGCTGCCGTTTGAATCGATAGCGTTTAACAGACAGTCGCTGTTTGGGACATTACGTTACAAAATACTACACAGACAGTGCTAGCTGGGAGATCGATCACTTTATTTGCTAAACTATGCGGTTCTGCTGTTTTATACTATATTTTAGTTTGTTTGTCTGAACACCTTGTTTCTATTGTGAATTAAGAACACTTAATAGGTTATATACAGTATAAAATACCACGTACTGTCCACCCTCCCATGCCACCCTGGCATGACCTCTTGCCCCCCCTTTGCCACCCCATGTAAAATGTTCTAGAACTGCCACTGCATGTCCTAATTAGAGAATGCTAGATTTGGATGAAAAGCATATTAAAAAGCATATTTGTTGTTCACCTGACCAACATCAAATTATGAAAATAGGAATAATAGTGAAATACTTGTGTGCATATAAACGTAGTTACTGATCCCCAAGTGTATTACAATTCACCCTGAGGGGGATATGAATGCCGGTACCAAATTTAACAGAAATACATATTGAGGTATTTCTGAATCGGTAGGATACTTTGTTTCGACAATCCACTCAATATCAGACAGAGATATGGCAGTTTTGATTAAAGCAGTAGACTGAACGGCCAACCAACCTTGTTGTCCATGGTAGCACATCACTAGTATCTTAAAAATAGTGACTTTATAAAAGATTTAACGTTTTATATAACACACCTATAAAGTTAAACCAATAGCTGCCTGATCAGAAGAGATGTCACGTATACTTCACTACATATTGTGTATTTACAGTCCTAAATTGTGCAAGACGAAGTATAAAAATGCAGACTGCATTCAAATAAAATGAAGTAATAAACAGTATTTCATGATAAAATATCAAAACAAACACACAGAGGAAAACTGCACTCTATCCCAGCCAAAAATAAGCCTTCAGTGCTCTGTCACATGCAGGCCATGGTTACCCAGAATGAAAAAAAAGGAACCATCTACAATCATCCGCCTTCACGTCCTCAGGCGGCAATAGCGACTGTTCAATTCCATCTTTATTGCTGTTATCAGTTATTACACGCCGCCTGGGTGATGTCTCATCTCAACTGATCTCTGCTCCATCCTCCTTCTTCAATCTCTCTGACAGATACATCTTTCTATTACTGCCTTCTCTACTCACTGCTCGTTGGATCCTTAGAACTGCTACAAGATGTGTATTTTGTAAATTGCTGCTGTTAAATACCATCCAACTATGTGCAATATATATATATATATATGCCGTTAAAACTGTGCTATATATACACCTGGCTGCTAAATCCTAAGAACTGTTACAGGATGTGTGTTTTGAAAATTATGTAACTTTTTTATTTATTTTTTATATCATAACTTAGTACTTTTTAATGCATGTAACATATGTAACATGAAGCTGTCTGCTGTAACTACGTACATTTCCCCTCTGTGGGACTAATAAAGGTATTCTGATTCTGATTCCATTTCACTCTGCTACCATGCTGGGCCGTGTTAGAGTCTTGGAAGACGTTATGATGCTTTGAGGAGCTCTGTCAGGAAATATCATTCGTGTGGTTTCTACAGCTCCTCTGAGAACTCCATCCATCCCATTTTTCCGTTTTGGTTCAGAGTTGTCACCTTGTGCACTCAGAGCAACTGTTAGGATTACACTGTAATCTGAAGATGTCCATTGTCTAACTGAAATGAAGTCAGACTGAGACTGTCACAAACACAACAGTGATTATCCAATCTAAATCTAGAAATCCTAACTACTCATAGCAGGTGGTTTAAGCTTTGGATTCTCATTGTTTTCACATGTTGATGTGCAGCTACTGCTAGAGAGATGCCCAGTATCCAAAGAGTTTGTAGGACTGCCTTTTGTATTGTCTTTCCACAGCTAACAATACAAATGTAATGAATAATTTAATTGTTCCATCTATTGTGACGTACTTTATTTTGTTGGTGACACAGGAGCAACGACTCGTATATATCACCACAGTCATAGTTGTCACCAGAGTGTAATGTTATTTACTGCAGCAAGTAACACCTGCATAAACTTGGTATGTTCACAAAAAAAATGTGCATCTGCCAGTTTCTGATCATACATCGGTATCACACCTCTAAGCCTATTCCTTCTTTAGTCAACTCGTCCAGTACATCTTCACCTCGTGCACATATGGATTGTGTTGACTTACAAAGTCTGGAAATCAAGCCAGTGACAGCTTGCACAATCATGGCTTTCCATATCCTCATAAACTTAATTCAGGCCAAGTTCACCGTAACAACATTTTAAAAATATTATCCTATTTATTATTTTTTTCAATACAATTCATTATATTCACATAACGGAGATCTGTGAAATGGGACATCCTATTGAGCTATCCATGCCTCTGAATAAGAGGACACTACTTCGTTCTCAACTGTAGTAAATGTTTAGTGCCAATTAACAAATGTTAGCATGTCAAAATGTTAAACTAATGCAGTGTAAAACGCATATCCTATACACATCAGCATGTTAATAGTCATACCATGCATGTTAGCTCTCATTTAGCTTAGCTGACAACTTATTTGCACATTTGATGACTCCAGATTCAAGGAGAAATTTATTCAGTGTTTAATTTGTATTGGTCGTTAATTAAAAAAACTTTTTTTTAAAGTGTGTGGTACCTGGACAGCCCATCTGGGGGGGGCTTGGCAGAAGTAGAAGGCCTTTAGCCGCTCAGTCCCAGGACAGCTCCGGTCTTCAAAGTGATCTACTATTGCCTGGAACAGGAAAACAAGCTGAAATTCTGAAGAGGGGTCTGTTAATAAGCCCACATGAGACAATAAATACACACTGATAATTAAAGAAACTCTACAACAACAAATCATAGTATTATTAAATAATAAAGTAAATAATCGCAATAAATAAATAAAGTATCCCACACTCCGCCTCACCTGAGTTTGCATCATGGCTCTCTCCACACAGCGGGAGTTGCCCCTCTCCAGTTTGGTCCTGAGGCAGAGAGCGGTCACCTCCACAGCCCAGAACTTAGGCTGAGAGAGGATGCACTGCAGACACAGGAGGGGGAGAGGCTTCAGACAGCATCAAGACATCCATAATGAATAACAAATCAGAATCTGGGACAATAGTTTTTCATATCCATCCATCCTCATCTTCTCCCGCTTATCCGTGGTCGGGTCTCGGGGTAGCAGTTCCAGCAGAGAGCCCCAAACTTTCTTTTCCCTGGCCACATCAACCAGCTCTGACTGGGGGATCCCAAGGCGCTCCCAGGCCAGCGAAGAGATATAATCCCTCCACCTGGTCCTAGGTCTACCCCTTGGTCTCTTCCCAGCTGGACGTGCCTGGAACACCTCCCTAGGGAGGCGCCCAGGTGGCATCCTAACTAGATGCCCGAACCACCTCAACTGGCTCCTTTCGACGCGAAGGAGGAGCGGCTCAACTCCGAGTCCCTCCCTGATGACCGAACTTCTCACCTTATCTCTAAGGGAGACACCAGCCACCCTGCGGAGGAAAACCCATCTCGGCCGCTTGTATCCGCGATCTCGTTTTTTGGGTCATGACCCATCCTTCATGACCATAGGTGAGGGTAGGAACGAAAATGGCCCGGAAGACGGAGAGCTTTGCCTTCTGGCTCAGCTCCCTTTTCGTCACAACGGTGCGGTAAAGCGACTGCAGTACCGCTCCCGCTGCTCCGATTCTCCGGCCCATCTCACGCTCCATTGTTCCCTCACTCGAGAACAAGACCCCGAGATACTTGAACTCCTTCACTTGGGGTAAGGACTCATTCCCTACTTGGAGTGGACAGTCCATCGGTTTCCTGCTGAGAACCATGGCCTCAGATTTGGAGGTGCTGATCCACATCCCAGCCGCTTCACACTCGGTTGCGAACCGATCCAGTGAGTGCTGAAGGTCGCAGACCGATGAAGCCATCAGAACCACATCATCTGCAAAAAGCAGTGGTGCAATCCTTAGTCCACCGAACTGCAGACCCCCCCCCCACGACTACGCCTCGAAATCCGATCCATGTATATTACAAACAGGATTGGTGACAAAGCGCAGCCCTGGCGGAGGCCAACCCTCACCGGAAATGGGTCCGACTTACTGCCGAGGACCCGGACACAGCTCTCGCTTTGGGAGTACAGAGATTGGATGGCCCTGAGTAGAGACCCCCTCACCCCATACTCCCGCAGCACCTCCCACAGTAACTCGGTCATACGCCTTCTCCAAGTCTACAAAACACATGTAGACCGGATAAGCATACTCCCAGGCCCCCTCCAGGATCCTTACGAGAGTAAAAAGCTGATCCGTCGTTCCAAGACCAGGACGGAATCCGCATTGTTCCTCCTCAATCTGAGGTTCGACAATCGGCTGATCTCTCTCTCCCGTCAGATTAGACTTCACTCGCGTTTATGTCCATATCGATCAGATCCAGCTAATGATATGACTACCTGCTTATTAAAAGACACCTAAACCGGGTGAGGCCGCAAAGTATAGCGCAGCATTATGCATTTGTTTACATGCCCACCGGAACCCCGAGGCATTACCAACAGATCAACGCACAATCAACCCATACAGGACATCTCTTTCTCCACATTACGTGTTAGACAATAGAATGGACTATTCTTGTCTGTCACATACTCTTCTGTCTGTCACATAAATGGCGCAAGTTGCGCAACTGATGTGGTATTGCGCTAAACTGAAATTATTTTGAACGGACACTTTGACCGGAGAGATTTAGATTTGCCGGTCTTCAGCATATTTTACCGGTCGTAGTCCGGAAATTACCGGCTAACGGGAACTCTGATGTGTATCGGAGAAACTTGTGTTACATGTGGTTTGATTAGACATGGGCCCCTTAAAGTTGACATATTCAAAGCCGCCCCGGGCAAACCAAAGACACATCTATGAATGTTTCCTTTCATTCCCTTCTGAAACTCCATATTTAGATTCCTCATAAACACTTGTGCATTCTGAATGAAGTCCATAAGCATATTCAATTCAGTAAGCACCTGATCTACATCTGCACACAGAACTGAGAACAGACACCCTGGTGTCAAATAAGGACGGATTAGATCTAGTTCCCTTTATTATCCTTCCACACATCTATAGCCCGTCTCCTGTGCTCTGTGGTAACAAGCAGAGCAGCCATCTTCAGAGATCATTATTCAAACCCATTACAGCAAGAAAGTCCTAATCTGTGTACTGTGCTGATAATCTGCTGCTCAGTGTTCGCGCTGTAGACGATCAGATTAAAGGGAGCAGGGGGGGGGGCTCTTGTACTGATAAAATGTCAAGTAGACACTGGGGAAGATGACACTAGCCTTTAATCAGAACACGCTGTACAACAATGACTTTCTACCTACAGTAAGTGATCAACATGGAAATATGCATACAGATGATGTTATACATGGTTTCATGCGAGATGAACAAACACTAATGATGTTTGTGGATGCTTAGCAAGTCGTGATGAGTCATTAGTGCAACAGTAAATTGTCCAAATGTTATTCCTCTCTCAACATCACTCACCCAGCAATTAAGATCAGACAATAAGACATGATCTGCATTCCTCATGCAGAGGTGAATACAAAGGAGCTACAAGCTCCTCTCAGAGGCAATGAGAGAACATGAGTTATTTTACAACAATGTGAGCGTAACCTTGGCTAATGTTCACTTATTTATTAGGATTGATAATTTGATGTTTGTCAAAGTGCATTAATAACAAGAGCAATGCCATCAGTTGCTATCAGACAGCTATCATTGCTTAAACTAAACAAGGGGCTTCAAAGTCATTTTAGTTCAGCAGCCACATGAAGCCCAATTGGATCTCAAGTGGGCCGGAGCAGTAAAATCATAGCATAAAGTCATCCATTATCAAAGGAACCAAGCGGGACATTAGGATTAAGAGAGGGAACAGGATCTGCAAAAGATGAATAAAGACTCAGAAGGACAACTGACTGTTCTCCCACACCACGCCGCTCCTCCGCTCCCTTCACTGGCTTCCGGTAACTGCTAGAATCCACTTCAAGACAATGGTACTTGCGTACCATGCTGCGAATGGATCTGGCCCTTCCTACATCCAGGACATGGTTAAACCGTACACCCCAGCACGTGCACTCCGCTCTGCATCAGCCAAACGACTCGCTGCACCCTCGCTGCGAGGGGGACCCAAGTTCCCATCAGCAGAAACACGTGGGTTTGCTATCCTGGCTCCAAGATGGTGGAATGAGCTCCCCATTGACATCAGGACCGCAGATAGCTTACACACCTTCCGGCGCAGACTGAAAACTCATCTCTTTCGACTCCACTTCGAGCGATAGAACTACTAACAAAGCACTTATATACTAATAAAGGGCTGGCTTATCTAAAGCCAGTTGTTTTTTCTCTATGAAGCCTGATGTACTTTATGATTCTGTTTTCTTCAAGTTTGTATTTTGTTGGTCGAACGCACTTATTGTACGTCACTTTGGATAAGAGCGTCAGCTAAATGCAATGTAATGTAAAAACTAGCAGTAGTATTTTAAAATCAATTCTTTGGCCGACTGGAAGCCAGTGTAATGATCTCAGAACCGGAGTGATGTGATCCACTTTTCTAGTGTCAGTGAGAACTCGTGCAGCAGCGTTCTGAATCAGCTGCAGCTTTCTGATAGATTTTTTAGTGAGCCCTGTGAATACACAATTGCAGTAGTCGAGTCTACTGAAAATAAAAGCATGGACAAGTCTTTCTAAATCCTGTTGCGACATTAGTTTTTTAATCCTCGATATATTCTTCAGGTGGTAGTATGCAGACCTAATAACTGTTGTAATGTGACTGTTAAAACTCAGGTCTGAGTCCATCACTACACCTAGATTTCTTTGTGAGTTACTTTGTAGTCTGCCGACTGAAGCTCTGTCATTACTTTTAATCGGTCCTTCTTTGCTCCAAAAACAATGATCTTAGTTTTTTGTTTGTTCAGTTGGAGAAAGTTCTGAGTCATCCAGTCAGTGATGTGCTCAATGCACTTGCTCAGTGGTCTAATCGGAGAGTTGTCTCCCGGTGTAATTTTAAAATAAATCTGGGTGTCGTCTGCATAGATGTGATAGCTTAGATCGCTCTTTTTAATAATGTCGAGATAGCATATAAATATTAAAAAGCAAAGGTCCTAAAATGGAGCCTTGAGGAAACCCGCATGACATATATATCAGAGTTGATTTTGTAATTGCCTATTGAGACAAAGTTGGTTCTGTCCTTCAAGTAGGAGCTAAACCAGTTTGGAGCTGTTGCTGAAACTCCCAGACAGTTTTCAAGACAGTTTAGCAATATGTTGTGGTCAACAGTATCAAAGGCAGCGCTGAGATCTAATAATAGTAACACTGATATTCTGCCACTGTCTGACTTCAAATGGATGTCATTTAAGACCTTAACAAGTGAAATCTCAGTGCTTAAGGGGAAGTAAGTGGGATCACATCACCTCTGTGTGACCTGCAGGAGCTGCTGATGGGCACATCAGGAGTATTATTATATTTCCTGACAGAACCCTCTGAGAAACAAGATCTAGACAATTCTACACCTGTTTGGCAGGATTTCCCTTTAGAGATGACAACCTCCTTTTCATTCACATCTATGGATTATATGGAGTCTAGACAACAGCCTTCTAGGACAGCGACAAAATGTAGCGATGAAGACAACCAGACATGTGACAACCATCTAACCAGCCTGCAGATTCCTGGATCTACATGTAGGCTGGGAAGATGCCTGCTCACAGAGCCAGCAGCTGCCTCAGCTTCTCTTCCAGCTCTCTGTTCAATGAGCTCCCATTATTACTGAACAACTCTTCACAAAGTGGCCAAATACCTCATGCCAAACTGCGCACACATTTGCATTTTTTTTAAATAGATATTGATAATGGATAGAATCCATTTGCTAAAGTATAGACCAGGGGTGTCCAAACCTTTTTCACGAGGTCCACATACAGAAAAAAGGGCTGGGCCACTAACTAGAGGTATATTGCCTCGTGAATTCAGTTATAAGTTAGCAAAATCAATCAAATGTAGGTAAATGATATGCTAATATGCTTTAAGAATTTCATTTTGCTGACTCATTCTTTAAAACAGGACCCTCAGATTGCTTATGAGAGGAAATACGAAGGGTATATTTCAAGCTTGTTATACAAATAAGTTATTGGGCTTTTTTCTTATCAACAAAGAAAATTTGACTTTAATTGACTGAACTTATTGAAAAATGAGCTTATTTAGTAGCTAAAACTACTGTGTAATACATGTTTACATTTATATTGAAGAAGTACAATACAAGACAAGCACAAGTTTCATTTGTGGGCCATATTTCATTATACTTTTTTAATCTGCTGAGGGCCAATTAAAAATGGCCGGCCGGCTTTTGGAATAGACAAGGGGTTTTCAAAGTGTGGGAAGGTGAGCCTCCCCTCAGAGAACATAAGAACAGCCGTGCCCATACTTGCCAACCCTCCCAATTTTCGCGGGAGACTCCTGATTTCATTGCCCTCTCCCGGTTTCCTCCCGGGGTCATATTTCTCCCGCATTTCTCCCGATTTCTGACAAAATCAGATTTACTGAGGACTGTTTCCACTCGGACTTTAATATACAGCTACACCATTGTTTGGTTTCCATGGTAGCACGTCTCTTTAGTAGCGCACGCAACAGAAGGTCTGAGAGGGTGAGGAAGATAGTGACAGAAAACAGAACAAGAATCAACAATTCTACCCTCTGCTCACTCCTTTCCTCTAAATACAGGTCCAGCCCACACATATGCTCCATCAAGGATGGTGCTACATGTTAACATGTAATCTCTTTGCGTCTATACTACTGGCCATACGGTAGTCTAGGTTGCCCTCTTGAGGCTGTGAAACGCATGCGCAGTTAGTCTGTGTCGACCTGGAGCATGAGGTCCACTGTTCGTTCATGGCTCTGTATTGGTGTTATGCACGTTGATTGAAAAAACCAAGTTAACAGAAGATAAACGTCGTGTTTATTTGTAGTAGACTAACATTGGTAGCAGAGGATGGTTAGCAGAAGATGGCTACTGCTAACTACAAAGTGGTGGCGAAAAACTCTGCCCGGTTCCCTCGGCCCCCACCGCGGAGAATAAACAGAAGGGCAACCATGACAACCATGCTTCTTCGCTGCTTTTGTGGAGGAAGTTACAGCGCCACGTACAGGCATGTACTGCAGCTTCTCCAGCGGTTGGAGCTAAACGGAGCGGTCTCGTGTGGACAGACACTATCCGGATAACTATTGCGTGTGGACGGAAGCTTTGTTGCGATTGCGTAAATCCTATGCGTTTAGCCGTTTTTGTCCTTGTGTGGCCGCAGCCTAATACAGCTCCGGCGATCCACTAGCTACTAACCGCTGGAATAGACCATTAGAAACGTTGGACTACTATCAGAATCCAGGACCTACACTTTAAAACAAGGCTCATGTTCAACCTGATGTGAGCTGAACTACAGCCTTTACTCTTTCCAGAATATGTTATGTCACATGGTCGATTTATTTTCTAGCACACCAAACAGTGGGACTAGATGAAGGTCTCAAAGCCAACATGATTCATGTCGTGAGCAACAGTGTGAAATATTTATTATTTCCCCCTATGTTTAAACACATTCATTACGTAATCTAATACATGTATATTGTTTCCTTTAATGAGACTCAAAGTGGAGTTAAGAGTTTGAAACACTGTCATAAGAGCAAATCAGCTGTTATGCGATCGTTAGGAGAAGGTTTATTAAGGTAAGCAGTAGGTGGCGATGGTTGTCTGCTCGGAAAACAATGCAAAGGAAGCAACAGGATGAGGTCATTCATAGATACCCACACCAAATACTGTGCCTCCCTCTCCCTGAGCAACTCACCAGCCATGACAGTGTCACACACACAAGTCAATCCGTCAAACCTAACACCTGTAACTGCGATGGTAAATAACAAATCACAACCATGATGAACAGTTACTTACGGATGTGAAGGCCAGGAGTTCCTCTGCTGTCAGTTTGTGAACGGGGTTGTTCTTCTGGAAGTCCGTGCTGCAAGACAACACACTCAGTCAACCATTGGCACATCCTGAAACCAGACTAGAGTCCAGTTTCTCCAGCAGCTCTGACTGTGCCAAGATACATTCTTACCTCAGCTTCTAATGTGATGAAAATGATAACACTGAAAGGATACTGTTTAATAGGTAGGATGAGGATTAACATGTAGGTTTAGCCTAATAGCATCATAACATTTTCTGTTTGCAATTCCTGCAAAATACAGCTGAAAGGATGTCATTAGTTTTGAACGTACTTATTCACAAAAGAAGGTCCGAGTATTTGTTTGTATTTTGTTCAGAAGATCAAACTTATTACAATCGATTCTCGAATGTATGTCCACATTTATGGCAATGCAAAGATCTTTCTAGAACTGCAACTAAAAACTATTTATAAACGATAAAATAGTTTTTTTAATATATATGAAAATAAAGCTTATTTTGGTTCATTTGTATTAGCCAAAATGCGTGGCAAATTATTGTTTGTTTTAAGGGACAAAGGCCCAATGACAAGTTGATTTAGAAACACTTTCTCTCCTTTTGTGATGGACCAATGAAGCCGGATATGACTGGCTCTATCGGGGAGTCAACATTAGCACACTGAGCGAGGGCAAAGCTAACCGAATGGAATTTGACCTATGTGTTTGTTATTTAATGTTTTTGAATGTATCGGACATTTCCTTCTCTGTATCGTTGGTCTCTGCCTCCGTCAGAGTTTCCGTTGCCGGTCAACGTGTCCGTTGAAGCTTAAATCTTCCGGAAAAAATGAGAAAAGTGCCGGTCAACAGTCTTCTTTGTTATTTATTGAGCTTTAAAACAAATTGATATGATTGGATATTAAACAAACAAATTATAGTGGGAATAATAACACGGGAATAATAAACGGAGCCACATACTCTTCTGTCTGTCACATACTCTTCTCGTCTGCCACATACTCTTCTCGTCTGCCACATACTCTTCTCGTCTGCCACATACTCTTCTCGTCTGCCACATACTCTTCTTGTCTGCCACATACTCTTCTTGTCTGCCACATACTATTCTTGTCTGTCACATAAGTGGCGCAACTGATGCGGTATTGTGCTAAGTGGAAATTATTTTGACCGGAGAGATTTGGATTTGCCGGTCTTCAGCATACGGAAACTCTGGCCTCCGTCACTTTCAAATGCTTTCTCAAGAGACAAAAGAGATGGCGTCATTTCCCACAGTAGAAGATGTTGCCAAAGCACGTGCTGTGAATTACACATACCAATAAACATTTCTTAATTCATCAGTTGGTTAACTGATGAATTAAGAAATGTTTATTGGTCAATTTTAAAGATTTGTTAGAATTTTAGTAAATTACATTTTTGTGCATTCATTGAATATGTGTACCAAATGTCACAGCTCCAATCCTGTGTGTGAGGATATGCCCAGAACTCCAGAGAAGGACAAACGAAAATCCAGACAAGGTCACATCGCCAAGTTAATTAATCAGACTTGCTGTGAAGCTAATGGATCCAGATTATATTCATTGTTTTATATTAACCCTTTCCTGGATAAATCACTACTACAAACAAGTTGGTAGTAGGTGAAACATAATCTCTTGTTTTTTCAAGATGTTGCTTATTTTACCCATAGACTTTTTCTTGCTTCAAGAAATGATTGTTGCATATGCATGCATTATTCTTTAGGAGCTAACTGCTCTCACAAACACAGCCGACCAATCCGAACCCACAATACCATTTACACAGATATATTTTGATCAATTAAATAATTTTTCCATAAAGCCATGTTTGAGTGTGCCCCTCTTTCCTATTTCACACAATAGAAAGGATTTAAAAGTGGACAATACAGCAGGATTTTCATCCCAATGTCAAGTTTAAATGTGTCAATTTGAAAAAGGGATGGAACCATTTTTACTGATAGAAATGGTCAAACATTACCTTAATGTGCCCGGTTCTTTTAAAGCATACAGCACAAAAGGTTTTCGTTGTATTCCATATTTGTCGAGACGAAAGTCAATATTGAAAGAAAAATAATAATATCTGAGAAAAACGGACGGATAAATAATTATTTATATGTATTTTTGTTTAGGTTATTATTGTGATCGTATTGTTCAATACCAAGGGGGTATTCGTTTTATTTTGAATAGCGTAGTCTACTTCTCTTGATGATAAGCGAGCTGTTAGTAAAAAATATTAATGCCGCTTCCGGTAACACGGCAACAAAAGGGGCAGGAATTATGATGGCCGATCTTTTGTTCCCAAAGCCACGGAGCGAGAAGTTGGCGACGGTGAGTGTGAGGCTGCAGAGACGCCGTTGGTATGTTTCTCCATTGCTTATTGCGTTGTAAGTTCTTGATCTGTTGCCTTATTGTGTGAGAGTGCTGTTGCCCAATCCACGGCTTTTACGCAGCGTGGTTTGTGTGCGCTCCGTTTTGTTAGTGTATATTTGTAAACAGCGCAGATGGTGTTCAGCGAGGTTTTCTGGGTTGCTTGGTTTCAAGTAGAGAAAGAGACTCACTTTCTTATTAATTCATTTAAATTAATGATGTTTTGTAGAATAACTCACAATTTGTCATTTGAATTATAATACCCTGAAAATTGATTGTGACTGAATTATTATTATTAGAAATAATCCAATGAGGCATACAAAATGTTTGTGATTTAGTTTGCATGTGATCTAACATTTGTTTGTCCTCGGTTTGAAGGTTTTCAACCTTTGTTTTTTTGTAGCCTTTATTTAACCAGGTGAAAGCCCCTTGAGATCAAAAGATCTCTTTTTAAAAAAAAACTCTAACTTGACAGCCCTAATATATATATCAGAGGTCGCGTTAACCGTTGACGGATTAGAACAAACTCAGAACAGCGCCAAAGTTTCCCCGCAGCAGGGCTCCGGTGTTATGTCTTGTTATGGATGGCCGCCAAAAAGGAAATGATATTGTTTCCAGACCTAAATTTGCCGTACAAAGCATTAAATGTCAGGGAGTTTATGCTTTCCGCTGTGGCGCGCTCCCGCGAGGTGCAGTGGGCATGCATAACACCGGCGCTAACAGTTCGGACCTGAACCCATGGCTTGTGTCAAGTTGTGTGAGTAACTAAAGTGAACTTATTGTGAGCTAATTATCAATTGAAAATTAACAATAATCAACTCAAATTCAAACTCGTCAGGTTTATTGTGATCCCTTCCAACTTGTGTCTCCATTTCTCTACAAAGTACAAATGTAAAAAAAACACTTTTTGCCACTTAGTCTACAAATGACTTATGACAGCAGCTACAGTGAACTACTACAACGTTCAAACATTTATTTCATTTACCAAACTAAAGTAACCAAACAGTCCCTGAGCTGACTGAGCCTAATCCCTAAAACGTTGCTGAAAGGTAGAGTAGACTATACGCATTACACTGTTACACACCTACTATACAGTATAGGCTACACTGTAGTGACTGTACAGTCAGAGTGTACTGTACTGTCACACTCTGAACTGTCTTTACACCATGTATTTTCTACAACTCTACATGTGACATTATACAGTACATACTACATACATAGTGATGTACATACTGTTAGAAATTAAAATCAATGTTGATATGGCATAATTTTGAATTAAATACACGGAAGTATTCACTTCCGGTTAGCATTAGCATGTGGCGAAATGCTACGTTTTCAAACCGTGAATCGAAGGTGAAATTACATGTGATTGTGTACACTGAGCACACTGGGATTAGCACTCATCTATTGACGCTGAATAACGTTTATCAGGGAATGTTTGAATAACCACAGACACCAGAATATACGTAAATGCTAGTTTTTTTTTGCGAGTCCAAGTACCGGTTCCCGACGTTCCAGTTTTAACCGGACTTGAACCGTAACTTTTTACAAGTCCAGTACCGGTTCGGCGTACCGGTACACAGCACTACCTGTACTACAGCAAAAGTATTCTCTGTCGGGACTTCCTGCAACAACACCACGCCGTTATCTTGATTCTGATTGGCCAGAAGATGTTCAAAGATGTTCTATTGAGAATCACTACGTGACAAAAGTTTTCAAAACAGTTTCTGGTCTTCGGTATTTCCAGACAAGTGGCTAATGAAATCAATCTTACTACGTGCGAGTTGGCAGACTTTATTTTTCTTACTTTAACATAATTTTTCATGGTGGGGCTAAGGTGGGGCTTAGCCATTTCTTGGTATGGGTGTAGCCTACCCTAGCGCTGCTACTGGTGGGATGTATGGGGCGGGCCATTCTGCACATGCGTTAAATATTTTAACGCAATTAATTCAAAAAATTAATTACCGCCGTTAACGCGATAATTTTGACAGCATTAATATATATATATTCGGGCTGTCAGTCGATTAAAATATTTAATCGCGATTAATCGCATGATTGTCCATAGTTAATCGCACATTTTTTATCTGTTCTAAATGTACCTTAGAGGAATATTTTTCAAGTTTGTAATACTCTTATCAACATATGAGTGGACAAATATGCTTTATGCTAATGTTTATTGTCATTTGAACAATGACAAATATTCTCATGAATATTAAACACAACAACCTCTGAACATTACAAATATTTGCCTCAATTCAACCTGGAACCTCTCTCATACAATAATACAATACAAATGGTGTGTGTGTGTGTGTGTGTGTGTGTGTGTGTGTGTGTGTGTGTGTGTGTTGGATCGCTGGAGCTATGTGCAACTCAAGGCATATGCTCGAACGGGAGCTGCAATCATGAGTGTGCTGACTTCTCCTACAATGTCCCGCTGTCTGCTTCCTGCATCAAGTCAAGTGCTCGGCGCAGTTGTGGCGAAATGTCGCTCCTCTGTTTTCATTTAAACAGCTCCTTATATCCGTTAGCGCCACTAGCTAGCACCAGATGCTAACAACAACAATGCACGTAAGGTCTCTCTCTTGCTCGCTCGGACCACACGTACACACACCCTCCCGGTCCTCCCGATGGCCAGTCGGTGCCTGCCGGTGAGCGTGGAAGTGTGGTCTGCCACAAGCGGGCGGCAGGAGCGGGGCTGTCAGCATCAGCTTGCAGATGGTATTTTAAACTCGAGGAAAAAAAAATACACATGCGTTAATCGCGTTAAAATAATTAGTGGCGTTATTAACGCGTTAACTTGACAGCCTTAATATATATATATATAGATATATATATATATATCCGTTCAAAGACCATTGGACAGTATTTTCTGTTTTCACACAGATGGACCTTTTGTATGGGCAGACAGCATGTGTTTCTTACCTTGCCTGGACAGCAGACTGTGTTTTAGCAAACAAATCTGATAACAAGCGTTGATCAATTGATCCAAGGGATAGATTTCCGACATGATCACCCTCACACAGCAAAACATTATTTTCTGATGGAGACAATTTCTCCTTAAATTCAAGTTGAGTTTGCAGAAACTAATACATCAGTTCAGGACCTACCAGACTCCCAGCAGGACGGCCTGCTCCTCAGCACTCAGGTCAGGCAGCTCATACTGATCCGGCTGTGCCAGGTTGATCTTATCCAGCACGGTCTCATCACCCAGATTGTAGTCCTGTGAGCACATGGAAACACACACAGTCAGCGGTGTACACACTGCAGCAAAGACCAATAACAACAACTTTTTAGATTAGGCATTAGATAATGTCAATGCAAGGTGGTGGTGGATGTGAAAAGAAACATAAATACACAGGAGGGGTTTGTTGATCTCGTATCAGTATACTGAGCATTTATCTGAATACATGATACCCTCTCTATGTATTATCCCCCAGGGAAAGATGCATGAACAGAACTAAAGAGAAAAACACCTGTATAATGGACTAGCTCGTATGTTTCATTGTGGACTGCACTTGTGCATCTTCTTCAACCTGAGCGTTTAAATCACATCCCAAAGAAAGACTGAACCTGTTCCTGCCATCGGCTCAAGGGGTCATTTTTTTTATTTTTTAGAAATGAGCGAGTTACAGAGAATGGGGCGGGAGTCTGCAAATGTAGTGCTGGTGTATTCATGCATGCTTAATAATGACCGATTCATTTTTTGATTATCACTTTAATGTTGTAGCTGGTAAAGGAGGAGCTTCATTTCGTACTACTGGGTGGCTTAACCCCACGATAATATATTGTATATTGATACAGTGGCTGGGAGATGTCAGGCAGCTGGCTGGGAGGGGACATTCCAGGTGGCAGACAAACGGGATGAAAAACATCAAGGAAAAAGGAAGACAAGAGTTCATACCTTGGGCAGGCTGGCCTGAGGGGTCGGGGTGGCACTGGCCTCGTCCTCCGCCTGGTCCTGCTTTCTCTTCACCTCAAGGATGAGCTGAGCCAAATACTTCTGCTGGAAGTGGGTCCTTTTGCCAAGAGCACCTTGATACCAGAACCGATACGATACATTTAACAAATTGGGATCTTTAAGGTTTGATCAGAATGGGTTCAGGAGGATGGTTACCAGGTAACACAGCCTGCTCTTATGCACCCCCCCCCACCCGATGGTCCTGTGCTACATACCCGTCATGTTGATATTCAGCCCCGAGAGCTCCTGGGCCTTCTCGCTGTGTTCCTTGGCGCTCTGGTAGTTATAGTAGGTCAGATTGGTGTAGACACACTCCAGGTGGAAATGGATGGCCAGGTTTCTCTGCTCCGGACACAGAGAGAGGCTCTTCACCACTGGGAAGGACAGAGGATTCACAATAAGATCAATACTTCATTTTAGATCATCAAACATCACAATGTTTGGATGGTCAGCTCGTCTTCCCAGTTCAAATAAATAATTCTGATTGTTTGAAGTGAGAATCAATGTCAGCTTTTATTGGACCCGTTTAAGTACTGTGTTCAAGACCACTGTCAACGGTTCGAGTGATGTGTCTATGTCTGAAAAATACAGACCGTAAAGTAGTTATAAATCTACCCCTACAGATTGTAATGTGGTCAGCACAATCTGAAGACCTTTGTGATGAATGGTTGTTAAATGCGTGTGTAAGTCGTGGAACGCATGTGCTGGCTAAAGAGTACCCTTTTCCAAAAGGTTGGACACTGTCCAATCTGCTCCAGATTTCACAGAGAACAAGAGTAACAGCCCAATGACATCTTGTTGTCTATACTGACTCAAAGCAAATGTTGGGATTTTTGAAAAACAAACTTCATGAAAATGTTTCAAAAAGCGTTTGGTGACCAATGCATTGCTGAGGCTGGGGAAGCTTGAAAACAACAACAAGGTGAACACTTAGACCCATTCCCAAACCGCCCCCTACACCCTACCCCTCCGTTTGCGCGTTCACGCGGAGGGTCCGCCATATTGAGGGCTGTTCCAAAGCAACGAGTGTGGAGCGGTGTGGAGGGGGAGTGGGCTATCAAGCCCTCCAACAGCGAGTCTGCAGCGGTGCTGACTTGAGACCGGTCTCTCCCTGACCGGAGTCACGCTGTGTGTGTCCGTCAGGAAACACGCTGTTTACAAGTAGTTCCAGCAAACATCCACTGATAAATTGCGATGTTAACAACCTCATGATGACCTCATGTGTTTTTAACTGAGGATCAAACCTGTGTTTAGTCTAGAAAAAGGTAAATGTGTGTATTTTATTATAAAGTTGTGTATATTTACAGACCGTTGCAAAAACTAAGAAGCTTATAAAACTCAGGTTTAAAACTAAAAGAGCTTTGAAACACAATGAAAGATGTTTGGAGTTTTATTTGAGTTATTCATTTAAACCTTTTGTCTAAGAGATGCTGATTTGAAACCGTTGTTACATACAGTTACGGCATTTCCTGTTTCTGCCGGAGAGAGGAGAGGCCGTCCCAAAGCTTGCTGCTGTATTTACTCCCTCCATCTGACAGGAGGGAGCCTCGTTGAGCTGCGAGTGTGGCTGCAGACGGAGATCACTCCGTCACGGAGGGGTAGGGTCGAGGGAGTGGTTTGGGATTGGGCCTTAGTTTAATTTTCTTTTTCTATTTCCTTCCCTTTCTAGGCTCTGTAGTTAAGCAAACTCTTCCTAAAGATGTAATCCGACTGACTTCAATATTTGGTCAGAATGATCCAAAGGGGGTGGCAATGTAACCAGTAAAAAGCGTGGTGGCAAAAATGCATTTCTTTAACATTAAATAAAAGTAAATTGAGCATTCATCATCCAATCTGCCCCAAACTTCATTTCATAGGGGGTCCAGCCCAGAGGGTAATCCACATAACATATTGACTCAAACGTATATAGTGCCCCCTATTGGCAACAGCAGGGTACCCTGGTCTGGCCAACATTGAGGTATGGTCGCTAGACTTAGTTTACAGGAATGTACAATCAGCGTGGACACAGGAAGTGGCATTCAAGTCTTTCGTGCCATGTTCAATAATCATGAACATTGAGAGCCAAGTCAAAGAGCCTCTGGTGACTCCTCACTGCTTGCATATTAAATGCATCTTGTTTTGTATCACTGGTTGCACAGGACATCACCAGGACGGAGCTGCCTCCATGGAGGACCTCTTCTCCCAGCGGCTCAGGAAGAAAGCCCTCAGGATTACAAAAGACCCCCATCCCCCCAGCCACACACTGTTCAGTCTGCTGCCGTCTGGCAGGCGGTACCGCAGCATCCGGACTACAACCACCAGACTCAGACAGCTTCATCTAGGGATGGGATCGTTAAGGTTTTAATGGTACTACTACTTTTATCGATACCGCTCATCGGTCCGGTCTCATCGGTTCTTTTGGAGCAAAAAAAATGTAAACTAACTAAACAAATTGTGAACAAAACTAAGATTGCTTTTTATTTAAATTAAATACATAATATTTCACATCAAAAGAAACAACAACGTTTTAACAAATCGTATTAAATAATCTGATGAGAAAACTGTAAACAGAATAGCTGAAACTTTAACAAAATAAATAACTCGGTTACCTCTAATCATTAACCCATGTTTGTATCATGGAGTTAGCTCCGTGTGTTGCTGCTAGCATACAGAACACCTGACGTGGAAACGTTACTCGTGGACGGGGCTACAGAGCTGCTAGAGAGACAGTGGAACCCGGTGCATTCCTCCGTCTGGATGTGGAGCACTTTTGCTAAATGTTTAGATAAACTGTCCTAACATGCTAAACTCTTATTGCACTTTAGGCAACGAGCATCGAGAAGGGTAAAGTTTAACCACACCTTGGAGCGCGTTCTCTCCGCCACCTCCTCCGTGTGTGTGTGTTGCTGCATGTAGCAGCTGCGTGTGTGTAAACTGCGTGTGTGTAAACGGGGGAGAGAGATCGAAAATACTAAATATAATCATATAAGCATTTTGCAGTCTAGTTAGAAACGGAGTTGGCGACACTACAACTGCAATATAATGTGTGTGTAGCAATAATACATATGACATATTTTTTAGATGTCTCCAGTACCGATAAAAAGACCACCAACATCGGAGCTTAACGGTACCACGGTCTTTAATAATTCAGCCCCAGGGCCCGTTTAATACCGGCGCTCGGTACCCATCCCTAGTTTCATCCCACAGGCGATAAGACTGTTAAACAACTGAAACTATTTCATAACATTAATCTGCTACTTAGTAATTATTTATCTAATATATCATTCCAATAACTTGTATATAGACTCGTATTGCAATATTCCACTTTTTTCTCACTTTTTTTAAAAAACTATTTTTCTTTTTGTATTACTTTTAATATAATATACTTTAATATTGTTTTAATATTGTCTGCTTATCTGTATTATTGTGTTGCATTGTTGGAGAAGCCTGTGACCTAAGATTTTCAATGACATAATTACTGGCTCCTCCTCTCATACCTCATTCACACCAACGCAACCCCGGTTCAAGCTCCGTGCTAGAGCTTTTCAGGTTCAGAACCGGTTCAGCTCCGGCTCTTTTTACACTGCCCAGAGTCCGACTGGTGCTGCGTCATCGTTTACGTGCCTGCTTCATAAAGCCAAACGGCACGGAAACCCCTCACAGCTGACACTGACAACAACAACAACAACAATGGCCGATTGTGCTCCAGCTTCCACTGCACCTCTTCGGAAGACCAGATTCCCAGCAGGTAGCTGGTCTCTTCAGTGGACCACTGCTGCTTGTTAAGTTTCTCCATCGTTGTGTTCAAGCTGGATAAAACGCAGGCTTCTTGTTGTTGTTGTTCAGGAGTTGATCCCGCCCCTGCCCCCGCCTCAACGTAAGCGTGACGTATGCGGTGCTTTTGCTCTGGCCGAACAATTTGTTGGTGCTTGAAACGAACCGGATTCCGGAGCTAAGAGGCTGCTCCGCTGCGGTGTGAACAGGAAAACCCGGTGCTTTTCAAGCTCCAGCTCCGATCCGGCCCTGAAACACCGTTGGTGTGAGGTATCTGTAGCTATGTTAGTTTGACAATAAAGAACCTTGAATAGGTAAAGGCGGCAGTCTGTGAGAGTCTGTGGATTGTGGTCTTCAGCAGAGATTTGCTAACACTGCAAAGATTACACATGTCTGGGTGATGTAGCTGTGAAGGCAGCACTCAGAGCAGGCTGGAGGTCAGGTGCCTGACTGTCACACTAAGGAGGAGATGCATCATTATGGAAACATGGATTCATAGACACACCATCCATGTGAACAGAGCACAGCAACATGTCTCACCATCCCCCATGAAGCACTGAGGCCTTGAGGTGACACATAAGAAAGACGAACACAGTGGAGGTGATGGGAAGGGATGAAAGCTTGGTACAGCATCTGCTGTGTTCCTTTCCATCCATCTGATCTGGGTATTAATGTGTTCTGCTGAGGCACCGTCTGAGGCAGAGAGCTCCTCCTGAGCTGAGACCAGCAGAGAGGAGGTGTATCATTCATGATCAACAATCATACACTTCCATGCCCATTTAACATGAATGAAGCATCGCCCAGAGCAGGCAAGAGAGACAGAGAGACACATTTACATGCAACACAACCGTTCCATATTGAGCAGCGACAATTTCACACTGAAAGAAAATGTCTTTCTGTCTGAGCTACAAGGGAAGAGAAGCACACTGAAAACCAGATCCAAGAATTATTCAACCTCTGAAAAGAGAAGTGTGGCTTTTGAGTACCATCGTAGTTTAGCAAGTTTTTTTATCTTTTATCTGGAGTAAGACAAATATGTAAAGGCCTTCTTTATTTTTCTGTATGCAGCATTTTCAGCACGTTTATGGCGCGTTTCCACTGCAGGGCCTCGCACGGCGTAGTACGGTATAGTTAGGCCTGGGTAGGCCAGGCTCACTTTATGCTGCGTTTCCATTACAGTTTAGGAACTGGGGCAGTAACTATAGTAACGCAGTGTAGGCGGAGCCGTGACGTCATCCTCAATGCGAACACAAAACCAACATCAGCCGTTAGCCGTTAGCCCTCAGAGCTCAGAGCTCCTCATATCTGTTCAGCATTGGCACGCGGCACCGTAACCAGCGACACACTAGGAATAAGTGTGCAAAATATTTAAATTGTATTTTCGGATCCTGAACGAGACCGCCACCAGGGCGCGTCTCCCCGTTCCCTGCAGAAGGAAGCCATGCACGCAACACAGCCCCGCTCTCTTTAACTCCAGGTGACTTTCTGCCGCTTTCCTCCGTGGTGCGGATCGTCTCACCGCGGAGGAAAGCACTTCACTAAGTGCAGTACCCATACGGAGCTGTACATATGCCACGGTTTTTGCGTGGCTGTGTCTGTAGTTGAAAGCCCAGTGGCGATCTGCTCATCTCTCTTCGAAATAATATGCTACAAAGGGGCGGACTGGCCATCTGTGTGTTGAACCTTCCTGTCGGCTCCCAGACCGTAGTCGAGGAGGGCAGAAGCAACGAGCTTTAGCTTAATGACTGGAGAGAGGCGAGCTCTTCTTGGAGGCCGTAGCATTTATTTAGCTGTTCTTCTGTTTCACAAAATCCTTATTATTATGCCGTTTAAACCAATTATTTAAATGTGTTAAATTCGGCATCATACGTTGCGCTGACAGGTCCACACACTGCTTCCCCGCAGCGAGGCTCCCCCCGCCCTCCTGCTGATAGTTCACAAGCGTCAAGCTCCTCAACCCCCACCCCCCAGTTGATAATAATTCTCGATTGTTTTTGGGCAACCAGTGTGCCTTAATGGTAGAGAGACAGTTGAAACGGATGGACGGAGGGGATGACATGAGGCAAATGGTCCCAAGCCGGATTTGAATCAGGTCCTCCACCTGGGCACCTAGCCCCAGTATCAAAGTGTTTTTTTTGTTTTTTACAGTAAATAACTGTTAAAACTCTTCAAAACCAAGGTCATCTTACCACGTCTTGTTATGCTAGCTGTGTTTGAAAGAAACAGCACCTAAACTGATCCAGAATCAAACAAACCCCATCATGTAAAAACTGGACCAATCATGTTACATATTGTCCTGGATTTGGGAAGTGTAAAGCTTTCCTGAGCAATTTTTATAAACACATAATTGGAATATTTTTAGTTTTTTTTGGACTGATAAAGTTTACATTTTGTGTTTTAAGAACCTAAACTTTGAAATGTGATATATTGCAATAACTCAAATGCAAAATAGAAAGTGTGTGTGAGAATGTTAACATGCTCATTAAATGAGAGAATCATAACAATAACATAACTGTGTATCGGTGCTTTTTCAAGATTTTGAAAACATGCTTGGTCCCAGTAATGGTGACATGAAACCTCATGGTGCCGCTGCCCGATGTGTAGAGCGGGAACATCTGCATGCTCTTCACAACATCCCAACCCTCTCTTCAAGTGAAATACAAAAGGATTGCTAAGCCGACTGCTCCACAGGAATATGAATTGGGCTGTTTTGCAGCCTGCACATACTGCTCACTGTTTAACTATCACACACAGGCTGCCACAACACACCCTTCCATTTAAATCAATATACTCGCATCAAGCAGCGTCCAAAGGAAAAACAGGTCTTCCGTAATTAATTAAAGATGTCAAATGTCCTCTGATAAAAGCCCTGCTGATTGGCTCCAACAATAAAACGGAAACCAGCTTAAAATTCACAAACTGAGGCACAAAATAATATCTGAACCAATTAATCAAACACTATTGTTCTGATCAAAATAAAAAAGCCTCCAAACAAATGTAGTTATTCAGTGCCTTTTGTCCCAATTCCACAGCTAGCATCACAGGGAGCCCAATCTACTGTCAGCATATAGAGAAGACTTCCAACGCACAGAGACGCTTGTCATGGTCGACTTATTCTGCCCGGTGCAATGATGAATGAAACAATTCAACAATACATCACCTCATTTGAACCCCTTTGATGGTAAACCTGTAACTACCACACATGTGTTTGTCACAAATACAAACTAGTATCAAACTAAGAGAGCATTTGGACAACATCATCTTTGTGTGAAATAATGCTTTCATATCAAATGAGTTCAAACAAAGGGGGCTCTAGCACAATAACAAAGGTCACCCGGTAATAAGGTTTTAGCCAGCACAGCGCATCATCGCTGAACCCACACAGATCACAGTCTAATACAGGCTGGGCAGGAATGGCGCCAACATATTTGTTTGCATAAAGCAGTAATAGTACTTTAATTCTACCATGAGATGGTTTAAAAGGTGTGGATAACATATCAATTAAATGTCCAATACCGTAGTGCAAAAGTGTTGAATCTTTTTTCCAGTCGTTGACACTTGCACCACTGTGTCTTTTTTTAATAGTCAGTTTCTGGGGCACGTTTGAGACGGTGGACAAATCACAAATGCACAGGGATGTGTTTCTCTCTCCCCCCCCCGTGCTGTTACAGCTGTAGCACAGGGATGTCCACCACAGTGTTAACAGACCTCTGTTCATGCTGCTCTGGGCCAGGTCCAGTAGCTGAGGAGAGCAGGCCTCCAGGATCTGCTGGTGCAGGCGGATGTAGCGCAGGGTCCACCAGGGCAGCATCTGAAATAAATATGAAATAACACAAAAGTGTAACATGTCAGACTAAAGCCCCGGCCACACGAGGACGATAGCGGTCGTATCTGCTACAGTTCTCTATCAGACAGACGGTTCAGCCACACGAGGCCGACATGGAAACGCAGAAAACAATAACAATGACGGGTCCCAAGGCGGGTAGATCTGCAAAGGAAACGCTCTGGGGGGCAAACGGCTCCGTGTGTACGCCTATACGATCATTTCCTGATAACGTTGAAGCAATAGCCCCGCCTCTCCCACCTCTCCAGCTCAGAGATCAGCTGCTGGGCTGTCAGAAGAGGGGGAGGGAAAGAGAGGCTCTGTTCTTTATTCTTATATTATTATATAGAGTCGTTATTCATTTGTTTTAAAGCTCAATAAATAACAAAGAAGACCTTTGCACTTTTCTAATTTTGTCCGGAAGTTTAAACTTTAACGGACATGTTGACCGGCGATAAAAAATCTAACTGAAACTCTGCTGCACGGCCCCCTCGTCCCGTGGAAGAGGCGGAGAGGAGGGTGTTTCTCATCTGCTGGTGGACTACCGGAGAGAGTTACAGCAGGAGCACACGCTCGCCTCGGGGAGGGAGAAAAAGAGCCAGAACGTCCACAGCGGAGAATAAACAGAAGGACAACCATGCGCAGGAAGTCTTCTTCGCTGCTTTTGTGGCAGGACTACAGCGCCACTTACAGGCCTGGCACATGTACTACAGCGTCTCCAGCGCTTCGAGCGGTCTCGTGTGAACGGACCAGTTTTCTGGTGCCTGTTGCGTGTGGACGGAAGACTTTTTTGATAACGATTGCGGTCCGTTTGCATTATCAACCTCGTGTGGCCGGGGCTTAAACGATAACTTCTCAATTCACAAATTAAATGACATTAATTAATGCAAAAAAAGCATGGCTAATAACACAACAACTCACAGCTTATGATTTGTATTTATCTAATCTTATAAAGGTGTGGTGGAAATGTTGGGAAATGTATTCTGGTACAAATCCCATTTGTAAAATATCTTCCATCAGTTCTGATTGTGTTCAACTCTGACAGGTGAAGCCAGCCTGAGCCGTCAGGCGAGGAAACAACTTTGAACCAGCAAGACACATATTTTGTAAGAGAGCTCTTTTTTAAAATGACATTGTATATGGCATTTATAGAAAATGTTGTACATCATAAAATGGAAATGTGTTATTTTTCTTATGATTTCAAAACAACTTCAGCTCTGAAAGTACATGCTTGGGTTATTAAATGCTGCTCAAGGCCTTTTGTCACAAACGACCAGAGAGCTGTGTGCTGTGACTCAGTGCTGACCACACGTTAAAAACACCCTGTGCCTTTTGGTCTGACCAGAACACAAAGCGGCAGGGACAGAATAACTGAATGTCTTGCAGCCATGCAAGTGATATATTCTCCCTCACACCAAACCCCTCCCGCCTCACCCCCTGTACCCACCTGTTCCCGCTCAGCTCTGGGACAGTGGAAGTGAACCATGTAAATATCTGATCTGTGTGTCATATACCTCATTCACACCAACGCAACTCCGGTTTAAGCTCCGTGCTAGAGCTTTTCAGGTTCAGAACCGGTGTGAACAGGAAAACCCGGTGCTTTTGAAGCTCCAGCTCCGAAACCGGCCCTGAAACACCGTTGGTGTGAATGAGGATCTCTCAGGCCTCATTTCCAATGCAAAATGACCCCATCCGCTGTTGCATGGTAACATGAAGGTTTCATTGTCTTTCCCACTGAACAATATGCTCCAGCTCACACACACAAACACACTCCAAGCCTTCACAAGCACACCGTCTCCTGACTGGCACTACTTCTCTTTCTCCCTCCTTATTTATTGTTGTGCGCTGGGCTATGAGCGGCTGCCAGACACTGCTGGAATATAGATGAACAGAGTTGGGTACAGGAGAGAGAGGAGGGGTCGCGTTAGCCTTTTTCATTGAAGGACAGGATCGTAACATTTCCGTCATAATCTATTATTACCCGTCGGGTCTGTACACAAGTAGTTGAGCGACGGGGGCTGGGTGTGAGGTAGAGCATGCTCGTGAACTGTCAATGAGCAGACGCTCGTGAACTGTTTGCCAGAGCCTCGCTGCGGGGAAACTTTGGCGCTGTTCCGAGTTTGTTCTAATCTGTCAAAATGACGTACTGCTTTCACATTTTTCTGTCATTGTTAAAAATCATAGACAGAAAATATTCGGTTAACGCGACCACTGGCAGGAAGAGCCAATTAACGCAGTTTAGTAAGTGGCTTCAACCACACTGCAGGAACCTATTAGGAAACGAGTTTGGTTTGTTTTCCTCGCCAAAGCTGCTGACAACTTTCTCTAAATGTTGGCTCATTATATGTAAAAGTCTTACCATCATAAGCAATGAACAAACATGCAGATAAAAAGGAAAAGAGTGTTGTATGAAAAAAGATACCAGCGGGGCTTGTAATGTAAGAAAACTGCTAACCAGCTAATAATAGTGCGGCTGTGGCTCAAATGCTGACATCCCTATGTTCCATCCAGTGGGGGTCTCTCTCCCCTTTATCAAACCTGGGGAACACACATCAGACGGGGGGGAACACACATCAGACGGGGGGGAACACACATCAGACGGGGGGGAACACACATCAGATGGGGGGGGAACACACATCAGACGGGGGGGGAACACACATCAGACGGGGGGGGAACACACATCAGACGGGGGGGGAACACACATCGACGGGGGGAACCTTATTGGAGCCATTTCATGGAACCTTAAGCACTGCATTGACTGTAGCTCTGCTCCCGTAAACACATGCAGAGACTCACTTTAACCAGGAAGCAGGGGCACATCCAAACTTCTCCAGCAGCATTAAATAGGCTAACGTGTTCAGGGACTGAAGTGCTAACAGTTGACAAGAACTACTAAAAAATAACTGATCAGGAGGAGTTTGTGGTGACAGAAGAGAATCTTACCTGGAGGCTGTCCATCTCTGAGGAGCACTTGGTGAGAATAACCCTGGCCAGCAGGAGGAGGAGGGGGTTGGCCACCAAGCTGTACACAGACTCCCCGTCTATCAGCAGGCTGGAGTGGATCGCATCCACCAGGGCCTGTGGCTGCCAGTCAAAGATATGCACATTTAAATTGAATAATAGAAATAATAGATAATTATTCACACTTTGCACTCAATGTTTACTTATATAGCCCAATATCACAAATGTTACATTTGACTCAGTGGTCTTCACTGTGTGTACAGAATATCAGTATGACAATACGACACCCTCTGTCCTTAGACCCTCTGTCGGCTTAGACCCTCTGTCCTTAGACCCTCACATCGTACAAGGAAAAACTTCCGAAGAAAACCCACAGTTTAAAGGGAACATGGGAGAAACCTCAGGGAGAGCAGCAGAGGAGGGATCCCTCTCCCAGGACGGACAGACGTGCAATAGATGCCGTGTGTAAATTGAAAATTTGCAACATAGGTAGTCCAAATGTTTGGAAATGCATGTGTCTATAACAGGAAGCTGAATCCACGAGTCTGGACTCGCAATCCAGCGCTCACGATCCAGGACACAGGACCGCAGGATCATCCATGACTCCGGATCCCGGCGTATATAGACACCAAAAAGAAAGACATTTGGGGAAGCTGGGTTAATCGGAACATGAGAGTTCACAGGTATAGACAGAGAGAAGGAGGAAGGAAGATGTCCCCCGACAAACTAAGCCTATATCAGCAAAACTAGGGGCTGAATCTAATCAGCCCTAACTACAAGCTTTATCAAAAAGGAAGGTCTTAAGCGCACTCTTAAAAACGGATAGGGTGTCTGCCGCCCGAACACAAACTGGAAGCTGATTCCACAAATGTGGAGCTTGATAAGAAAAGGCTCTGGCTCCCATTGTACTTTTAGAGACTCTAGGAACAACCAACAACCCTGCATTCTTGGAACGCAATGCCCTAGTAGGACAGTAGGGTATAATGAGTTCTTTAAGGTAAGATGGCGCCTGCCCATTAAGGGCTTTGTAGGCGAGAAGAAGAATTTTAAATTCTATCCTGTGTTCTATAGGGAGCCAGTGTAAGGCAGCCAGAACAGGAGTAATGTGGTCTCTTTTCCTAACTCTGGTTAGTACACGAGCCGCAGCATTTTGAATCAGCTGAAGCGACTTGATTGACTTCTTGGTACTCCCTGATAATAAAGAGTTACAATAATCCAGTCTAGAAGTAACAAATGCATGGACTAGTTTCTCTGCATCGTTTTGAGGCAAGATATGTCTGATTTTGCAATGTTGTGTAGATGGAAGTAGGCGGTCCTTGAAATTGATTTTATGTGGGCGTTAAAGAATAAATCCTGATCAAATATAACACCAAGATTCCTTACAGTCTCACTGGAGGCCAAATTAATGCCATCCATAGTTAGTATATCTTTAGATAATTTGTTTCGTAGATTCTTCGGGCCAAGTACAATAACTTTAGTTTTGGTCGTGTTTAACATCAAAAAGTTTAAGGTCATCTACGTTTTTAAGTCCTTAAGGCAGTCTTGAATTTTATTTAGATGATTAATTTCATCAGGCTTGATTGATAAATATAGTTGAGTATCATCCGCATAACAATGAAAGTTTACAGAATGATTCCTTATAATATTGCCTAACGGAAGCATATTAAAGATTAAAGATGCATTAAAGATGCTTCACAAGCAAGTAAGGGTTAGGGTGATACAAAAAGGAGGAAAGGGAGGAGTGGAGGATTAGAGGTCAAAAGCATGAGTGAAATGGTGAGTTTTGAAGGCTTTTTTGAGGGATGTCGGCACTTGGGAAGTGTTGGCCTTTTAGATGTCGAGGGGGTTCCTGGAGGAGTGTGGGGTCTGCAGTAAGGTTGCCAGAAACTGACCATGATCAAAATCGATTATTCGGCAGCCCTGGCGAATAATAATCGATTATTCGACCGACCGCATGCTCTGCATGCAGGCTTCCTCCAAGTTTACAGTAAAACAAACTGGTGGTGGTGTGACCAATGGCCATTTACAATTATTAATACTATTACTATTATTAGCATTAATATCTGGAGCTTAGTCCTGATGGTCTGCAGCAGGTTAGCATCAGCAGACCTGAGGTGACGGGTAGGTAGGTAGGTGTGTGTTTTGCTGGAGGCGGTCACAGAATTGGGGGAGGGGGTGCAGTTCAGTGGGGTAAGCATGCGGGCAGCAGAGTTTGTGACATTTAAGTGTTTTGAAGATATAGGCATGGTAACCGCAGAGAATGATGTTGCAGTAACCGGGTCAGTATGTAACGGGGGTGTGACCAGGAAACAAATCTTTGGAGGGAGCTTCCGTGTGTCAGGACGGCGTAGCAGTCCATGTTTGGAGACGGCATCATTGTCGAGCTGTATTATAAATCATTTCCGGCTGAATATGTTACGATGAGCCATCTTTGTTAACCCTTTCTCCTGTGCCATTATGCATGTAGGGAACACAGGCTCCTGGTGTGACAGCATGGATAAATCATTGATGCCAAAGGAATTACTTTGTTAAAAGAAACGGCCATCTATCCTGGTGTAATGGCATTGTGAGACACGCCATTCAGCTTCAGCGCCTGGAGGAAGCCGTCTCCTCAACCTGCAGTAATTAGGAACCCAGAAACGCTTCATTACTGCAGATCTCCTGCACCGTGCCGCTGAGGCAGGGAAAGAGAGAGTACCAACTACAGCCGGCTGCATCATGGCTGGTATGGCAGAGGGTGGTGAAAACTGAACAGCACATCACCAGGATTGAGCTGCCAGCCATGGAGGACCTCTACTCACCCCACCCCTGTTCCTACTTCCTGTTTTAATGCTTATGTCCTAGTTCTTCCTGTTGAGCACTAGCATTTTATTTAGGATAATTTACAGCGACACTGCGGTGATCAGATGGTGTACAGTACCACATCCATCTTCTGTTAGTGACATCAGGACCAATACATTTCATATGAGGACATTTTTTATAACTCTGTAGTGTCTTGGGGTGTAGATGACCCCTACTTTGAGGAGCTACGAAAAGTACCAAAACATATCGTGTCATTAGCCGCTTTCACACCAAATACTTTGCCGTACTTAGTTCCCAGCACCTAGTTCCCAGCACCTAGTTCCCAGCACCTAGTTCCCAGCACCTAGTTCCCCCATGGAACTAAATAGCAGATCGCGTTCACACCGGAAAAAGTTTCCGGGGGGAGGATTAGGCAAATGAAGCCGCTGACGTCACTTCTTCTTCTTCTGCTTTGGGTTTACTGGCAGGCCGCAAACAACTTCACGGCATATACTGCCACCCGAAGTCCCCGGCCCGGAAGTCCCCGTAGTTGGGTGGTGGTTTGCAATTCACCCAGCCAATCAGAAATTGGTACTTTTTCTCCCCAGGAACTAAGTACTCTTTTTGATGTGACCGCAAAAGGAACTATCGGAACTAAAAGGGAAAAGTATGTGGAAAAGGTACTCCGGTGTGAAAGCGCCTAATATACACAATGTACACATATTTATTGTTACAATAAGCAGTATTTTATTCTACTGTACAGTATTTCATTTTACATTCCGTCTTACGCTCATCTTATCCTATTTAACGTGTATATAGTTGACAATAGTTGAATATTTGTATTCTTCGTTAATAAAGCAATCACAGTTACGTTTTCTCCTAATCTCCAGTCCAGTTTTAATTGTTTTGTTACTCTTACACAATTGCCAAAAAAAAAGTGTTGAAAATCTCACCTACCCATCATGGACTTCATTAATGGTTTAGTAACATTTCCATTAACACAAACTTATCAGCACTTAAGAGTTAGTTTGATGCGAAGATATCATATCAGAGACAGAGACAGCATCATACCTCAGAGGAGAGCAGGGCCGGTGGCAGCAGGTCGGAGATACTGATGGAGACAGGAGGACCGGTCCAGTTACTCTGAGCAAACAGGTGGAGGCAGGACACTGCCAGGGCCATCAGTGCCAGCTGCCTGCAGCAGAGAACACACACTGGGTTAGTAGACAGAAAGACTGAGAGAAAATGCTCACAGCTACAATGTTCTCCAGCCAGACAAGTTGCAGTTTAAATCCTTGGCCGTGCAAAATGTGCCACTAACCCTATCTGCACATTTTCATACATTCTAGAGTAATGGTCAACAACATTATGTGAGGATACATTGACCTTGAAACAAAATGCAATTATTTCCAAATTCATTGAATGTTTGATATGACGAAAATTACATCAATTAATTCCTGAGATATCACATGTACACACGGATGTACAGATAACCAGGAAGAAAAAGGTATAGTGACAGGGATTTAGAGTCAGGCAACGACTAGCGATATGCATTGCAGTCTTTCTATTGGACTGAGGAGATGAGGGAAGGTGTACACAAAAAAGGAAGAGGATCCAAATGGAGGAGGAACAAAATGTGCTGCATTCAACATTTACAAAGGACAGCTCTTATTTTTCATAAAATACATATCTGAGGACTGGCTCTTTTTTTATAACAGTCTTGGATATGTCAAAGATTAGCAAGAAAATGTATTTATTTTTTTGCATCATTAGTTTTTGCACAAAATCAGATTGAACGAAAAACTCACACATTAGTCATTCGGGACAAAAATGTCCACTTCCAAAAACTGCTCTAAAATGACATTCATATTTTTTTAAAACCCAGTCCTGATCAAAAATATCAAATGCTAAATTATGTTCAGGATTTTAACCCTTTAACTGCCAGTTCCATATGATAAATGTTGGGGGGGGTCGGCTTTTTTTTTATCACAGTCTTGGATATGTCAAAGATTAGCAACAACATTTATTTTGGTGGATTATTAGTTTTTGCACAGAATCAGATTAAACAACACTCCCATTATAACCACATCTTTTGATCTCTCCCATCTAAAAAATCGATCAGCAATTAGCCATTTGTCTCTCTCCCAATTTACACAAAGATCGAGTTGAATTACAGACAGAATTTGATCTCATAACAACTACTGATGCAGAGCGCCATCTTTTACGCTCACGTTCAACGTATTATGAGCATGGTGATAAGGCGAGCCGCCTTTTGGCCCACCAATTGCGTCGTCAGGCAGCCTCACGGATAATCCTCCAGATAAAAGATTCATCAGGCACGGTGCATACCGATCCTAGTACCATTGACTCAGTCTTTGGCTCATTCTATTCTTCTCTATACAAGTCTGAATCGCCACCCGACACTTCTGAGATGGGCGCTTTCTTTGAAAATCTCAATTTCCCTACTATAGGTCCTGGTGTTTCAAAAGAACTTGATTCTCCATTAACCTCAGATGAGATCTCGCTCGCTATAAATAACATGCAAAATAAAAAAGCTCCTGGCCCTGATGGATTCCCAGTAGAATTTTTAAGAACATTTAAATCTAAATTGGCCCCATTAATACACTCGGTGTATAAGGAATCTCTGCGGAATGGTTCTCTTCCTCCCACTTTGAGACAAGCCTCCATAAGTCTGCTTTTAAATAAGACAAAGATCCGGATCTCTGCAGCTCTTATAGGTAGGGATGCACGATAATTATCGGCCCGATAATTATCGGCCCGATATTAGGAATTATGACGTCATCCCGATAAACCGATAACAGTATTAATAGCCCCGATAATATACAATATATTTTTTGGGTAAATCCTGCGGTGTGGGTGGATTGGGATGAGGGGCGCTTGTTTTTCACTCGGCTCCTCCCGTTTTGCCAGTACTGTGGTGTTAGTGGTTTAGGAAGAGGGGAGTTCTTCACAAATCCAGCGCTCCCTAATACTTCGAACCTGATCAGTCACCTGAAACATCGCCATCGCTACGATGGTGTGTTAAAAGCGTACGAAGACAATAATACAATACAGTGTGTGTGTGTGTGTGTGTGTGTGTGTGTGTGTCTGCGCGCGCGTTGGAGCTATGTGCAACTCAAGGCATATGCTCGAACCGGAGCTGCCTGGACGCTGCAATCATGTTGCCGAGTGTGCTGACTTCTCCTCCAATGTCCCGCTGTCTGCTTCCTGCATCAAGTCAAGTGCTCGGCGCAGTTGTGTGGATAGAGCGCTCCTCTGTTTTCATTTAAACAGCTCCTTATATCCGTTAGCGCAGCTAGCTAGCACCAGATGCTAACAACAACAATGCACGTAAGGTCTCTCTCTTGCTCGCTCGGACCACACGTACACACACCCTCCCGGTCCTCCAGATGGCCAGTCGGTGCCTGCCGGTGAGCGTGGAAGTGTGGTCTGCCACAAGCGGGCGGCAGGAGCGGGGCTGTCAGCATCAGCTTGTAGATGGTATTTTAAACTCGATGCGCTCTGAAGCTACGGGGCGGCCGAGGAAAAAAAATACACATGCGTTAATCGCATTAAAATAATTAGTGGCGTAATTTTTAATTTTTATTATCGGTCATCGGTATCGGTCTTGAGAAGCAGGAAGTTATCGGTATCGGTATCGGTTTCAAAAAACCAATATCGTGCATCCCTACTTATAGGCCACTTTCCTTAATAAATGTGGATGCGAAAATACTTGCTCAGGCTTTGGCACGTTGATTAGAAAATATTCTCCCAACCATAGTTTCTGAAGAACAAACAGGATTTATAAAGGGGCGTCAACTATTTTACAATGTCCGCACCCTTTTAAATATTATCTACTCCAAAAACACCGCTACGACCCCTGAAGTAGTGATCTCACTTGATGCAGAAAAAGCATTCGATAGGGTTGAGTGGGACTATTTACTTACTGTACCGAGTACATTTGGGCTGGGTGATATATTTATTTCATGGATACGCCTTCTTTATACATCCCCACAAGCTAGTATTTCCACTAATGGCGTTCATTCTCCTTATATTACTTTATCCAGAGGAACCCGTCAGGGATGTCCACTATCTCCTTTGCTTTTTGCGTTAGCCATCGAGCCTTTGTCAATATATCTGAGGACCTCAACCACTTTCACTGGGATATCGCGGCTGGGGATGGAATTTAAATTGTCCCTGTACGCGGTTGATTTATTGTTGTATGTCTCAAGCCCCAGTAACTCTATACCAGCAATTTTATCTTTTCTTACGAAATTTGGTTCATTCTCAGGTTACAAAGTGAATATTTCCAAAAGCGAATGTTATCGGGTAAATGCTCTGGCATCACAATTGAACCAGTCCGATGTCCCCTTCAGATTGAGCCCCTCTGGCTTTAAGTATCTAGGAATCAATGTAACAAGAACACTAAGTTCCCTTTTCGCTGCCAATATCACCCCTTTAATGTCTAAAATCAAGTCAGGCCTTCAAAGATGGAAGAGTTTACCTCTGTCGCTTATAGGTAAAATTAACACGGTTAAAATGAACATTCTTCCTAAGTACCTATTACTTTGCCAATGTCTCCCTCTATTTCTACCTAAACTATTTTTTAAAACTCTTGATCAGGTTATTTCTGGCTTTTTATGGAATGGAAAGGCACCCAGAATAAGTAAATCTATTCTTCAAAGATGTAGACTTAACGCTGGACTGTCTCTCCCGAACTTCCAATTATATTATTGGGCTTCACACATACACAAGATTTCATTTTGGTCAAAATCAGTGCATCCTCCATGGTCTAGATTTGAGGCACAGTCTTGTGGCTCATCCTCCGCTATGGCACTACTTACCTCTTCCATTCCCACCAACCTCTCTGGACATACAAATAATCCTGTTGTGAGTTCTACTCTTAAAATCTGGTACCAATTAAGGAGGCATTTTAAGTTTACTTCTGCATCCACTTTAGCTCCTTTATTGGGAAACCATTTATTCCGACCTGCCTTATCTGACCCACTTTCTCTGTATGGCATGAGAAGGGCCTGAGGTCTGAGAGAGCTTAATAAGGATAATACTTTTCGTAGTTTTACTGATCTATCAAGGGAATTTGAACTCCCAACATCTCACCTTTTTTGTTATTTCCAAATTAGACACTGTACCAAATCCCTGTTTCCATCCTTTGCCTCTCTACCCCCTAATCAAATATGGGATGAGTTTCTTTGTTCCGATCCCCTTCAAAAGTCACTTATTTTAAAAATATATAACAAACTCCTGACCGATGACAGCTCACACACCACTAAAATCAAGGCTGCCTGGGAGGCTGAGCTAGGTGTGAACTTGGGTGATCACTGGTGGGACACTGCTCTTAACAGGATTCATACGAGTTCATCCTGTGCTCGTCTCACTCTCATACAGTTCAAGGTGCTGTACAGGGTTCATTTCTCAAAAGGCACGATTGTCACACATATATCCCACTGTTATTGACATCTGTGACAAATGTCAAGCCTCTCCCTGCAACCTATCCCATATGTTCTTCTCCTGCCCATTAGTGTTTTCCTTTTGGTAGAAGTTTTTTGAGGATATCGCAAAAATACTCTCACTCACTGTGAAAATCTGTCCCCATATTGCCATTTTTGGGTGCCCAGAAGATTACAACAGATACTACTCGGGGCAATTAGATATTTTGGCATTTACTTCGTTATTGGCAAGACGACTTCTTCTTCTTCACTGGAAATCCAAAAAAGCTCCTTCCAATGCTAAGTGGTGCAGCGATGTCATGTCTTTTCTAAAATTGGAGGAAATTAAGTTTTCATTAAGAGGCAGAACCTCTATTTTTTACACTAAGTGGCAACCCTTCTTCACCTTCTTCCAATCTCTCGCATTTTTGGTTACTGAATGATTGATGGAACCCCCCCCCTTCCTCTTTATTACGGATTTATGTTGATTTTTTGTCTTTGTATTGTTTTAGTATTATTATTTTGATTTTATTGCTATTATTATCTTGTTTAGTTCAGTCGGTACACTACTCCCTTATATTTGGCTATCTGGTCTGAGTTATGAAGGTAGCTTAAATACTGTATGCCTTCAAGAGAAAATTAACCATGTATGGCTTGCCAATTGATACACAATAGTAGAGACTAAATGGTTACTTGTAACTTTGAACTGTGGTCCCTGTCAATGTACCAAATGTCTTTTTTATGTGTCTTCAATAAAATATATATTAAAAAAAAATGTGTGATATAAATATAGTCAGGACTCCCTGGAAGAAGAGATCTTGTATCTCAATGGGACATTCCTGGATAAATAAAGGATAAATTAAAAAATTAAAAAATAAAACTTGATTTCACCAGCAGCTGCCCTCGGCTATAACGTCTCGTAATCACGAACAGCTGCGGTCGTCTATGTCGTCAATTTCACACGACTGCTTCAAATAAATGATATAATAGCACTAACAACAAAGGATTATAATATTCAAATATATCAAACTATACATTTTAACATATGGCTCTTACAACCACTTTTGACCAGACAACGACCAAGGTAGGCCATGTTGCCGGTTTTAGCTACCTAGCACCACATGTTTTGATGTCTGTTCTTATTAATAGCTTTGCGAGTTCTAATCATGGAGTGATAATGTAGGTACCTATCGATTCTGTGTCATCTCACGATGCGAATCGATGGGTTGGGCGTGCAGCTACGATAAGCAATAAGGGTGTTATGAGTGAGTTTCTGTGCAACACCCCGTTAGCATGTTTCGCTCGTGGCTAATTCATAGGCTCAGCGCTAGCTTTGTGGGTTTTTTTGAAAATAAAAATAAAAATGATCAGTGAGCTGAGTTTCTTCCCGTTACATGGATATAAAACATTCATAGTTTATTGAATATTAAGATGCCCTCAGACGCTGTTTCCTGCAGATGACGCGTTAAGGTTAAATGGAATTTTAAAATAAAGTTGTACCTGTTGGTGTGTTCATTGTTGGTGCCACAGGTGAGGTACTGCAGCACCTGTTTCTCAAGGTAGGCCTCGATGTCCTCCCCCTCACTGCAGCTGCCATCTCCCCTAAGCAGGTCCAACACCTGTGGGCTCAGCAGGACCTCCTCCAAGTCCCCCTCCATCAGGGACTTCAGCAGAGGGCCCGCCTCTGGAAGAACAAAGATTAGAGTTCAAATTCAGGACATTCTTACCATTTAGTTCAAATTAAGTTCACATGAAAACAATGCAATTGCTACCGCAGGTGCAACATTTAACTGCAGAAGGATATCGGAAAAATATGAATTTTTGCAGGAAATCTTATGCACTACGATTGAATGCATTTAAACCCTTTTGAAAAATGCAGAACCCAAATAAACAGGTCATTGTGCCTGTTGGCCTATAGAAAGATACACATTGGTCCAAACCAGGGATGTCCCAATCACCTTTTTTTGCTCCCGATCCGATTCCGATCATTTGATTTTGACAATCTGCCGATACCGATTTTTCCCGATCCGATCTTTATGCAATGCATTAAGAGAAAAAAAGGTAACCGATAACGGCTGGTCATCCAACGCGATGAATTCAGCTATCTTGGCTGTTATTCTTTTGGCCTTTTCTCTGTTCCGGGGCAGTTTATCTTTCCTTTTGAAAGCCTCTCAAAGTGTCGGTTGTTTCAGTGCCGTTACCTGAGTGGCCGCTGTGTACTCGTCGTGTTGTTGTTGGTGTTTGTTTCTCAGGTAGCGTATTAGATTGGTCGTGTTGAACGTAGCTCTGTTATTTCCACCACGCGGAACCTCTGCCTTGCAAACATTGCATCTGGCTGTTACACTGCCTTCGCTTTCAATTTTATAATACTTCCAAACTCCTGACATTTTCTCTGTCCCGACTCCCGAGTCACCAGCTGAACGTAGCCTCTCGTTAGCTTGCTGCTACTATCAGACACTGCGCCCACTCTTTGAGAGAAATAAGCAACCAGGTCTATGAAAACAAGCCCAAAAGAAGCAACACATACAGTTTTTAACCAAAACTAAGGCCTCAGGATGACTTTAAGACGTCAACATGGTCATTTTTGTTTTGTAACATTAAATAAAAGAAAAATATTTTATTTAAAAAAATAATCCCGATCCCCGATTTTTTTCTCCCGATTCCGATCTTTTGAAAATCACGTGATCGGCTCCGATCCCCGATCACATGATCGGATCTGGACATCTCTAGTCCAAACCCTTTCAAATTATTTAAGAGCTGAGGTTTTCATTAACCCGTCTTGAAACTCTTTAAAAACTATTTTAATTGGAAGGAACAGATCATTGCCTAGTCTGTGTGTGTGGTCTATCGACATGAGTAAACAATGCAGATAAAGAAGGAGAACCCTACAGTTTGAAGGAGATGTTTATTAAATGGATATTGTAGAGGGAGTTATGACCTGTTAAATGCCCTAACAAAAACATTGTAGCAGCAGAAAAAGAAAAAAAACTGAGAACTTATTCTAAATTAAGCTGCCGCTCTTCGTTGTATTCCAATAATACAATAGATAAGCAACAATGGTTTCCCCTGTGGCATTTCCTGTGTTTCCCTTCTAAAAAAGGCTCATTTTGGTGCACCAATCTGTCAACTACCTGTGTCTAATATATACAAAACCACTTTCAAAATAAAAGAGTACACTCCGCTGTGTGGAGAGGCTGATGGGGAGATGTGGAAAAACACTGATTTATGAAAGGACGGAGAGCAGCTGCTGGGCCACTGCCTCCCAACCAGAAATAATTGTAATGCGTTTGGTTAAACATCTCCCAGCCTTTCATTAGCTTTTTATTTGAGGAGGGAGACTGGCTTGGCTCATTAGCATTGATTGCTTCTTGTTCCCCCGTTGGAGAACAGAGTAGTTGGCATACTGAGCTGCATGAAGAAGCCCGGCTAACTTGAGAAGGATCTCAATTGTCTCCCTTAAGGTCCTTACACACCGAGCTGATTTTCGGCGTCGATAGATGTCTGGCCGTCGATGAGCGTCCTGTCGCCCTACTCAGATTTCTTTTCTCCTTCCGCTGCCGATTCGACAAGTTGAATCGGGAGGCTGTCGGCCAAAGGCCGTAGGCCAAAGAAATCACTCTGACTGTTCAGCTTAGCGAATCAGTGCATGAGAAGCGAAAGGGAAGTGACGGAAAAAATAAAATGTGCAGATGACAAGCATTTTTTTTAGGGCTGTCACAAAAAAAATTAACACCACTAATTTTTTTTAACGCATGTGCATTTTTTGTCCTCGGCCACCCCGTAGTTTCAGAGCATATCGAGTTTAAAATACCATCTACAAGCTGATGCTGACAGCCCCGCTCCTGCCGCCCGCTTGCGGCAGACCACACTTCCACGCTCACCGGCAGGCACCAACTGGCCATCTGGAGGACCGGGAGGGTGTGTGTATGTGTGGCCGAGCGAGAGAGAGACCTTACGTGTATTGTTGTTGTTAGCATCTGGTGCTAGCTAACGGATATAAGGAGCCGTTTCAATGAAAACAGAAGAGTGACATTTCGCCAACAACAATAACCGTAAGGTCTCTCTCTCTCTCTCGCTCGCGCCACACATACCCTCCCGGTCAGTGATGGCCAGACAGTGCATGCCGGTGAGCGTGGAAGTGTGGTCTGCCGCAAGCGGACGGCAGGAGCGGGGCGGTCAGCATCAGCTTGTAGATGGTATATTAAACTCGATGCGCTCTGAAACTACGGGGCGAGGACAAAAAATACACATGCGTTAATCGGGATAAAATAATTAGTGGCGTTAATTTTTTTTGCGTTAACGCGCTTTTAACGCGTTAACTTGACAGCCCTAGTTATTATACAGGGCCGCCCCTCCCTACACACAGATCACGCAAACCCCTCGCGGATGGGGCCTCATTTCGCGGATGGAGCCTCATTTTGCGGAGGGAGACTCATCTGAAGTGCAAACGTGGCGCACCTACAGTGTAGCGCGCCAGTTTCGCCGGCTCCACTAGCACCACCCCCCCCCACCGCAACCGCACGCCCCCCCATCGCCCCAAACATAAGCGCATGCTGATGCGCTCACACACACACACACACACACTCTCTCTCTTGTCCTTTCTCTTTTGAATGCCACTCTTGTGCTTTGCTGTACATTATAAATGCAAGCCATTACATTTTTTATAATGCTGCCGAACTTGCTGCTGCTAGCTACAGTACAGGTTGATTAAACGTTTCGCTCGTCACGCAAGGTATCACATGACATGAAAGTGTGTGTGTGTGTGTGTGTGTGTGTGTGTGTGTGTGTGTGTAAAGTCAAGTGCTCGGCGCAGTTATGGCGAAATGTCGCTCCTCTGTTTTCATTTAAACAGCTCCTTATATCCGTTAGCGCAGCTAGCTAGCACCAGATGCTAACAACAACAATGCACGTAAGGTCTCTCTCTCGCTCGCTCGGACCACACATACACATACCCTCCCGGTCCTCCAGATGGCCAGTTGGTGCCTGCCGGTGAGCGTGGAAGTGTGGTCTGCCACAAGCGGGCGGCAGGAGCGGGGCTGTCAGCAGCATCAGCTTGTAGATGGTATTTTAAACTCAATGCGCTCTGAAACTACGGGGCGGCCGAGGAAAAAAAATACACATGCGTTAATCGTGTTAAAATAATTAGTGGCGTAAATCTTTTTGTATTATCGGTTATCGGTATCGGTCTTGAGAAGCAGGAAGTTATCGGTATCGGTTTCAAAAAAACAATATCGTGCATCCCTACTAATTAATTTAAGTTTCTTGGTTACTTAGAAGACTGAGTGAACCGGTCAATGCCATTTTGCATGGGCCCCTGGCCAGCTCTGGGCCCCGGTGCACCGTCGATAGTTACGCCACTGAGTCTGTCCCTGTAGCCCTGTAGACTATTTCTCAAGCTGCTAAAATGTCTTCACTTAGAGCAGTTCATTGTCATTAAGGTAGATGGCAGTGTGGTAATGATGCACCTTCACTGAACGCACTGGAGGGAAAATCGGTCTATGGACAGAGAGGGTTAAGTTCTTAAAAAACAGTTTGGAATATTAATCACCTATTATTTCAGTGAACAATCTCATCAGAAAACATTATTACTGTACTATCTTGTGCATCCACAACTTAAGACTCATCAGTTTCAAATATGAGGTAACTAAAAGGTGAAAATCAAAATTCATTAACATACAATATTATATAAATTCTTTGGACAATTCTGCAACATTTGCCGAACTAAAAGTGCCTGCCAACATTCAATAGAGAAGCCTGTGATTAATAAAAGGCGCTACAGTAATAAAGCGTTGCAGAGTATCAGCATTCATCCACTGACAGACACTGTCCAACTCCAATGTTTCTGCTACTCACAGACAATCTCTTTCTAATGGAACTCACACTCTGCAACAGCACTAGCACTGCTGGCTTACAGCTAAATGTATCAATGTTTCACTTTACATTCATGATATTAGATTGTTGATCATTTAATCAATATCCATCCAGATCCATAGATCGAAACCCCCCTCAAGGTAACATGCTCATATTCTTACATAAATCCAGATTTCTAGCCCACTTCATTCACATGGTCCTTTAACCGTATCCATAACTTTAATAAGCAATAGCAGTTGGACTACTGCTGTAATGGAGGTGTGGAGATTTTTTTATCTCAGCGCTGAGCTAATGAAAGCCAGGGGCTGCCATAAAAGCACAATGAGAAGTGAGGGGGGGGTGGGGGAGCAGGCAGGCTTTATGAGGGGGGAAATGAAAGCCTGAGGTATGGCCACATGTTTAATGATATTTCAGCTACTCATCAGATGTGCCAATGAAATGGCAGCAATTATGGAAAACAAGACCCCTCAAATTAGTCCATAATTCATAAACGCTCGGGCAGTTTATAAAGCAGCCGTGAAATAAGTGATCTTTCGTTGTGAAGATTCTGCTTTATGCGCTCCGCAGCAGTAGCCCCGCTGCGAGGCCGGGAGTAGCCTATAACGGCCCGTCCACACAGCGGCGTGCGTTTAAGCTTGGCGGTGGGCGTGTCTGAAGCTTGGGGAGTTCTCGCGAGCAACGCGACCAACAATCAATCACATGAATCTCGCGCCCCCGACATACAGTTTACGAAGTAAACTGGATATAAACTCCCCAAACAGGCAAAAACCTACCAGTTTCACCCACTGTCTCTGCAACCTCCCTCGATGCCTGGCTCCTCCGGTTTGTATCCCGGTAGGTGAACAGGGACTGATCGTACAAGACCGGGTGATTCCCTACCGCTATGATTAATTTCTCCTCCATTTTTTGGAATATGAGGAAATTACCCAGCATAGACACGGTTTGATTGGCTAGCGCTTGTACTGGCAGATGTGCATAAACAGGATTTGATTGGCTGATGCTTCCACTGAAGCTTCAGAAGCTTCAAAAGTTGAACATTTCTCAACGAGCTACGCCAGCAAAGCTCCGCTTCGCACAATGCAGTTCGGCAAAAAGTGACGTCACCCCATTGTGAAAGTGAAGCTTTCAACGCATGCCGCTGTGTGGACGGGCCGTAAGTGATCATTCGTTAGCGTGAAGAGTCTGCTAAGCTTTATGCGCTCCGCAGTACCCGAGCATGCTCGACTAGCACCCCCTCCCCTCGCGGTCAACAACTTCAAAATGCTGGGCTATATATAAAAATCGCTGGCCCGCGAAAGTATCTATTGGATACATTTTGGCCCTTGGACAAATGTAGTAGGTGTTCCCTGATCTACAGGCTAGTTGTGAATGGAAGACTGCACAAAGTTGAATGAATACATCTAAAAAATGTCAAGCCGGTAAACAAGATCGTTGCTTTTGAGAGTATAGGAAAACAATTTTAAGATGTACTTGACTTAAAATATCACACAAATTCTACTTAGACTAAATAAAGCAGGCTTCCCGAAAAACCACAATAGAGTCACAGCACTAGGAACTCACCACTCACTGCAAAGTTATTTGCCAGACGTTTCTTTATCGAAGTGAAGCTACCATCAATACAAATGTGCCAATAATACCATACCATGTAATAACCATTAAGGATGATGTGATCCACAGTAACAACAGTCTTTCACAGAACAATCTGAGGAGGTATCTTATCTTTGGTTTGAGATTAAAGGTAGGTAAGAATGGAGAAACCAGCTCGAATGGGCTAGAATTTGAAACTACGCAGCCGAAAATCTTCCCCTTCCTTCAGACTTCCTTACAGAGCCCCTCCTCCAACAACTGAACATGACCGATGAGGGAACGAGATACATTTGGCTTGGCTCAATTAAAGCGCCGGCTGTTTCGGCTCCCAAACAGCTCTTCATGTTACCACAGTTTACCACGGAGCCTCAGTATCGCCGCCGCGGGGCTCCACCTCACGCGCGTGCTCCACATCGTCGACTCGTCGCTATAGCACTAGTGTATTGGGTTATTGAGAACAGAGTGCTGGAAAATGTGGCATTGGTTGTGTGTGCTTGTGTAATTATGGCAGGGGGTGATTATGTGGGATGGGGAACACTCAAATATCTTTTTTGAGGTAGCCGACATTATTCTTTTTATTTTTCTAAAGGCATTTTTTTTGGCCGGAGAGGGCCTTTTATCAGTTGTAGTATTAAAGGAATGGTCCACTCATGAGATAATTATTCCAAACTTCAGTATTTTAGTGAAACATTATGTTTAAATCATACCCTGAAGAAATCTGCGATATTCCCCAGTAAATAATGATGTTATAGCTCTTTTTTATCAAAACCTGTATATTCCGCCTGGCCGCCACCATTTTTGCCATTTTCAGTAGTCACGTGATGGTCGTGACGTCATCCATGCGTTCACTTTGTCAACACACGGAAACATGGCGGAGTATTTGAGTTCGGACTGGTCAGCAGAGGAAGAAGTGACCAATGTGAAGAGATTGCATGGGGGAATTCAGCCATACATATCAGTATGACAATACGACACCCTCTGTCCTTAGACCCTCTGTCCTTAGACCCTCTGTCCTTAGACCCTCACATCGTACAAGGAAAAACTTCCGCAGAAAACCCAGTTTAAAGGGAACATGGGAGAAACCTCAGGGAGAGCAACAGAGGAGGGATCCCTCTCCCAGGACGGACAGACATGCAATAGATGCCGTGTGTAAAGATAATACATTTGCAACATAGGTAGTCCAAATGTTTGGAAATGCATGTGTGTATAATAGGAAGATGATATAAGATACTATATGTATGCATGTAGTACCACCCTTGCTAGCGATTCCCTCTCTAGTTTAGCATACTCAGCTTCGTTGTCCCTGGCCATAGAATCACGATTTTATCGGGCCGGAAAAAACTGGGGGGAAATACACACTAGCCGGTACTACGCTATATGGAAAGGCCACCAAAAACTGTCCTGGCCTGGACGCTAAAGGACGTTAAAACGGGGCTAGCCGCTGCAATGGAAATGCGCTACAACATACCTTATTCTTACTCCGAGCACTACTTCTGCTCCTCCGTCGCTTCACACTTGCAGAGGGCGATTTCTCAACTGGCCGAACTGGTGTCCTGGTCGGTGATGACACCAGAAAGACCGATGGAAATGCATCTCCATTAAGTAATGGTTGTTCCATAAATCCCATGTTATGTTTTATCATACTCTCAGAGTAGTCGTCCGTAAATTTGAAATGTTTGCTGCATACATGAGCCTGTGGATCTTTCGGTTCGGGCCGGCCACATTTCGCTAGCCACTGCCTCCGAATGTACTTCTTACGCTTACCTTTTGGCAACAGATGGAACCGAGCATTCCGTGGATTGTTCCTATCAGAATTGTGGCAATATTTTGCGATACAGTGAGGCATATTTGAAGAGAGAAATTACAGTAAATAACATGGAGATAAACGTGTCTTCGAAAACCAAACGCATGGTTTACGTCACGTCCGGAAAATGGCGGCGCCCACAGTGTTGATGTTATTTCGGTATATAATCAGTTTAAAATCACTGATAATGTCGTCGGATTAATACTGGCAGAGACTGGTCTGTTTTATCGGATGATAATTATTTAAAAATGAGTGTCATGAGCATACCATTCCTTTAAAGTTGAAAAGCGGGCAATGATTATAAGTTCATCCATTCCAGGATTTGAACCAGTTGCAAGGAGGACTTTGCCGCATGCGGGCCGTCGGCTCTAGGGCTGTGCAATTTAATCGATCTTGCGATATATATCAATATTTAGTTTTCCGAGAAAATATCGATATTTCAGCCGCGGGTATCGATACATTAAGTCTGATAACTGTGTTCGTTATACTCGCGTCCAGGAGAGAAGCTTTAAAAAGGAGACTAATTGAGTCTCTGAGAATGTTCAAATGTATACTTTAATAAATAAAAAGCGCGGTAATGTTACAAGCAGAAGATGGTTCAGTCAGAAAAACAGCTGTGTTCTGGCTCTCGTGAGCGAAGGGAAGAGAGCGAGCTCCACCTTTCCAGCTGTTAAATATCCTCTGCTGAATCCTCCCTGTGGGCCGGTTGGCGCTGCTGGGGATCGGCCCTCCACATCTCCAATGTTCGTTGTTGCGCATTACAGAGGATTCAGACATTGCACATTACATATATAACTAAACACGCCTTTTCTCCTCCTTATCTCTTTCATGACTTTTCATTTAATACATTTTAAACGCTGTAATCAATACTCCAAAAATACCTCACGGCTGGTATCATTTCCGGGTAGTTCCGAATGTTGTCTCATGCTACCCACGTCTGTAAACAAACGTATTCAAATAAACTGTACCTTCATTTAATATTCAGCAATAATAATATCTCGACGTCTATAGTTGTAGTGTTGAAATCAGTAGGTTTCGGTGTGCAACACTCCGTGTCATATCGCTACTAAATTCACCTCTATTGTAAATGGTATATTAGCCACATGCTAAATGCTAACCGGAGATGAAGGATTTTCAGAATAAAAGCTCAACAACTGGTTGTGCACAACAACTTCTGGTTTTTCAGTATAAAACAGCATTTAAACTAGGGTTGCCAGCGATTATTCGATTATTATTCGCCAGGGCTGCCGAATAATCGATTTTGATCATGGTCAGTTTCTGGCAACCCTAATTTAAACTGACAGTATGTTTATGGTACTTTATGCCATAAAAACATTGATTTTAATTTCTAACAAGTCCCATTCAAATCCCCCGTGTTCCGCCACCTGCTGCACCTTTTAATTCTCCATTGTCCATTGTGATACTGCACTTTATGTACTTACGTTTCAAAGGCTTGTAAGCTACAGTTTGCACTGTTTCAATAAATGAAACAAATTTTCTCACCACATCTTTTGATTCATTTTGTCCAGCATTTGCAAGCTGTAGACTCTCTGTCAGAGCCATATATTGTATAATTGATGCTTTCAGTTTTCAGTTGAATTAATTCAATCCAAGTCAATGGAACACTCACAAGATGTCACCAAAATCCCACTGTCCCTTTAAAATCTTTCAGAAAATTATGTAAGTGTATCGAATTATATTGAATCGTATCGTTGGCTGAATATCGTGATATATATCGTATCGTTGGCTGAATATCGTGTATCGTATCGTAAGATTAGTGTATCGCCACAGCCCTAGTCGGCTCTATCCACTGGGCTATCTATTCTTTAAACTGTTGAACTTTTTTTTTATATATATAGAACTACTCATTATCTTTTTGTTCACAACTTTCCACATTTTGAAGTGTTTCCCGAGCCAGGACGACCTATCTTTCTTCCTGGCTTGCTCTATAATGATCCAATACAAATGCAATACCAACAACAACTCAACAGTAACAACGCAAACTACGACAACAACCCACACATTGCGCATTGTTTAGAGCGGTTATAAAGTGTTGAAGTGCTCAAATTTGAAACGGTTTCAACCCGTCACCTGTCAGAATAGAGACGAGGCAGTGCATTGAATCACCTGATTGGACGGCGAACCAGTGAGTTGATTCATTCAGGAAAAGAAGCAGTTGCTGCATCGGACGTCATATGTTACGTGATTTGAAGCAAGCTTTGAAGCACTGCTTCTATGGAATAGGAAAACCAGGGTTTGAAGCACCTATCGAAGCTTCAGTGTCAAACTGCCATCACTAGCCATTGGCTTCTGAAGATCGTGATCATTGTTCTCGAGCCCAGGAGGAAGTTAAAGAGACAATGTAGTCTCGAAAAGGTTCAAATGGGTAATTTAATAAAGTAACGTAGTTTTGAAACAGACGGAGCAAATCAGGAACACAGCGCCATGTTCGGGAAGGAGCGAAGAAGAGAGCGATTCTACGTGGAGCGAGCTAATATCCGGGGGGGGGGGGGGGGATTGTGGCGGGCGTGGCTCGGGGGTTCGCTCGTCTGAACTGGGGCGGGGGAGGAGTGTGCACGGGGGGGATGGGGGTGTGGGGGGGGGGGGGGGGGGTAAATAGAAAATTATAATTTATGAAAATACTATATAGGGACTAGGATTTTAAGGTAGGAGGGGGGTGGTTGATAGGAGAGGGGATATAAGAAGGAAGTGGAATAGGGAGGAGTATGTATAAGAGGGGAGGATTTTAGTTAAGGGGGTGAGGGAGGGGAGGAAGTTTAATTAAGGATGGTTTTATTGGGGATGTGATGGGTGGTAGGGGTTGGAGGTGTTTTTTTTTTTGGTGGTAGAGGATTGTTTGGGGGGGTTTTATATTAGAGGAATGAGAGTGGAAGTGTAGTTAATGGTGGTGTTATGGTGAGGATGGTTTTGTTAAGGTTAAGGATAAATGTGGTATAGGGAAGATTGTTATAGTGGTTGGGGTTGTGGGTGTGTGTTGTGGGGTGTTGTTGTGATTAGTTGAGATGGAATAAGGTTATAATGTATAGGGAGGATAATGTATTTTTAAGGTGTGTTATGGAGTGATTTTATAGTTTGGGGAAAGAGAATTAGGGGGAGAATTTGGGTGTTTTAGATGGAAGGGGGGTGGGGGGGGGGGGATTTGGTGAAGGAAAGAGGGAAAAGAGAATAGATTAGGGTAGTGAGGAGGGGGAAGAAGGTTGGTAGGGGGGTAGTTTATTTAAGTTGGAATGTAGTTTGATAATAATAGGGAGGGGTTATGGTTTTAAAAAGGATGTGGATAGATAAAAGAATAACTAAATGACACACGTTGTCTGACGAAAGGGGGTCCTCCCTCCTCGAGTTCTTCTGTGTCTGATATCGCGTAAATCAGAGGATTTAGACGTTGTGTGTTCATTGTATAACTCCATATGCCCTTTCTCCTCGTATTCTCATTCATGACTTTTTATGTAATCCATTTTAACGGCTGTAATCCTTGTTACCGTAAAACCGGAAGTTACTTCATTGTTGACAACGGAAATGCCTTTCAATAAAGCTTTTCAAAATAAAACTACATTCATTTAACATTCAGCAATAACGTTACCCACAAGCTAATGCTAACCGGAAATGAAGTATTTTCAGAATAAAACAGTTTTAAGTTTACAGCATGTTTAATCTATTATCTACATTACGTAATTTAAACATTGATTTTAATTTCTTACACTTCAGTAGCAATTAAAATGCTGGTATTACTAGAAAATGCTAAACCAGTGCCGTTGCCGTGAGTTTCATCATCAGGAAAGGCACCCACCGTTAACGTTACCGCAGCCTGACAGAGAAGCCATTTAAAGCTAAAATGCTCACCAGATAACTTAATCTGCCCACGGGTGTGCTAATGGCTACATAGTGAAGTAATGATAGCCTGGTGTCTCACCTGCAGTACTGAACATATTCTGCTTCCATTCCGCTGCCTCGCTTGGTGTCAGGAAGCCTCGCAGCACGGGGAGCTCCACGTCCAGCGGCATCACTGAGCCCTCTGTAGCCGGCCGAAGAGAAGCGACAGCGGGAGCCTTCAGTCTGAACGGTCCCGGATCACAGCCGGAGTGGAATCGCGTTCTTAATGAGCCAAGTCGGTGTTTCTCAGTCAGAGATATTATGTTTATTTCCACACATGTGGTGCAAGTGCCATCAGTGAGCAGCCATGACAGATGCGCGTTGCATTGTGGGAGATCTGAGCAACTTGCACAGGGATGCTAGGATTTTTTTTAATTCAGTCATGTAGCGCCATGAATCATGATGTAGATGGGCACGCGATCAGAGTTAGAACAAGTACTCAGACTTAAGTAAAAGTAGCATTATAACAGTTAAAAAATATACTTTGTTACAAGTGAAAGTCATGCATTCAAATAAAAATAGTATAATCGCTAAAAATGTATTTTAGGTACCAAATGTAAAAATACTCAGAATGCAGGATGAACCATTTAAACTCCATATATATATTCAATGATTGTATTAACTTATATATATATAAAAAAAAACTTGATTTCAATTATTGAGGCATTAAGTAATGTGTTTACCACTTGGTGGGTTTCATTTGAGATACTGTATTTAGATTGATTGGGAAAATATTTATCAGTAGCAGCAACGTGTTCAGGCATTAGAATGTCAACATTTTTAAAATTCAACGAGGTCCAGTTAGAGAAAATGTCCCCATGCAAAGGTCCGGAACATCAAAATGTCTAAGTTGCTTTATGAATTAGTGTGATATTGAAGTAGCCTGTAGCTTTATCAACGTCTGCATGTAATCAACAACTGACTGCCAATCAAATAAAGAAAGTACAATTCATAAACAACAATATTTATTGTCAATTAACATTGAACTATACAGATATACAGTAAATACTGTGGATATGTGTAATGTTCCTCTCATTTAAAAATAAAACAGAGAAAATAAATATAATAGCTTTTGAAAATATGTGCATCTTAAAAGTGCTTAATTTTAGATAAATAAAATAAAGTGTAGCAGCAGCTTGAGTTTCCCTTTTTCTTTGTTAACCGTTTCACATCATGACTTAACAGTTTCAGCCGATTATAGAACAATATCAGTCTTTAAACATCATAACAATTGAACAGTTTTAAAGTTTCTCTTTCTTTCCCTCTTATATTGCAGTCCCTCACTCACTTTTTTTTATTCAGTGTGAGAATTGAGCTGGAGCTTGTCCTGCCAGGAGTTTAAATCTGGGCTGAAATGGTGTCAGGGCCATTCTCATACACACATGCAGGTGCTCATTGGTTAGCCTCGTTTAGCCTGCGCTGGAACGATATTTATTTTCTGTGACCTCAGTTCTGACTTGAGGGAATGTTTGGTCAAACACTTTGTGTTTTGTCTCATAGTGGCGTTTTGGCACTTTTAATGAGCGCCACAGTCTCTGAACAAATGAGACACACTGGTTCTGTGCTCCCAGTGGGCAGGGTGAACAGGAATGAGTCCACTCAGGGTTAAAAGCTCTGTTCTCACTGTCCACTTTCCTCTTCTTGGAGAGCGCCATGTGTAATTATTTGTCTCTCCCTGTCTGCCGCTAACACGCCTGTTCACTCTCCTCTCCGCTTCTCTCCCTGGGCCCTTCTCAGGTCGATTAAATGAAATCCTCGTGTCCCTCACTTGCGTCGATTTCCCTGCGACTAGTCCTTCCCACCAGGGAAGCATGGAGAGACGCAAGGGCCCCGTCTCAGGTCGACTATTTTCATTTAATCGCTCCTCGGTCTCATAGATAGATATATATATAAACACTAGATGGCTCAAGGGGGAGTCGCCAGCGTAGCTCAGTGGCGGCCATCTTGCCACAGTCAACAACTACTGCTACAGCTGTTGTAAGGTGAGTGATCTGCACAAAAATACTCTTAACTCGCTGAATTCTTGACTGATTAACAAACGGTTTAGTTTATTATAAACGTTATTAGCATGGCTATGATACCGGAGACAACAAGACATGTTGAAAAAAAAAGTTCATGACTATAATTATAAGTATGCAGTTTCATAACTACATCTTTGATGTTTATAACAAACCAAACCGTTTGAAAATTGGTTGACAATTGAGCAATCTCCAGTTATTTCAATAGTGCACCACAGACATAATGTTATGAATGAGCGATCTGCCTGTGGCAAGATGGCCGCCATGTGGCAACGTCGGTCTCCATAGAGAACCACAGTGAAGCGTCCTAAAATCCGGATGTAAACTCCTTCCGGTTCCTTCGTCAAAAACGCAATGCAATTTCTCCATAGGATTTTGGAAAATAGCTCGAATTTAAAACTGCGGTCACAGACGTGCACGCAGTTGTGGGCGGGCCTTCGCGCCCGAGCACCTGTAGGGGAGGGTCGCTGGTCGTCCCGGCGTCAAGCAGATGCGCGCGTGTCCTCCGAAATGAGCCGTTAGTAATTTCTCAAACGTTCGTGTCCCGGACTGCATCTTCCCCATAATACTCGGGCATGCATGTGAGTGGTGGAGGAGGGGGTGGTGGAGATGCACGGCCTTCAGCAGGGCCTTCAGCAAACTCCAACAATTCTGCAGCAAGCTGCTCCCTGACAGTCTTCTGGGTGTGTGACTTTGTCATGCGGCATCTAACAAATGTGGAAAAACAAAGAGATTAGATTAATTCACTGGCTTATACTTATAGGATAATATTGGACTATAAATGAATAATATTACACCAAATAAATAAGTAAACACATGTATATTCATTCACTGGCCATTCATTTAGAAAATGTAACTCCAAAAAGACAAGTAACACTATTTAGCATTTTGGCTAATCATTCCTGTTGGCTAAGCTAACACTGTGATGCAGTTCCACCAAACACAAAAGTAATATATAAAAAGGATAATATTGGACTATAAAAAAATAATATTACACCAAATACATAAGTAAACACATGTATATATTCATTCACTGGCCATTCAGAAAATGTAACTCCAAAAAGACAAGTAAAACTATTAAGCATTTTGCCTAATCATTCCTGTAGCTTCTTGGCTAAGCTAGCACTGTGACGCAGTTCCACCAAACACATAAGTAATATATAAAAACAGAGAGATTACATACCTTTCCCGTGGTGGTAGTTCAACATCCGAGTCACTACTGCCCGGATCCAGGTCTGGCTGGAGGAGATCTTCATCATCCGACGAAGAGTCATCTGGTATGATCATAGCCCCGCTATCGTCAGCTAGCATCTCTAGCACCTGCTCGCCTCGGTGGTGAAGCTCTCCCTTCTGGCAGCGTAATGCGTAATGGAGCCGGAGCGGGCGTAGTTTATACTACGCAGGATCATATCTTTGGAACCCATTGGTCGATTTGGGTAATTGACACCTTTTCTGAACCGTTAGAGCCAATAGAATCAAGTGACAGTTAGTAAGTCCCGCTAAACACCTACGTCAAGTAGAGAGAGGTTTGCGTAAACAGCACGTGAGACAGCATTAGCTCGGGACTGCAAAACTTTATACCTACTCTGCTGCCATGAATGTAATGATAGATTATCAGGAACAATTCTAAAGTGACTAAGAGACATTGGATTAACCTTAAGCAGCGTTTTTATTCCCTTGAACAAGAGCTTTGATCACAAAACAGCAACGGTAAGACATACTTATTGTTATGGTTTTGAAAACTGTTGTTTTTTTTCTTCTCTGTTCTGGCTGATAGCTCAGTGAGTTTGTGTCCTACAGTGATGATAATTATAACAAAAATAATCTGTGGAGTATCAGCTTTCAGATGATATGTAGTTTGTGCAGAAAACATTAAGTTTTAAAGGTCGTTTTTGCTAGTTAGCACCGGAAGTAGCATCTGCCTGTTTTAGCTAAGGGCTAATGCTAACGCTTCTTGTGAGACTTGTTTTGTTTCGGTAAAAATAGTTCTTATCGTCAGTTAGCTGAGATTCTTCTCGTTAATCTGGTAGAACACATTAATAGGTTTTTAAATATTAAGATGCTCTGAGACACAGTGTCGTAAAAAAAAACAGGGTCCCCGCCGGCTTAACAGGTTAACCGTGGCGTGCGGTGCAGTGGGTTGTGCAGACGTTCTGCCCTTGACTGTTTGTTTACTCAATAAACGCATCTCCTCTTGATATTAGGCCATGTATGTTCCATACCAGTGGAGTTTGCTTTTTGTTGTTGTGTTTATTGATCAAAAAGCAAACCTTCAATACAGCTGTTATGTGGTCAAGGTAAGTAAAGTAATAATTTAAGCTGTGTATTGGTTAATATTAGCGTATGACTTAAAATGAAAACACAACAGCATTTCACAAAACGCTACAGCATTTCACAAAACGCCGCAGCATTTCAGAAAACACCAGAGCATTTCACATTGGACGGAAAGGGTATTCCTTAGGGAGAACACTTCTTGTTTATGATTGGACAGAGCCAGCCAGACAGCACTGCTGTGATTGGTTGTTTTTGCTGCCAGTGATTCCAATATTTTTTTACAAATACATACATGTTCAAATAAGTGTAGAAACCAAGTCGAATTTGTCAAATGTATTGAACTGGTGATCACAGTTTGACAGCTATAGATGAGAGTAACAAATGCGTCACTTCAGGGCAAAAATAACGGCTCCGCCCACTTTTTGGGGAAAACAATGCTGTCAGTTGAACGGCGGTCAATACAAATTCTGAAGTTTTTGTCAATCCGATCAGAAAATTAAGAAAACCGGAGATTTTTGGATCTTCAAACAGCCCGATTACAATGGCCAGACAGGCAAACTATTACATCAAATAATTGGAAAACGACGATCGGGCTGGTTAAATTAAAAGCTGGTTAAATTAAAAGCAGCAGGCGGGGCTGTTATTTCGCCAGCTGTTACTCTCACGAGCGAGGCGGAAAATAATTGTTTTATGATGCCAAAAAGCTGCTGTGTCGTGTATTGCACCTCAAACATAAAAAAAACCCTGGAGTTACGTTTTTCTGTACTTCCTCTAAGAAAAAGGGACAGTAAAATAAGAGCTCTGCGGCTTCAAGCTATTCACAGAGAGGACGAAAATCACAATCAATGGGACCCGGCCAGTCAATACGTGTACGTCTGTGGTAAACGAAAATCACTTTCCTCATTCACTGGCCTGACAGGGAGTGCATCACCCAAACCATACCACCAGTGATGAAGGCCAACTTTCCGCACCTCACATCAATTATAGATTGCTTCGAGATCAGAATTGAACATCCAAAAGCCCTTAAAGCCAGGTAAAGGTGCCAATATTGATGGTTTAGCCAGGTAGCTTTGACAGTGTTCGTACACAGGTCTGAATAAGTAATACGAATGAGTTTGATAATTTACAGGTCTTGTTTTTTAAATGTATGCTCAGACAGAGGGATGCTCATTGTACCCAGCCGCTGCATGCATCATATAAAATATTAAGGTCCATCAAAGGTTTGAAATCTTAAACTTGAAAATGAGTCCTGTTCATCTAACCGTGTTTTTGTTTCTTCTTTTCAACAGGGCAAAATCATACTCTAATTATAAGAAGTGGACAACGGTCAAATATTTCATAGTGTGGAGTCCTGCAGAAAACATCACCTTCTTGTCCAAAGGTTGGGGAGGAAGAGCATCAGATGTCAAGATAGTTAGGGAATCTGGCTTTATTTCACCCCTCTACCATCATCCTGGGGACCAGGTAATGTTTCATCTTACATAAAGTGCACATATTCTACACTAACAGTTCATCACATGCATTTTTTTGGTAATCATTATGGACAAGTGTTGTTATTTACTGTTTGACTGCAAACATTAAAAGCAAAAGGCCTACATCTTATGCATTACTTGTTTTAGATCTTGGCTGATCGGGGTTTTACTCTGAAAGATGAGTTTGCCTTACTTGGTGCCAGTCTCAAAACCCCAGCCTTCACTCTCGGCAGGAAACAACTCCCAGGCAAAGACGTTGAAGAGTCAAGAATGAAATCAAAATTTCGGATTCATATTGGTAAGTATACATTCATTATCCACAGACTGGTAAACTATTGCACATATCAATATGATGGAGAAATAAATTAACTCTTTTACTAAATTAAGTTAAATAAAAAACAGCACTAACGGACTGTAGCAAATTGTATAACAGTGCAAACAAAGTACTTAACAAACAATTACTGAGAACAATGGTAAAATGTGAAGTTTTATACTTGAAAATATTTTAAAACAACTGATGGGGGAACAGACGGGTGAACAGAACGGGTGATCGGTGTGCTGAAGCGAAGATTCCACATCCTGGATGGGCCGCTCCCTCTTTGCTTCTTAAAGACCCTGCGGGACGAGATGGAGAACAGGGATGTAGCCACCATTGACAAGATAGTACATACCTGTGCCGCCTTGGTCAACATGTCAGGTAGCATTGTGTTCAATACAAACAGACAGGGGGATGGATAGGTCAAATCAGTCCTGCTGTCTTTTCTCTTTGAGTCACTTAGTTTGGGCCATGGCAGCAAAAGAACAACTCTTCAATGACTCCTTCAGCTTTTTTAAATCTACCTTACTGCTCTGCTCTCCTTCCAGGAATGACAGTTGACACCACGTAATTATTCTGTAAATGTAAATAAACTATGTATTAGGAATTGTCTTAGCTAGTATTAACCTAACAGCCACCTAACAACAAATGCTCGCAAATGTTAATGAACTATTATTATAAATAATTGTTTAGGTTTTGTGTTTTACCTGAAGCTCCTGTTCTGTGTCTGACACACTGTCTGTTGACTCCTGAAATTGTTATACATAATTTGTGATTATTTGTATTGTTTCATAATATTTGTGTGCCATGTATTACATAGTATAAATATAAAATAGTATAATAACTATATAGTATAATATAACAGTGTATTTGCAGTCTCTAAGGAAAATGTTTTATACCTGAAGCTCCAGCTCTGTATCTGGGATTGTGGTTCCCGCCAGCTGTGGGTAGATGTGCCTGGCCCAAAAATGGCTAATGGTGTCCACTGCCTGACACTGAAAATCTTCATCTTGTTGGACACGGAAAGATAACGGTTTGCTTTGGTGTCCAGGTGATGAAGTCTGCATAGGTTGTTTTGCACACAAACATCTGCATCTGCACCTGTAAAACAGAGATAGTAAAATTCCTTCTGAGTTGTTATTTATTGTATTACCTGGGTGTAGTAGCTGTGGTTGGTCCTCAGTGACAACAAAGTGTCCAGATGTCCTCTCTTGTCTGCTGGCCAGTGATCAGCTGACAAATCACTATTCCACTTCAAGGGGCACTTTACCTCAACCACCCCCTTTCCACAGCAAACGCAGTGTACATAAGCATCACAGCTTACACCAATGTAGGGCTTCTCTCTGCACACTCGGAAGCCTGCCCGTTGAATACTGATGCTTGTGTGGGGTTTATATATGTCACTGGAGATGTTAATCAAAGTGGGTGCTGTATATGCAGTTGTAAGGCCCAGTGCATACTTGTATGTCTCAATTGCATCCTTTTCGTGTTCCCTACCCCAAATGATGCCTGGTGTTTTCAGCGGATTTTTGCGTGACTCTTTCTGCACAATATCCCTCAGCAGTGATTTTGATGGTTTCTCAAGAGATGTGTGGATAACTCTGTGTGCTGATGTACCTGCTGTCACCCTCCCAACCCTCTGCTGGGGCCAAGATGAACATTCTGCCTGGTCTTTTGTCTCTTCCTCTATTGCCTGTACCTGATCATCTGAAAATTCTGACAGATGTTGGTACCAAGGCTTTGGTTTGAAAGGGTCTGCAAAAGCCTTGAAAGTGCTCAGACCAACAGGCAGTTCTCCTGAGGCAGACAGCATTTCCAAGAACTGTTGTTTGTTTTCTTCATTCGCCATTGGAAGAACCCTGCAGTTTGTTCCTGTGTCCTTTTTGTTGGCCATGTCTGCCTCAACTTTTTTCGTGCAGACTTTATTCCAGGCACAGGCGATGCTGGTTGGTGCCACACTTGTATATCCAAGACGAACTGATGCATCCAACTTAAAAAGCAGGGCTCCGACATGGGAGCAACTTTCTCCTAGTCTAGAGAAAAAAAAATATTTTTTAAATAAATACTTTTTCACCAAATAACAAAAGCATTTATTCCGTTCTGAAGGATTACATAGGTGGCATTGTGACTGTACTATTAGTGTTATGCAGTCAGCTTACCCTGCCATGCAATCACAGTGAGCAGCTGTGACCTCTCCAGTCTTGTTAACAGCAACCCAGGTGTTGTGGGGTTTATCTGTAACTCTCCATGATGGCTTTACATGGGTCTTGAAGACTGTTGTGTCAGCACAGGGTTTGTGGTGAAGAACCACATCCACCCAGCCACTGGTAAACAAGGTATGTGCTTCCAGAGACCTGAAGTTCTTCATTGAACTTGCTGTGTAAATCCCTAGCAGACACAGTTAGCAGACACAAATCTCTAAACCTGCTCCGTCACATCTACAAAGATTTAAAAAACATTAGTAGTACAAAAATTAAAAGTTAATTAATAAAGACTGCATTTTGCTATTGTGATGAACTGTATGTTAAAATATTGTCATACTGTGTTGTGGTATATTTACTGAGATTATAAAGATAGGCTATAACATAACATCGTCAATTATCAACCCTACCTATAACTCGATGCTATCATTAATTAGCTTGGTAAACCCCCTATTTAACACGTTATTGTATAACACATATTTATAGTTTACACAGTAACGCAAATTGGACAGACTATTAAAACGGATAAATAATGTGTCTTGATGACGTCCTATACAAACTACCTGGAGATTCAATGAGGTAGTTATAGATGTCAGGATATGACACCTCAGGCCATTGAGTCGGATCATTTTTCCACTCGTCCACCGGCAGACTGAATGGACATTGATCGCCTATTGCTTTTAATTTAATCATATATCGAGCCCGATCGTCGTTTTCCAATGATTTGATGTAATAGTTTGCCTGTCTGGCCATTGTAATCGGGCTGTTTGAAGATCCAAAAATCTCCGGTTTTCTTAATTTTCTGATCGGATTGACAAAAACTTCAGAATTTGTATTAACCGCCGTTCAACTGACATTGTTTTCCCCCAAAAGTGGGCGGAGCCGTAATTTTCGCCCGGAAGTGACGCATTTGTTACTCTCATCTATAGGCCTACAGCTTTCATGTGTGGAGGCGATTCACAATCAGGCCAGCTGTAGAGAAGACCCTCTTAGCTGGAACAGAGGTTGCGGGTATAGCAAGGTATAGCATGTATATAAGTTTAATTTGGCATAGGTTGACCTCTACACCGCACTCACTTACCTGGTCGAAATATGTCCACACATTACTCCTTTTTGACGCCATGTCTGTTGTGTAGGACTCTTCTTAGAGTGTAAATAATTACCGGACTATGACTGGTAAAATGTTGAATACCGGCAAAACTAAATCTCTCCAGTCAAAATGTCTATGTACTTTGCCGCCACACACGGTTGCCAAGCAGCGCTTATTGTTGTTCAGGCTGGCCACTCATGTGTCGCGAGTGTTGACAGGGTCGGGGGAGCACGATCATGAACTGTTAGCGCCGGAACCTCGCAACGGCTGCGGAGCTAATTTGCGCCACATTTGGGCCTAAGATGAGGTTTGAGTCTGCGTGATCTGCGTGTAGGGAGGGGCAGCAGCCATATCATTGGCTAGAACTAGCTAGATCTGATGGATTTGGACATAAACACGAGTGAAGTATAACTGGACACGAGAGAGAGAGATCAGCACCTGCAGCTCTGCCCGCTGTGAGGGACCGGTGAGCGGAGCAAAACACACCTTTAGACGTCACCTAACACATTTAGCTATGGCATAGTCGTATATATATATACATTGAATTATTCAATTTGATAATATGTAATCAACTTAGGCATCACTCCCAAAAAAAAATTAATACAAATTATAAAAATATTCATAACTCATATTCGAATACATGAATAATTATTCGAATACCTGAATCATTTCGAATATTAGAATATTCGATTAATCGTTCCCATCCCTATCAGAAACTGGACAAAAGTGAAATATGTACAAACCACAGACTCAGGGTTCCCACGCTTGCCGTGAATCTTTTTTCCATGCTACCTCCTGATTTTCCAGGTACCATATTAAGTGATGATCTATAGGCCCCTGAAGCTTGTGAAGTGTGACCTGACCATCTTCATGACCCAGCGAATCTCTGCTTCAAATACAGCTTGGCTTGAAAAAAAAGTTTTCCCCTGAGCTCCAGAGCCTTTTTCCGTAGGCTGTTCACTGCTGGTACTGGGCACCTGACTGTCACTTTCGATATCCTGGCTTGTTGGGCCGCTTCTTCCCTCTCCTGTTTTTGTAGTCAAGAAATCTGTCATTCTTCTTTCATTATTTAGCTGTCCAGCTAACTTGGTGTGGGTTTGTCCTTTTGAATGGCTCTTGAGGGAAGCGACCCCCATATTGCTGATGTCAAATGACTTGCGGCAAACTTGCAATAAGCCTTGTGGACATCTCCTCCTGGTACCTCTCCAATCCAGTCCTTGTATTGAGAGTCATCTTTCCAATGTGACTTGAATCTGCCGCGTGTCATTGTCACTCACTCCCGTAATGCATCACACATTTGAGATTATGAGTCTTACTAATGAACCTAAAAGGGAAAACATAAGGCTGGTTCCCCTGTGGTTCCTCAGTACAGCAACCCCACTAGTAAGCTTAGCTTAACAGTATAGATGTATAGAATCAGTCTAGGCAATGAATTTTCAAAAATGTCTTACCCCAAATGTTCCTATTTACTAGTATAATTTTTTTTAACAAAAAGAAAAATCACAAGATAGCTAAAAGTAGATATAAGAATGAACAAAATGTACAAAATGTATCAAGACTAGACAATTCATGTCAACTAGTATAGAAGTAATGTCACAGCCTAATGTGAAAATGTATTGGTAGTTAACTAGCAATGCAAGCTAGCCAACACAAGCTAGTTAGTTAGCAAACTGAATGTTGGCGAGCAAGATTGCACTCCATGTGCTTGCTCACCATCATTAACAAATCCAAATTCAAAACAAACTCAAACTGCTAGCTAGTTAGCAAGATTGCACTGCTTACTAACTAATGTTGATAAACCCATGTTTACCACAGTTAAACACAGCTACTTACATTTGAGGATAAACTTGCATAAAAAGTTTCACTGTAGATGTCAAGGCTCCCGTGTTGGCGGGGAAATGCATGTATTTGACCCTTCGATTGAGATCGCGAGTAACGTTATTATTCCTGAAGTCCACCAATCCGAAAATATACTTTTAAAGTCCATATCACCAAGTTGCCTGCATCAAATTCCAACATCCAATATACCATATAGGATGCCAAGAGCATGCTCTACAACATGGGATCATCCATTTCTATCTACAGTAAAAGCTGTTCACATGTAAAGTGTTTTTATAAACTCATCTTAATTCTGTGCTCAATAGTTTCATTTTATTACTATTTTACACCTCATCCAATAACAATTTCCAGGACAACTGTTTCTATTTCCATATAAGTGTTCACTTTTGCTCAGTTTCCATGACTTCTCCATACCTGGAAAATGAAAAAATGTTTTCCATGTTTTCCATGTTTTCCAGGTACCGTGGGAACCCTGAGACTGTCTATGTCATGGCGAATACAGTCGCTGCTTTATTTATGTCTGTATGACATTGTTGTGAGTGTGGACGGAGCAGCTACAGGTTAGTTTAGCCTGATGGATCCGATTCCATTCTGAAAACACGCATTTTAAAAGCTTTTCGCCTGCCGTCTTGTCTGCAGACTTGTCAAAGCATTAATTCATGGTTTTTACTAACCGTTATCAGTATTAGTTACTTCGGCATCACTTTGAAACGTGTATTACAATTAAATCACTGTCAAATATGTTCATTTTGTTGTAGTTGGTATCTCCTATAGGATTTACATGGAGATATTTCCCGCCCCCTCTCCAGCGCGTCTTGTTTGAATGACAGGAGCAAACACAGCTGACAACCGCGGTGAAACTCAAGCGATTAGAGCGATGCGAATATTGGGTAAGGCAAGGCAAGGCAAGTTTATTTATAGAGCACTTTTCAACTCAAGGCAATTCAAAGTGCTTTACAAAAAAAAATGAAAGACATTAAGCATTAAAAAAGAAAAGCTAATCAAATAAACATTAAGGAAAAATACATGGATAAAAGTTACAGTGCAGTCTAAAATATAAATAGTTCAATTAAACATTACAAGAAAAAGTACATGGATAAAAGTTACAGTGCAGTTTAAGATATGAATAGTTCAATTAAAAGCAGCGGCAAAAAGAAAAGTCTTCAGCCTGGATTTGAAAGTAGTCAGAGTTGCAGCGGACCTGCAGGTTTCTGGGAGTTTGTTCCAGATATTTGGAGCATAATAACTGAACGCTGCTTTACCATGTTTAGTTCTGACTCTGGGGACAGAAAGCTGACCAGTCCCTGAAGACCTGGATGGTTCATAGTTTAGCAGGAGGTCAGAAATGTATTTTGGGCCTAAACCATTCAGTGCTTTATAAACCAGCAGCAGTATTTTTGAAATCTATTCTTTGACACACAGGAAGCCAGTGTAAAGACTTCAGAACAGGAGTGATGTGATCCACTTTCTTAGTGTTAGTGAGGACGCGAGCAACAGCGTTCTGAATCAGCTGCAGCTTTCTAATAGATTTTTTAGTGAGACCTGTGAAGACACCATTGCAGTAGTCGAGTCTACTGAAGATAAAGGCATGGACAAGTTTTTCCAAATCCTGCTGTGACATTAGTCTTTTAATCCTAGATATGTTCTTTAGGTGATAGTAGGCTGATTTAGTAACTGGGTAGTCTACCATAGTATTTACATGGAGATAAGCCCCTTAAAAACCATGAATTAATAAAGCATTAATTCTGTGTTTACTCCTGTGATTCAAAAAAGACGCTGGAGAGGGGGCGGGCCGGATCTCCATGTAAATCGGAATCGGATCGATCAGGCTAAACTAACCTGTAGCTGCTCCGTCCACACTCACAACAACATCATACAGACATAAATAAAGCAGCGACTGTATTCGCCATGACATAGACAGTCTGTGTTTTGCATATCTTTAACTTTTGTCCAGTGTCTGAACAGATATGAGGAGCTGTGAGCTCTGAGTGTGTGCTAACAGCTAACGGCTGATGTGTTGGTCCAATCACGAAGTCATTTCTTGATTGGCAGCAAAAACAACCAATCACAGCAGTGCTTCTCTGGCTGGCTCTGTCCACAAACAATATCACAAACAATAAGTGTTTTCCCTAAGGAATGCCCTTTCCGTCCAATATGAAATGCTGCAGTGTGTTTTGAAATGCTGTTTAAAGTGAAATGCTTAGCTGGAACATAGTTGAAAAACATGAAATGCTGTGGCGATTTGTGAAATGCTGTGGCGTTTTGTGAAATGCTGTTGTGTTTTGTGAAATGCTGTGGCGTTTTGTGAAATGCTGTGGCGTTTTGTGAAATGCTGTTGTGTTTTGTGAAATTCTGTTGTGTTTTGTGAAATGCTGTGGTTTCTTGCACTTCAGGGCCACCGTACAATAGAGATGTTTTTATTTTAAAGTAAATTCAGATGGAACATAGTAAAAATATGTAAATTCTAATGTCCGCCTAAAAAAAAACATTACTTATAGTGAAAACCACCCTTGAATGATGAGTTTAGTAGACTAAAAGCTTTAGGAATCCAAACTATAACATATAATAAGTACCCTGTATCAAGATTGATGCAAAACAAGTGAAATTTGACCTTTTTAGAGAGGTTTAGAAAAATAAAGTCCACCTCACCTCTGGGTAATTTGGGAACCATCAGTTCCATTTGAACGTTTTCACTGTACAAATCATTTTATTACTTTGAATTATCACTATAGGTATTCATTCCATCCAAATACAACTGTTGTGAAAAAATAAATAAAACAAAATAAAACAGAAGCTACTCTGTTATCCTCTTAGGCCCCACGGACCCGACATTGCGTCATTTTCAGGAAACAACGTCTAAGGAAGCTTAATATTGAATAAACTATGAATATTTTATATCCATAGAACGGGAAAAAAACTAATTTAACTGATCTTTTTCATTTATTTTTTCACAAAAAACACACAATGCTAACAGTGAGCCTCTGAATTAGCCCCGAGCGAAAAAATGCTAACCTATTACTGCACCGGAAATCATTCCTAGCTCCCTTATTACTGATCCTAGCTCAACATCCTCACATTGTTTATGACCGCAAGGAGACACAGAATCTAACGATGCCCACTTCAACACTAAAAGATACAAACTAGCGAGGTTACCAACAAAAACGTACATCAAAACAAGTGGCGCTAGGTATTAGCATTAGCACTGCACACACCCACGGCGTGTTCCAGTGTTGTATTCAAGTCACCAATTCACGGGTCCAAGTCACCACTCTTCGAGTCCGAGTCCAAGTCCGAGTCACCAAGGGAGAGTCGTAGTCGAGTCCGAGTCCAAGTCCGAGTCCAAGTCCGAGTCACCCAAGGAGTGTCCAAGTCGAGTCCGAGTCCGAGTCATCATTACCTGTGTTCGAGTCCGAGTCCAATTCCGAGTCACTTAAGAAGAGTCCAAGTCAAGTCCGAGTCACAAGTTTTCATGTATTAATCTTCGTGGATATATGTTTTGAAATGTAGCTGCTCCTCTACATTGCTGTTATCCTGTCTATTGAACTGCTGTGAAGCGAGTTTGCCTACAATTCTTGTAATAGGTGCTTTACAAATATAAAGCTTATTTCTAATATTAATATTATTATTATATATAAATAAACTATATTTAATGAGTTACCTTTTAGAGAAGTGATTATATTTGTATGCCAATATTTTCCTATGGTAAAGTTTTCGTTTTGCACTTTTATTTTGATAGTAATAAGATCGAGACTCTTATTTTGAAGGAACTTTCACGGGTTAAATCAGTTTACCGATAAAGATTTATCCCCAGAAAGCACATGGCTACTTAGCATGCAAAATGACGTCATTCTGCATGTTAAGTATGTGCTTTCGTTATCGGCTGAATCTTTATTTATTGATTAGATCACGTTACTCTGATGATAGTGTTCAAGACAGCCTATATGTCTGAACTCGATCCTTAGAGTAATGTGTTACGGAGCCTTCTCTTCTATATTGTTTCCACATAACGAGCATTTTGCGCTGCTCTTTTCCAATGTGGAAGCAGAATGTGTGAAAGCATACAGCATGATGCGGGGTGTGTCTGTAGACATCTCTAGACTGGAACAGCGGGGCCCAGTACGTGAACTCGCCATACAGGATAGAGGACATCAGACTCCAGAGAAAATGTGCTCGAGTCCGAGTCCAAGTCGGAGCGTCAATGTACGAGTCGAGTCCGAGTCATCGTGGGGGGGGGGAATTCACGAGTCCGAGTCCAAGTCATCCTGTGCGAGAATTCACGAGTCCAAGTCCGAGTCGCATCAATCAGTGCGCGAGTCCGACTCGAGTCCGAGTCCAGGACTCGAGTACTCCATCTCTGGCGTGTTCCAATGAAAAGCATACATATATATAAATAAAGTATAAAGTATAGGTCAACACATGTCAGTATAACACACCAATTGCGATATTACTCACGTTTGACACCGTGGAGCAGGGTTTCTATGTACCGAGAAGTGGGTAGTTTAATGAGTCTGTTGACGACAAAACCTCCGCGCACACAGACAACCAAGGCAAGCTACCTGAATTAAGTCTCTCCCTAAACCGGCAATGTGACATCCGGTTTGTCCTTCACAATAAAGTTTTTCAAAATAAAGGTACATTTAATATTGACGTATCAAATTGATTAAAATGTCTTACACAACACATGTATCGAGACAATAAATGAACTGTTTATATAGTCGATCAACACTGTGTATGTTACTCATTACAGGATAATCACATGGCACTAAATCAGACCGGCTGTAGTGTGTACGGGCCGAGTGTGCTGACTTCTCCTACCATGTCCCGCTGTAAGCTTCCTGCATCAAGTCGAGTGCTCGGCGCAGTTGTGTGGATAGAGCGCTCCTCTGTTTTCATTTAAACAGATGCTAACAACAACAATGCACGTAAGGTCTCTCTCTTGCTCGCTCGGACCACACGTACACACCCCCTCCCGGTCCTCCAGATGGCCAGTCGGTGCCTGCCGGTGAGCGTGGAAGTGTGGTCTGCTGCAAGCGGGCGGCAGGAGCGGGGCTGTCAGCATCAGCTTGTAGATGGTATTTTAAACTCAATGCGCTCTGAAGCTACGGGGCGGCCGAGGACAAAAAATACACATGCGTGAATCGCGTTAAAATAATTAGTGGCGTAATTTTTATTTTTATTATCGGTTATCGGTATCGGTATCGGTCTTGATCAATCAATCAATCAATGTTTATTTATATAGCCCAATATCACAAATGTTACATTTGTCTCAGTGGTCTTCACAGTGTGTACAGAATATCAGTATGACAATACGACACCCTCTGTCCTTAGACCCTCACATCGTACAAGGAAAAACTTCCAAAGAAAACCCAGTTTAAAGGGAAAAATGGGAGAAACCTCAGGGAGAGCAACAGAGGAGGGATCCCTCTCCCAGGACGGACAGACGTGCAATAGATGCCGTGTGTAAATTGAAAAGATAATACATTTGCAACATAGGTAGTCCAAATGTTTGGAAATGCATGTGTGTATAATAGGAAGATGAATCCACGAGGATATCCATCCAGGACCGATGATCCAGGACCACAGCCACGACTCAAGATCCAGCGCTCGCGATCCAGGACACAAGACCGCAGGATCATCCATGACTCCGGATCCCAGCATATATAGACCCCAAAAAGAAAGACATTTGGGGAAGCTGGGTTAATCGGAACATGAGAGTACACAGGTATAGACAGAGAGAAGGAAGAAGTAAGATGTCCCCCGACAAACTAAGCCTATATCAGCAAAACTAGGGGCTGAATCTAATCAGCCCTAACTATAAGCTTTATCAAAAAGGAAGGTCTTAAGCGCACTCTTAAAAACGGATAGGGTGTCTGCCGCCCGAACACAAACTGGAAGCTGATTCCACAAATGTGGAGCTTGATAAGAAAAGGCTCTGGCTCCCATTGTACTTTTAGAGACTCTAGACTCTACTCTTGAGAAGCAGGAAGTTATCGGTATCGGTATCGGTTTCAAAAAACCAATATCGTGCATCCCTAGTGCTAACGGCTGATGTGTTGGGAGGGACCGGTTGGGACATATTGCGCAGTCGGACGTTGACCAATCACGAAGCGTCATTTCTTCACTGGCAGCAAAAACAACAAATCACAGCAGTGCTGTCTGGCTGGCTCTGTCCAATCATAAACAAGAAGTGTTCTCCCGAAGGAATACCCTTTCCGTCCAATGTGAAATGCTGTGGTGTTTTCTGAAATGCTGCGGCGACGTGAAATGCTGTAGCATTTGTGAAATGCTGTAGCGTTTTATGAAATGCTTTTGTTTCATTTTAAGTCATATGCTAATATTAACCAATACACAGCTTCAATTATTACTTTACTTACCTTGACCACATAACAGCTGTATTGAAGGTTTGCTTTTTGATCAATAAACACAACAACAAAAAGCAAACTCCACTGGTATGGAACATACATGGCCTAATATCAAGAGGAGATGCGTTTATTGAGTAAACAAACAGTCAAGGCCAGAACGTCTGCACAACCCACTGCACCACACGCCACGGTTAACCTGTTAAGCCGGCGGGGACCCTGTTTTTTTTTCCCACGACACTGTGTCTCAGAGCATCTTAATATTTAAAAACCTATTAATGTGTTATACCAGATTAACGAGAAGAATCTCAGCTAACTGACGATAAGAACTATTTTTACCGAAACAAAACAAAAGTCTCACAAGAAGCGTTAGCATTAGCCCTTAGCTAAAACGGGCAGATGCTACTTCCGGTGCTAACTAGCAAAAACGACCTTTAAAACGTAATATTTTCTGCACAAACTACATATCATCTGAAAGCTGATACTCCACAGATTATTTTTGTTATAAGTATCATCACTGTAGGACACAAACTCACTGAGCTATCAGCCAGAATAGAGAAGAAAAAAAACAACAGTTTTCAAAACCATAACAATAAGTATGTCTTACCGTTGCTGTTTTGTGATCAAAGCTCTTGTTCAAGGGAATAAAAACGCTGCTTAAGGTTAATCCAATGTCTCTTAGTCACTTTAGAATTGTTCCTGATAATCTATCATTACATTCATGGCAGCAGAGTAGGTATAACGTTTTGCAGTCCCGAGCTAATGCTGTCTCACGTGCTGTTTACGCAAACCTCTCTCTACTTGACGTAAGTGTTTAGCGGGACTTACTAACTGTCACTCGATTCTATTGGCTCTAACGGTTCAGAAAAGGTGTCAATCACCCAAATCGACCAATGGGTTCCAAAGATATGATCCTGCGTAGTATAAACTACGCCCGCTCCGGCTCCATTACGCATTACGCTGCCAGAAGGGAGAGCTTCACCACCGAGGCGAGCAGGTGCTAGAGATGCTAGCTGACGATAGCGGGGCTATGATCATACCAGATGACTCTTCGTCCGATGATGAAGATCTCCTCCAGCCAGACCTGGATCCGGGCAGTAGTGACTCGGATGTTGAACTTCCACCACGGGAAAGGTATGTAATCTCTCTGTTTTTATATATTACTTATGTGTTTGGTGGAACTGCGTCACAGTGCTAGCTTAGCCAAGAAGCTACAGGAATGATTAGGCAAAATGCTAAATAGTTTTAGTTGTCTTTTTGGAGTTACATTTTCTAAATGAATGGCCAGTGAATGAATATATACATGTGTTTACTTATTTATTTGGTGTAATATTATTCATTTATAGTCCAATATTATCCTATAAGTATAAGCCAGTGAATGAATCGAATCTCTTTGTTTTTCCACATTTGTTAGATGCAGCAGGACAAAGCCACACACCCCGAAGACTGTCATGGAGCAGCTTGCTGCAGAATTGTTGGAGTATGCTGAAGGCCCTGCTGAAGGCCCTGCATCTCCACCACCCCCTCCTCCACCACTCACATGCATGCCCGAGTATTATGGGGAAGATGCGGTCCGGGACACGAACGTTTGAGAAATTACGAAAGGCTCATTTCGGAGGACACGCGCGCATCTGCTTGACGCCGGGACGACCAGCGACCCTCCCCTACAGGCGCTCGGACGCGAAGCCCCGCCCACAACTGCGTGCACATCTGTGACCGCAGTTTTAATATATATCTATGGTTGTCGGTACCACAGATCGGTACCATATCTGCTCGGGGTACCATTGTCACTACCCGATCCGTCCCCCTGCCCGATCGGTACTGCGCATGTGCGAGATGGTCCGCCATATTGGACAACTCCGGACGGCAACCCAAGATGGACACTTGACACAGTGGCTTTTAGCAAAGCTAAAAAAAAACTTGAGAGAGAGATGAGTTATTGTTATTACAACGTGACTTCACTATTATTTAACAACTCTTTTTATTGGGTTCTTTTATTTGGGGTTAAGTACATTGTCAGAATAAGTGAGAAATGGATTTAACTTCTGTTAGACAGCTATCATACTGAATAAATATTGACTGTGAATGTATGCAAACATTTATGGCATATGGCTGTCTAACAGAAGTGAAATTGAAATTAAGTTGAAAAAAGGACTTCAAGATGGCGGAGTGAGAAGCAGCAACGTTGCAGGCTCGTAGAAAAAGTTTAGATTTGAGTCCTTGACTGCAAAACCGACAGGCAATAGCTTATTCATGATACACTTTAAGTTATTATAGAAGCTTAAATAGTCACATTTTACTTTAATTCTTCAGTTACCAACACTTTTGACATAAAGTGCCTGCTAGCATGACCGACCACGATTACAACTTAAAAGTTCTCCGTGAGGCGTGTGACGACTCGGATATTGAAGACATGGAAGCGGACAACTCTAAGGGATACAAAATAAATTGGGACCACACACCAACTAAAGGACCGAATCCAAAGAAATCAAAGGTTCATGGTGAAACACAAATGGCAGAGGATAGCAGCAGCACCATTCTCCAGGCAATACAAGTCTTATCCGAAAAGATTTATGAACAGACAGAGCTGTTAAAAAAGTTTGAAAACGCATTGAAGCAAACACTGAAGCAGCTAAAGAAAATAAGAAAGACATTTCTGCTCTTCAGAAAAAGTTTGATGATCTTCTGAAAGATAACACTTTACTACTTAAGTCTGGCGAGGAGCAAGCCCGCTACAAACGGAGGTGGAATCTGAGGTGAATGGTCTGCCTGAAAAAGAAGGAGAAAACACAAGAGAAGCTGTGATCGGGATACTCACAAGAGTTGTTCCGCTGTCTGTGGAAAAGCTGCGTGACTCAGTAGACACTGTCCATCGGCTGGGTATGAAGGGTAATGCAGCTACTTCCAACAACACACCGAGGTCAATCATCATTCAGTTCGGGATGAGGACTGTTTGTGACGAGATCTGGAAAAAGTCCAAAGATGCGAGAATCTGCAGCAAGATGCACATTCGTTTCAAAGAGTATTTCTCCAAGGAGGACCGGGAGGCTCGCTCCAAGCTGTGGGCACTGGTTCAAGTAGCCAGGAGAAAGGGGAAGAGAGCTTTTCTGAAGGAAGGCTTCGCGCTGATTGACAACAAAAGAGTGGACCCGGAATAACGTGAAAAACACCGCAGTAATTAACTGGAGGGACAGGGAGCAGGTTTTCGGTCCTCAGTAGGTATGCTGAAGTTCTCAGTTTGAGTGTAGGATTGGACTTGTCTCAGGTTATATTCAAAATGTTGTGAGCTATTGCACTAAATATGTTTGTTAAGGGCTACGTTGCTCACTCCTGCGCATCGATATAGCATTCCTTTGCGCATTTTCTTAAGGTTTCTATCTTTGCTCTTTCAATGTTATCGTTCATATCCTTAAATGCTAGAGGGCTAAAAAACAATGTGAAACGTAAGGCAATTTTTCTTTTTTGTAAGGATCAAAAGGCAAAAAGTGTTTTTTTCTGCAAGAAACTCATTCTGCAGAGGCAGATACTAAGTTCTGGAAAGTACAATGGGGAGACAACGTTTTTTGTCAGCCATGGAACATCACATTTGGCTGGAGTGATGATTTTATTTAATAAGTTACCTGGAAATATAATTGACCACAGGAGTGATACAAACGGTCATTGGCTAATGGTTGTGACTGATGTTAATGGGACTAATTACATACTGGTGTGTGTTTATGGATATAACAGAAAGATTAAAAACAATAATTTTCTTTCAATCTTGTGCCAAAAATTTGAGGAATGGAAAGTACTTTATATGACTGATAAGATTATAATCGGAGGGGATTTTGATGTAGTTCCTGATGAGTGGTTAGATCGTCTTCCTTTAAGGGGTCATTGTCATAATTTTAATGATTCTATTATTCACTTGGCCTCTAAACTTGATTTAACTGATGTTTGGAGAATAAATAATCCCTCAAAGTCACAATATACCTGGTTTAACTAACAATAGTGTTCGAGGCTCGATTATTGGTTACTCTCTATTAGTTTAACTAATAATGTCTCAAAGTGTGACATTTCAGCATCACCTCTGACTGATCACTGTGTCATCTATTTGTCCTTTTTACTATGCAACTTCAGTCCCAATCTTAAACCTATATGGAAATTCAATAATAGTCTTTTTGAGAATGCAGATTTTTGGAAAAAGATCAAACAACTGATAAAAGAAACTCTGGCTTTGGATGTCATCTCTCAGTAAATGGGAATGGTTTAAATTTAGTGTGAGACAGATTGCGATAAATTCCAGTAAATACTCCTCTAGATTAAAGAAACGAAAACAACAAGAGATGACAAGTGAAATTAATAATGTATGCCTTAAAGCTGAGTTATCATTGGATGAGCAAATTAAACTGAACAATTTACAAACTCAATTAGACAATAAATATTTGGAAAAAGCTCAGGGAGCTTTTATTCGTTCGAGAGCCCGATGGATTGAGCAAGGAGAGAAAAACACTTCTTATTTCTTCAATCTTGAAAAGCAAAGACAAGTGAAAAAGAAAATCCAAAAACTGAGTGTTAATGATGTCACTATTGAAAATCAAGACCAGATAAACGAAGAAATTAGACTTTTTTTATAGCAATTTATATAACTCAAAGTTTTCTAAAGAAAATTGTGATAACTTTTTTAGTAAAATTACAGAATTCAAAAAGACAATAGATGATCCTTTTAAACAGTATATGGACGATCGACTAAACATTGAAGAATTAGATAGTGCATTACTGCAAATGTCTGGTGACAAATCACCAGGGCTGGATGGTATAACCATAGAGTTTTACAAATGTTTTTGGTCAGATGTGCGAAAAATGCTTTATAAGGCTTTCACAGATTGCATTTCAGCAGGAAATCTTTCGCCAACCATGAAACATGGCCTTATTACCTTAATTCCAAAACCAAATAAAAATAATCTTTTGTTGGATAATTGGAGACCTTTTACCCATTACTATGTAATGCTTACAAACTGTTAGCACATGTTTATGCTAACAGGTTAAACTCAGGTCTGAATCAACTAGTAGATGAATGTCAATCAGCCTTTATTGAGGGCAGAAGTATTCATAACCATACAAGACTGATATTGGATATGCTCGATTACCAGGAGTGTATTGATACTGAAGGTCTCGTACTATTTCTGGATTTTTACAAGGCTTTTGATACTGTTGAACATTCCTTTTTAATGGAAATTCTAACATTTCTGGGTTTTGGTGAACATTTATGCAACATAATTAGGATGCTCTATTCGGACATCTATAGTTCTGTATCTTTGAACCCTGGAATGAGCCCTAGGTTTAAGGTTTTACGTGGTATTTGACAGGGTTGCCCCATTTCCCCAAAATTATTTATTCTAACCACCCAAGTTTTAACAACGCTTATTATAAAGAATCACAAAATATTAGGCATTACCCTCTTTGACAAAGAATTTAAAATTAGTCAATTTGCGGATGACACAAATCCATTTTCCTAAAGAATAAATCCATGGTAAAGGAAACTCTTAACACCATTTCAATTTTTTTCAAAAGCATCAGGGTTATCTCTTAATCTTTCAAAATGTGAATTACTCCCTATCCATTCATGTGATGATTCCGTTATTGACTCTATTAGAGTGGTACCTGAAGTGAAATATTTAGGAATAACATTATCTAAAAATTATATCAGGAGAGAAGATCTTAATATTTGTAACCGTATCATAGATATGAAGAAATCTCTCAGTCGTTGGTTAACTTGAGATCTTACTATGTTTGGCAGAGTTCTTCTTACTAAAGCAGAAGGTATGTCTAAACTTATTTATCCATGCCACACATGTTTTGTCTCTTCGGTCAATATTTAAAAAAACAACTAAATTATTTTCCAATTCTTGTGGAGAAATAAAACTCACTACATTAAAAAGTCACAGCTTGTTAAGCTTACTTAAAATAATAACCATTTGGAAATGTCATTGCAAATCTTTATAGACATGTTACAAGATTGTATTTTCCTAAGGGACAGAAAAAAGGACTTGAACTCATTTATGAAACGGGGAAAGGAGGGCTTGCCTCCTCTCCATTTACTACAATGTAAATGGTATTTACCCAAAATAATAATTATATTTACCAAATCAGATATGGGAGAATCCAAATTATCAATATAATATAAAATGTGATATATTTTGAAGGCCGGAATGTTTGTTAATTTAAGTAACAACCAATCTCTCACATTCGACCAAAACAATTTAGAAAAAGGGCATGAGAAAAATAAATGTTCCAACGATTCATCAGATAAATTACAAAAGGAACACAGGTTCCACTTCAAATTTAAATCTTGAATTTATAAAAGTAGAAACCGGGTAGATTTTATGAACAATTTTAAAATGAGTTTCTTTTGCTTTAGGAGAAATAGGCCATTTTATAAAATAAGATAGAGCTTTTTCCATTACAGATAAAGTGTCTAAATCGGTTCCTTGTGGAAATAAGCCTTTGTTCAAATTGTGAAAAATATGGGATTTCAAAGAAGCATTAATAGATTTGTTGTTCTTAAGAGTATTGCCAATACATTCCAAATTAGGTAAAACTGATACAACATTTGAGTACAGTGAAGTATTATGAATCATTTCAATAAGTGGTACAGGTATTGCTTTACAGATTTTGTTATAATCTTTAGCAGTGCACGTAATATTGTATTTCGTTGAAAAAGCCAAAACATCTAGCAGTTTACCATTGTAATCTAGTAAATCACTAACAAACAAAATACACCTCTCATGCCAATCACTCCTAAACAAGGATTTTCTGTTTATAAAAATCACTCTATTGTTTCCATAAAGTAGATCCATGAGGAGAAAAAGTGTGGCTAAATATCATTTTCCAATAATGAAGTATCTGCTTATGAAAATTTGACAATTTGGTCGGAATCTTATTAACCTCAAAATCACATTTTAAAAGAAAATCAAACCCTCCTAGACGTTTTTAAATATGGCCTTTGGAATATGGAACCACATGGATTCTGGCTGGGACAAAAAAGCTTTCAAACATTTTATTTTAATTGTTCCAATCATCGATTCAAAGTCTAAAGCTTTAATTCCGCCTTTATCATATTCTTTAATGCCTCTCAAATGTTTGTGTGCCTTTATGCTTTTTTCTCGCCCCCTGGCTCTTATTGGATGTATTATTTTTGTCTTATTGTGAATGAATGTCTTGCACTTATGTTGATAAGTTGATGATATCCTGACCGAGCTTTTGTATGTTTTAAAAATGTTCAATAAAACATTTATGAAAAAGAAAAAAAAGTGACAACCATATCTGCTCGGGTGTATTTCCGTCGCATCCGTCATCCGTCATATTGTACGGCAACTCACCGCAACTCACCTCCCTCTGCTCCCAGCGCTCTGCCATCTGCGGAACTGCAGCCGGAGGAACTCGGACAGCTTGTTATGTGTTGGGTCCTATGGTGGGGTCCCAAAACTGACATGGGAAATCGATTTAAAATAAATAAATAATAATAATAATAATATTAATAATAGGAACAGTGAAATACAATAGAAATTAATACTAATTTAAGTATGACACACTTATGTACTAATTTTTATTTCTTGATCTGTAGCTATTTGTTTGTCAGTAGCCTATATCTCATTTACTTTCCCTATTCATTTATTTTTTGTATTTATTTACACATTCACTGTTTATACTTATTCCCGCATTTGGACCTTTTTTATATTTATGTACTTGTGCACATAAATAATGTTTCTAATTATTTACAATTAAAAAATATATATATTCTGCGTTACTTTAGCCAACACTTTTATAAGGCCACTAGATTAGATAATTACGAAATGTGTAGATAGAATACATATCTTTCAGGTTGTTATTTTGTCATTATTCCGATTCCAGGGATGCCTGACTTTAGTTTCTAGCACCAGGTAAAGTGGACAAAAGTGCCCGAGATCAGCCTCTTAATTTACCCAGGGCCTATAGTGCTTGGCTTTGGGCATGAAAATTCAGGAAACTCCCCTGAGTATTTTATTAAATATCCGAACTTTGGAGAGGAGTTGGGGGGCAAACGACACATCAAATCACATCTACAGATCAAGACGAAGCGAATGGAAGTACTACCATACTCCTTGCGTGTGAAAATGTTTGTGAAAAACGTGTGCAAAATCTCCGAAAACAGAGCAGTGGCTGTGATGCTAGCTTTGCGGCTAGCGGTTAGTTGTTATTGTTTGAATGTTAAAAAATAACAATCGACAGTGTAAACATAATTATGTAAATAACTCAATTTGTGTTCTGTGAAACAGAAAAGGATTTTACATTGTTTTTGTTACTTTCGTTGCAGTGTCTTAAATATAATTTAAAGAGCCTGTGACACGAGTTTCCCCCATCAACCAAATCCATCAACTTGAGTAAATATTGTCCCCTTGAAAACCGTTAATTTACTGATTTTGGATATTTGTACTTTGATAACCATTAATCTGCCCTTCAATGTTGACCATTTTCTGGATCTTCTCTGGGATTCTTCAAGTCCCGCCAAATGATGTGTGACGTCATTGCGGGCACAGTGCTCCAGCTGCACCGTTCAGGATCCCAGCATCTGCATGTAAACGCACGACGGCGCACACAGCAGCAAGCTCAGACAGCGATGACAGTTTAATTTTGAACGTGTCTGAGAGCTCATATGAGGCTGAAGGATCGGTTTATGTTGCATCTGTTAGAAGTTTAGGAATTAGGTGCGTCAATATGGGCGATCATACGGTCATGTAGCCAGTGGTGGAATGGGACTAAAAATCATCCTGGGACTCTCGACCGGCCCACTTCGGTACCGCTAGTAAATTGTCAACGGGGGGAGTGGGGGATGTCAGGGGCGGCGGCCGCGGGTGCTGTAGGCTAGGGAAGGCTTGCCTTCCCAAATATGTGTGTCACTGCATCCTGGTAAAATACAAATATAATGTATAATGTCTGTGTCTTTGACATTAGGGCTGCTAGCCACCTGTGCCCTGTACTACGAAGCCAGTTCAACATACCCTGGATATGTTTGAGTAGCAAACAAACTAACAACAACAAACTAACAAACGAGATCTCGCTAAGCAGTCCTACGACGCTCTCACCAGCTGAGAGCGCGTTCACGGTGGCGGGGTTAGCTACATTTGACCAATCACAAAACAGGGACAAGTGTACTGACAGCGCAGCGTCATCCTTCATTAATGAAAAGTAAACTAATATTAGACAAATATGAGGTTTAAACATCCATGACTTAAACATATAATCCAGGATACAAGCCACAGAGTTGCACCTGCAAGGTGAATACAGAACAACTGGTTAAAAAATAACTAGGCCTACCGAGTGTTTGAAAGCGTATAGTTTTATGATATCACTGCCCCATCTAAGACACGAGTGGATCTGACTTTAATTACATTTGACTGGAATGTTTCGTCAACATAATGTGTTGCTTAAAATAATACTTCTGCATACAGTCTGTGACACTGTAAGTGTTGCACGGCCAGATACGGATGGAGAAGCTGACTCAGATAAGGAAATATATGATGATATTATATGATCGATGATCTGATTGATGATGTAATATGAATGATAAGTGCGACACGTCGGCGTTTTCTCTGCATACGGCAGTTTAAACTGTATTTCCTTTATCCTGTAATATGACTTGAGAGATTTAAACTCCGCACACTGAGTTGATCTCTTTTCTATAGACGCCGGAGGTGGGCAGCGTCAGGTAAAAAAAGTTATTTAGCCTTCCCAAACCTGAGCCTCACGCGCCGCCTATGGGGGATGTGCTAGTGACTTATCCGACCGGCCCACTTCGGCAGGGGCGGACTGGGGGGGAAAAGAGGCCCGGGGATTAATTGACAGACAGGCCCACTTAATGCGCGGCATGTATCGGCCGGCCGGCGACGAAAGTATGTCACTTAACAAAAAACCCGATGCATTTTATGTTATTTTGGACAATTATTCATATAGTAATCACATTACCTGAGCCCTTGAGTTGCCTAGAGCAAAATAGTTACGGCATATATTTAGTGATTTTATTGTTAACAGATCATTGATGCAATAACATTTTGACCCAATTTGCCTGACTTGACACATGGAATAAAACATGGGTGTAGGAAGCATCCTCAATGTGGGTGAGACAATTTAACAGGGGGTGTGGGCAGGTGGTGGACCTCACCTCCTCTAGGGGGGGTCCGGGGGCAAGGTCCCCCGGGAAGATTTTTTTTTAAATGTTGAAGTTAAATGCATCAATCTGGTCCATTTTGAGAGTAAAATTAGGGACTAAATCTATGGCAGTCAGTAGGGGCTTGGACTGTGAGCCGTAGGGTCGTCGGTTCAAGTCCCCGACCAGACCTATTTGGAGTGTGGACTTCTACTTGGAGAGGTCCCAGTTCACCTCCTGCCGTGGTGCCCTTGAGCAAGGCACCAGACATCCCCCTTCCCCCCTCACTCCCATTGCTCTGCGGGCGCTGTACAATAGCTGCCCACTGCTCCTAGTACTAGACTCCTGGTGCTAGGATGGGTTAAAAGCAGAGAACACATTTCACTGTGTGTGCTGTGTGCTCTGCATGTGTGACCATTAAAGAGGGTTTCATCCCTCCCAATTCTTCTTCTTCTTCTTCTTCTTCTTCTTCTTCTTCTTCTTCTTCTTCTTCTTCTTCTTCTTCACCCATATAAAACAGAACTGAAACAGATTAACTTTTTCTTTCAACATTTATTTGAACAGCAAGTGGAGGCAAAAGTGACTGCACCCAAAACAATAAACCTGCTAGCTAACTAGCTAAACTCAGTAACAGAATGTGGGCAACACGTTCTTCTCCACAGCCGCGCGACCTCTGAGTCAGACATCACTTTCCTTAACTCAGCCTCTGAGAAGAGGAGCGCGCAGTGCCTTTCACGCACCGCTTTTCACGCACCGCCTTTCACGCACCGCCTTTCACGCACCCCAGTTTCACGCAGCGCCTTCACTGTGTTTACCTTCAGAATCATTAGAAAGGCTAAAGAGCGGTCTGGCTGATGTGTTTTAACCACACACACCTCTACACACACACACACGCGATTTAAACGCAGGCTTTTGTTCCTCCATGTTACGTTTTTTTTTAATATAAACTTTTTTTGTTTTTTTTGTTGGCCCTCCGGCCCACACACAGCACCGGCCCACCGGTGAAACTCCCGGTATTCCCAATGGCCAGTCCGCCCCTGCACTTCGGTACCGGCGCATCGGGATTCGTCCCGATGGCCAGTCCGCCACTGCACCCAGCCCACGTAAACGGTCAACGGGGGGAGCCGCGCTGCGGGGAAACGGTGGACCTCGTGTCCCGATCGGAGTGGGAATAAAAATAATAATCCGTGCATTTTATCCATTAATTTCCCCAGCAGCTCTCACTACCGATTTGTAATCCTAATTTAATCATCATCTTCACCACGATCATTTATGTTTATGTTCGCCGAATTGACATGAAAGCACTGACAAATATGAATATACTGTAGTCAACTTCATTAAAACGTTATTAACGTGCCTAAACTCAGTAATTCACCATTTCTACGCATGACAACACACTTTGTCCATGTTTGGTTCTCTCACCGCACAGTGAAGCGTTCCCGCATTGACGTCACTTCCGGCTCCCCCCAAAACTTCAAAATGAGTCGAAGGAATTTCCCCGCGATGTTCGAAATTATTGATATTTATCGGGACGGTATCGCACCTTCTTTTTTAAACTGACGGTTTGAGATGACAAGTAGCCCAATATTTCATTGCACAAGAGTTGTTGGGATGCTGTCACAGGCTCTTTAAGACACCTGTTTGAAGTTGTTGCTATGGAAACAACATGACTGAGAAAAAAGTAATATCTTCTCCATATAATAACAGACAAAGTAAAGAATGAAGTGTAGGCTATGCCTGTTTGAAGTTGTTGCTATGGAAACAACATGACAGAGAAAAAAGTAATATCTTCTACATATAATAACGGACAAAGTAAAGAATGAGGTGTAGGCTATGTTTAAATGTTCGGAATTTGACCAAGTATGATGGCCCTCTTGAGTTGCCGTACAATATGACGGATATAACGGATGACGGATGCGACGGAAATACACCCGAGCTGCCGAGCAGATATGGTACCCCGAGCAGATATGGTAGCGACACCGTCCCATGGCTCTTATTTCTGCCGGAGGATCGAGGAGCAATAATGGAGGAGCGATAACCGAGGAACCACCAGACCATCCTTCGATGAAATCCTCAGACACTGATTGGACCAAATGTTATTGCATCAATGATCTGTTAAAGATTACTAAATATATGCTGTAACTATTTTGCTCTAGGCAACTCAAGTATGGAAGCAAACAAGAGACAGAAGTATTTGAATTTTATCAGACACCGAATTTATAGCATTGAAAATAATTACTTTGAAAATCATGTATCTGAATTTTTTTTTGCTCAGAATTTACCCATGTGAAATAAAAATGTTCAAATTCAGAGTCAAAGTCAAATATTTCGGTGTTTAAAATTCGATGTCAAAAAATTCGGTGTATAAAATTCTACGTCAAAAATTGCGATGCAGCATCATCCGGGCTACTCAGACAGGATAAGCAATCGAGCCCGAATGCAATCAAACCGACTTCTGGGGGACAGTGCGTGAAGCCCAATGCTGCGAACTGTAGGCGATGGATGCAGATGGGAGCAATTCCCGGAGACCCTATGTTAAAATGTCCAACTTAACATCAGAAAATTAACATGTTTCTAGCCTGGATCCACAAAAACATATTCTGTATATAGTTAGATTCCCCCTTCATGACAACGGGACTGCTGCTCCTCCGTTAGCTCCATTGGCTCCGTGATGTTATAGGGGCTCAGCTCATGAAGAGAACACTACTTGAACTCGGCCGTGTTTGTTGTGTTGGCTCCTCCTGGTGGACTATTCGTCATGCAAATATAGGATTTATCTGCGGTTAAAACAGACCGTCCATGAATGCAGTTTCTTCGGTAAGTCAACCCTGCATACTTTATGTTATGTTACTGGTGTTTTTATTAAGCTAACGTTAATGAATGTTTAGAGTTGGGTTTGAGCAATCGTAGCTCCATCTGTGCTAACGATGCTATGCGTAGCATCCAAGAGTGTACATTAAGTGGGATGCTACTGTATACCAAAATGCTTCTATGCGAGGTTGCTAAAATAAGGTCACAGGTAGGCGTGACCGAAGATCTGGATTGGAGCAGGTCGGGCCCGACTCACCAATCCCTGCCCACACCTTCCGGGGACTCTTACAAGAGTGTGTGCATCTCAGTTAGACGGGAGCGGTCTGAATCTGTGTCAGACGTCTCTCGGTGCTCTCCTTATGTTCTGTGTAGCTCTGTGCTAGTTCTGCTACAGTGGTTAGTTAGGGTGTGTGCTTAAGTGTGTATTCTGTGATTTGTGACGGCGTCGAACTTGTGCGAGACGCCTCACTATTTTAGCCTTAAGTGCCCATAGTGCGCTATGACTGTGATAATCTGTGGCCTTCGTTTTGTGTAGCGTTATTTTGAACAGAGAGCTGGTTTTAAGAGCCTGTATTTTTGGTTATATCATCTTTATTTTGAGTTTATTATTAAAATCAAACTCTTACCAAGAACACCTGGTTTCGTGTTGCTTCCCTTTTACCCTAAGCGAGCTGGGGACGTAACATATTTGGGGGCTCGTCATTTCTAATCAGGTTGGTAATTTGATAAATTCGATTCAGATGGTACATTTGTAAGCTTAGGTTAAATGGCGTTATTTGGCTGTGAGTCAGTTGAATTATGTCCTTCGCTTGAAGGAATAGACAAGTGTCGAAAAGACAATTTCAGATCGCAGATCATTTTAGTCTCACGGTAAAGAAAAATGTGATAAAAGATGAGCTTAAGGCTCAGGTCATAGATCAGTTGGTGGAACGGGGTGTCCTTAAGTTGTCCGGTGAATCAAAGCTGGCTGTGTCTGACAGTACCATGGCCCATATAGAGTTCACACAGGAGCTTGATGGGGAATCCCTGGCTGCTGGCGCGTCGGGAGGGCAGGATGAGGAAGGTACACAGCGGGAGATGCCGGGTACACTTCCTCGATTTGATGCACTATCCACGGCAAGTGATGGCTCTCAAGATGTGGTGAGGATTAAAGTCTGCATAGCACGTCTTGAGATAGAGGATAAGGAGCGGGCCGGGCAGGCACAGCTACAGTTTCAGCTGGAAATAAGGAAGCTGGATGCGCAGACACACGCACCAGCCCCACCCGCAGGTATGACACCCAGTTCCACTAACTTGAATACTGTTGGCTTTGATATTAGCAGAAATATTTCTTTTGGTATTCCGTGAGACTGACAAAGCAAAGAGCAGCCGCAGTCAGGCACATTTTGAGTCCTTATGAGTTTGTTAGTCCTTCAGAGTCCGTTAGTCCTTCAGAGTCCTTATGCCTCTTTTAATTGGATTATCCTCACACTTGAGAAACAGCCTTATCGTGGCTGTAGAACGGAACATGTAACTTAATGCCTGCATTAAAGGATGATGAATAGCGTAGTCAATGCTTTAGTGACAAGGAAATTATTTGGTAAAATATTAGATATGACGTTATCTGTGACTTCAGTGGAAATTAAGCTTAACCATTGCATTGCATTTGTTCAATAGGTTTGTGTCTTACCCTTACGTGTGTGATACATATGAATATGGCATATGAAAACA